>CM022948.1:39171416-39608916 GCA_012931725.1 Litsea cubeba
CAGCCTGTTAGGTCACAGATCAAAACGCCAAATTGATGCCCAACATTCCCCTCCAGCTGTTTAGTGGTTCACCAAGATCCAAACCAAAATTAGATGCCCCAACATTCCCACATACACTTGTTGGGTCCACGATCAAAACGCAACCCACCCCCTAACCCTGCCATATATAGCCCTTTAGGTCACAGGTCAGAAAACCCAAATACCACATCCCTGATGTCATCTTCAAAACTTTGCCTCCGAATGTACGTGATCCCTTTCACTATCCAGAAAAGTCCCCGGGAAGCTGCAAAGGCTACAATCCAAAGAAAGATGATCAAGACTCGTGGTCAAGTCAGGCTCTCCTTCAAAATCTCTTCGGGCACATCGAAGACAAAAGTGTAAGCACGCGCCGCTGTACCTCGAGGGGCAATTGTGTTGACCCCCAAAAATGTCACTTTGCCTCATCAAGATCCAAAGAGCTACATGAAGTCGCAACCTGCCATAAATAGGCAATGCTGCTTCCAAAAATAAAATCTTGTCAGAATCAAACAAAAACTGCAGATTCTTCCAGACTGCCAAAAGAGGAGTACACAAGAAGTTTCAAGCCATTTCAAGATCATTTGGCCTAACTTCGCTTCTCCGACAGCCGAAAAGGAGCTCTCGGCGACAAAAGCTCTCCGGGACCATGGTTTCCAAGACAGAGCCTATGGATCATCTTAAAATGACTCCAATAGGTTCCCTGTCAAATTTCAAGTCAATCGGACATCGGTTGACCGCACATCAAACCGCGACATCTTCATCGCGACAAAAAGCAAGTCTACAGGTGATGGGACCCCAAACGGCTTCAAAACTCAAACAAAAGCCTATGGTTGGTCTTATTTATCGCTCAGGAGACTTCACACCAAATTTCAGGTCATTCCGACATCGTTTGACCCAGTTTCAGCTTCTGACGGAAAATCGGCAGCTCTTCGCGACAAAGTCTTCGGCTTTCTCAGGAAATTGGAAACTTTGCAAAATAAAATGCAAGGATTCTCATCAGGTTTCCTACAAAGAAATCAGGCCAATAAATGGTCAAAATGTCAAGGAAAAGTACAGAAGAAAAAAGAATCAGAAAAAAGCAAAAACGGACGCAAAACGGGACACGAAAGGGGGGAAAACCCCCCCAGGGTCGCAGACCCCTGCGACCCTGGGCCAGGGTCGCAGGCCCCTGCGACCCTGGCCCAAGGTCGCAGGCCCTGCGACCCTGGGCCAGGGTCGCCGGCGACCATGGACCCCGGGGTCGCCGGGAAAGCCCCGGAAACCCCGGTTTTCGCCGTTTTTTCGCGATTCGAGGAGCCCAGCCTCTGGTACTTTCCAAAATTCATGCTTTTGAGACACCAAGTCCTCTGACATCCGTCCAAAACACGGGTAAATCATCAAGAGTATCGACGACAGTATTGATCGCCACTCGGTCAACCAAAAAAGTGTGCTTTCTACCCGATCCGATCGAGAAATCGACAGGACAGATGGCACCGACCCTCTGTTGGCAACAAACACCTGAAATTACATGGTCATCTGATGTCGATCTACATGAAGATCCATCGATGATCATCGACAGAAGAATTCCAAAGACGTGGCACGGCCCGCGACTCTTCAGCTGCTCGGCGACCACTTAATGCGATTAATTGACTAGCTTTATTACAGTCATTAATCCATTTCTTTGGACGGCCCAATCAGAAGCAAGCATTCGGGAGTTACAAGTCAAGAAATTCATGGCATTTAACCCATGAAACTCCTCCCATCATGGCGATTAAAGGCGATTAAATGCCCTCAATCTCCTCCGGCCAATCAGAAGCCAAGAAAAAGGAGTTACAAAATAAACAATTCAATTTTGTAACTCCTCCCATTATGCGGCTTAATGACATTAAAAGCCCATAAACCCACCTAAAAGGCTACCTAAAAGCCTATAAATAGGAGGGTTCTCCAAGAAGAAAACACATCAGAAAGATCGGAAAAAAGAGAGAGATCACAACGAACATCAACAGACAGCAGTCAGAAATCCAGAGAAGAGAAAAAGAGAGAAAACTCTACGGAAGTTCTACACCGGCCACCGCAACAAGGTGACAAAAGTCCCTTGGGGGGTACCCCCCCCAAGGTCCTTGCCTTCTCCTCCTGCCTCCAATGGCTTAGATATGGCTTTTCAGCCCGTCTACTCGGTTTTTTATTGGACATAGGACCTTCCTTTGGTCTTTGTCTTCTAAAAACCCGAGGTTATAGCCAAGCCAAGCGAATCAAATAGCATCCTCTGTTCTCATCTGCATGGATGATGGCGAAGCCCACATATGGCTTGCGACCGTCAATCTAAACGAGTCCTCCACAATCTCCTGAGAAGTTAGATCCTCCTTTTCTTGCTTTTCATTGTAGTTTGTATTTTTTCAAAAGAGACAAAAATCACAACTCTTGTCTTTCATTATTGATAAGGATTGTAAATCGGCTATAAATGCCAAAAATCAGCTATAAACGCCAAAAATCGGCTATAAACGCCAAAATCGGCTATAAATGCCAAAAAAATCGCCTTTCACGGCAAATCAAGAAAATGTCTCTTTTCTTAAATATATGTGCAATGGAAAACTTGAAAGAAGTTGATTTCCTTTTTACTTGCGAAGGTTGATCCCCGGATCACCACTTGCAATTCCAAGTAAAAATAGAAAATCTGGCACACCCACAAAAAAAGAAATGTTGATGCACGCCCCTGTCCCCCGGTTACGAAAGGGTCGGACCCGACGGACTCCCACGTCCGCCGACCTCGGTAGAACCAAGCAGGAGCGCGGTCCATCATACATACCTAATATCAAATTGTGACAGAAGGATGGACCATTTTGCCAGTCGAGCATTGAGAGAACCTGCCTTTGTGACAAGGACCTTCAAGAGGTTGACCCTCGAGACCAGGTAGACTGTGTTGGAAAGCAAGTAGTGACGCAGCTTTTGTACGGCGAACATCACTGCAAGGCATTCTTTTTCGACTGGAGAGTAGCGATGCTCTGCACCTACTAGCATGCGGCTGAGGTAATATAGAGCAGCTTCTTTTCTTTGATCATTTTCTTGCGCAAGCAGAGCTCCCAAAGAGTGATCAAGGGCTCTCGTGTACATGATGAATGGTTTTCCAGTGGTAGGAGCAGCTAACACTGGAGGTTTTGTCAGGTATGACTTGATGTCTTGGAAAGCAGCTTCACAGTCAGCATCCCAGACAAAGTTTACACCTTTTTTCATCAATCGGGAGAATGGACGGCATTTCTCCGAAAGATTGGAGATGAACCGTCTGATGTAGGCTAATCTCCCTTGAAGCCCTTTGAGTTCTCTCAAGGTTCTTGGAGAGGGCATTTCTAGAATGGCTTTGACTTTTATGGGGTCAAGCTCTATTCCAGCTTTCCGAACTAAGAATCCGAGGAACTTACCCGACGAGACGCCGAAGAAGCATTTCAAAGGATTCATTCGCAGTTTGTATTTGCGAAGCCGGAGTGCAAGTGCTCTCATCAGACGATGCTTCGGAAGAGCTATAATCCCGAATTATCACATTACGGAAGCTCTGACGGGAGACGTTGCCTGATCGGAGTCGGACTCTGTTGGAATTTGAGATGACTTGAGAAGTCTTTTGATGAATTGAAGAAGTTAGCATCTCAAGTATTGATTTGAGTTGGAATTCTTGTCAACACATTGTCACAAACATGATGATAAAGGCTGGAGTTGATTGAGCTTAAAAGGAGAATCAGAGTTGAAAAAGTCAGGAACTCAGAATTCCTGAAGCAGAGCACGCGGTCGACCGGGCTCTTCATGCGGTCGACCGAGCAAGAAGAAACCTGCAGAAACAGAAAAAGGCACCTCTCAGTTATTTTCGTGACACAGTGTGTCTTCGGTCGACCGGGACCACAGGATGTCGACCGAGCTCGAAATTGTCTGTTTTCCAGTCAGTGTCTTCGGTCGACCGAGCAAGCCATGATGTCGACCGAGCACGGGAACCAGAGTTGCGCAGAATTAGAAGTTTTGCACGAAAATTCAGCACAGTTATCTATTTCGTTTGGGAATCTTTCTAAACGAATTGTAGCCCGTTTTGAATACAATTAAGGGTTATTAAAACCTATATAAAGGCATGCTTGGGTCGTTCATAAACACACCAAGAAGATACACCAGAAGAGAAGAGAAAAGAGAGAAGAAAAGAGAGAAGAGTGTGCTGTGTGCTGGTGTTGTTGCTGTGTTGCTGTTGTGCTGATGTGGTGACGTTTTCTACAGCAATTATGGACGGGATTATGCTCTTGAAGATGGTGATTCGTCCATGAGTTAAGTGTCTCTCTTTTATGCTTTAGATTTCAATTTGTAAGGGATTGAGAGAGAGAGAATTGTAGAGGGGAAGGGCTGTAGACAGAGTTGATTTTCTATTTTGTTTTTACATCAAGTTGGTGCTTGGTGTTTGGGGTTTGGTGATCCTATCTGTGGGTGCAGATAAATTGTAAGGGGAGTTGGTGCTTCCTAGATAGTTGGTGCTATCTGAAACTCAAGGGAGTCGGTGCTTCCTAGATAGTTGGTGCTATCTGAAACTAAGGGTTGGTGCTCTTTGTCGTTGGTGCGACTAAATAAGATTCAGATCTGTCCCGGATTGGTGTTCGGACAGTCTTTGAACCGTGGACGTAGCCTTTCGGTGAACCACGTTAAATCTGGTGTCATTGTGTGATTTGACTTGTTTTGTTGTTGAATTGGACCTGTTTTTAGAAATCACTGATTCACCCCCCCTCTCAGTGATCGTGGTATCCAACAATTGGTATCAGAGCGAGGTTCCCTTGATCAGTTTAATACGCTAAGGGTGATCTCTTGTCAAATCACATGGCAGTCAATACAGGGAATATGAAAGCACCTCTGTTTGATGGTTCTAATTACTCCTTTTGGAAGATTAGGATGCAAGCCTTCATCAAATCTCTTGGCTATGATGTTTGGGAGGCTGTCAGAGCCGGTTACAATGCTGCCACCGTACCCAATGATACAGCATCGAAGAAGTTGGCAGACAACGACTCCAAGGCGCAGAATGCACTCTTTAGTGGCCTTGTGGACAGCGAGCTTGTCAAAGTAATTGCATGCAAAACAGCCAAGGAAATTTGGGACAAGTTGCAAAGCATACATGAAGGTGATGAGAAGATTAAAGAAGCCAAATTGCAAACTCATCGCTCTCAATTCGAGTCTCTTCGCATGGAGGAAAGCGAGAATGTTGACTCGTATATGCAACGAGTGAATGAAGTCACGAATGACATTCGTGGACTAGGGGAGGAGATTAAAGAGCCGGTCATCGTCAAAAAGGTTCTAAGATCTCTTCTTCCCCGGTTTGATTCAAAAGTCTCAGCCATTGAAGAAGCCAAAGATCTGAATGCATTTTCCATGGATGAATTACATGGTTTCTCTAACTGCCTATGAGATGCGCATAGGAAAAACGTCTTCATCTGATAAAGAAGCGGCCTTCAAAGTTCAGAAAAAGGCAAAAGAGACTGCTGGTCATGATGTTGATTCTGATTATGATGAGCTTGAGGCTCAATTTGTTAGAAAGTTGAAGAAAGGAAGCAATGGCAAGTACAAAGGGAAGCTACCCTTTAAATGCTTCAATTGTGGAGGTGTTGGTCACTTTGCTGCGAAGTGTCCGCTAAAAGAAGACAATGATAATGACTCTTATGCTGAAAAGAGTAAAGGAAAGAGAAATTTCAGAAAAAGGGGCAAAGCTAAAAACTTTCTATGTCAACAAGATGACAGCACGTCTGAAACTTCAGACGATGATGAATCAACCGAAGCTCTCTTCATGGTCACTGTTGAAGAAGAAGAAGAGCTAGATCCGGAAGAGGAAGAGGAGGCTGAAGTCAATCTTGAAGAGGAACTCATAGCCGCACTTGAGGAGCTTAGCATGGAACGCAAATCAAGTAAGAAAAATCTGAAACTTCTCCATGAATCTGAAAGTTCCATTATTGCTTTGAAAACTCAAGTAGAAGAATATAAAAGAATGGTAGAAGTCCTTGAAAACCAAATAAGTATCAAAAAGGAAGAGGCTATGAAACTTGAAACTGAGATCGCTAGAGCAAAGGCTGAAAATTTGGAAAATAGCAAGAAACTCAAAGCGCTCCAAGCGATTGAAGGGACTATGAAACTCAATGAACTACTGAAAGTTCAAAGACCAGCCCACTTCAGATTTGGTCTAGGATTTGAGAAAGGTGAATCCTCTAAGATTGCACCTCCTAAAAAGAAAGAGTTTGTGAAGCAAGTCACTGCACCTTCTAACACTATGAAGCCCACTCAACCTAGAAAGGAGTCCATTCCTGTTAGAAAGGTAATGAAGACTAACCAGCCACAAAGAAGAATGTTCAGATTCTATGGTTATTGCTATCATTGTAATAGATATGGACATAAAAGAGCTGATTGCAAATTCTATGTAAGAAACAGCCCATTTGTGACTAGGAATCCTTTTTCAATCCTAAGTAGCCACAAAATTGAGTGCTATATGTGTCATAATTATGGACACTTGGCTAGGGATTGTAGGTTGCCTATTGCTAACAAATTTCAGGTTGAAAAGAAACCCAAGTTAGTCAAGGCTTGGAGAGCAAAGCAAAGTGCAGAAAGTCTCAAAGAATCTCTCATTGTGCAAACGGCATTCAATGCACAAAAGAAGGCAGCACCATGGGTCCTTGATAGTGGTTGTTCAAGCCATATGACTGGTGATAAAGAGAAATTCATCAAATTACAGCACTATGAAAGCGGTTCAGTGAATTTTGGCAACAATGATGGTGCCAAAATCTGCGGAAAAGGTGTTATTCAGCTTATGGCAAACAAGATCAGATCTGAAGAAGTCTTATATGTGTCTGGATTGAGACACAACCTGCTTAGTGTGAGCCAGATCTGTGACAAAGGCCACGAAGTTATCTTCACAAAGAATGGGTTTGTCATCAAGAAGAGTAGCAACGGGAAAACAGTGGCAACTGGATCAAGAACTGCTGGAAATCTCTATACATTGTCAGATGGAGCTGAAAAGACCTGCTTGATGAGTCGGACAGAGGAAAGTTGGTTGTGGCACAAACGCCTTGGGCATCTAAGCTTTGACAACATGTCAAAGATTTGCAATTCAAAGGCTGTGAGAGGTATGTCTAAAGTGGAAAAGCCTTCCAATCCCATTTGCGACTCTTGCCAAAAGGGAAAGCAAACGAGGGTTATGTTCAAGTCAAAGGAGCATCACTTCAAGAAACCTCTTGAACTAGTGCACACTGATCTCTGTGGACCGATGCGAACTCAAAGCACCAATGGAGATAAGTATTTCATGTTATGCATTGATGATTATACTCGTATGACATGGGTATTGTTTCTTAAACATAAGCATCAAGCACTTGATCGTTTTAAAGTGTTTAAAGCACAGGTTGAAAATCAATTGGAAAAACGTATCAAGATCTTAAGGTCTGATCGTGGAGGCGAGTTCACATCTGAAGAGTTCACTAAATATTGTGAACATCATGGCATTCAAAGACAGTACTCAGCCCCTAGAACTCCACAGCAAAATGGAGTTGTGGAACGGAAGAATCGCACCGTACAAGAGATGGCTCGTACGATGCTAAGTGAAAGCAAGATGGCTGACAAGTATTGGAAAGAGGCAATTCATACGGCTGTATACATTCAAAATCGATGCTTGATCAGGCCACATGAAGTCAAAACTCCCTATGAGCTATGGTTTGGAAGAAAAGCAACAGTCAAGCACTTCAAAGTCTTCGGCAGCAAGTGTTACATCAAGCGGCTCGAACAAAATCCGGGCAAATTTGAAGAAAGAGCTGACGAAGGTATATTTCTGGGTTACTCCTCTACTAGCAAGGCATATAGGTGTCTTAACAAAAGAACCAGAAAAATCATAGAAAGTGCTGATGTGAGAATTGATGAAAACCATGAATCCAAGAAGGCAACTCATAATGACAGTCCAGTTTATGAGGACTCGAGTGAGATTGATGATGAGATGGCTGAATCTAATGATTCTGAGAAATCAAAGGATGACTCAGAAGATACTACACCTAAGAAGCACAGCACTTGGGTAGAGCAACACCCTAAGGATCAAATCATTGGAGATCCTAAGGCAGGCGTTCAAACTAGACAAAGTGTAGTTAGTAATTACTCACTTGTGTCCACCATTGAACCCAAGACTGTGGCTGAAGCCAGTCTCGATAAAAGTTGGTTGAAAGCTATGCATGAGGAGATGTGCAGGAATTTTGCTGAAGAAATGACGAAAGAATTTGAGATGATTTTCACGAAACCTCTGCCAAAGGAAGTCTTCGAGTATCTCCGGAAAAAGTTAGGAGTTACTCACTCTCCTAAACCGTAGGAGTTGTGCTTGAAAGGGGGAGCAATGCATTCATTGAATATCCTATTCGCTCCTCGGTTTGGTCCCTTTGGACTTGTTGTCAAAGGGGGAGAGATGTTATGCTATGATAGCAAGGAGAGATGTTATGCTATGAAAGCAAATGGGGAGATTGTTGAGTTGAAAGTGTTGAAGTTCCAATAGTGTTGCCAACAATTCCAAAGGGGGAGATTGTTGGAATTTGAGATGACTTGAGAAGTCTTTTGATGAATTGAAGAAGTTAGCATCTCAAGTATTGATTTGAGTTGGAATTCTTGTCAACACATTGTCACAAACATGATGATAAAGGCTGGAGTTGATTGAGCTTAAAAGGAGAATCAGAGTTGAAAAAGTCAGGAACTCAGAATTCCTGAAGCAGAGCACGCGGTCGACCGGGCTCTTCATGCGGTCGACCGAGCAAGAAGAAACCTGCAGAAACAGAAAAAGGCACCTCTCAGTTATTTTCGTGACACAGTGTGTCTTCGGTCGACCGGGACCACAGGATGTCGACCGAGCTCGAAATTGTCTGTTTTCCAGTCAGTGTCTTCGGTCGACCGAGCAAGCCATGATGTCGACCGAGCACGGGAACCAGAGTTGCGCAGAATTAGAAGTTTTGCACGAAAATTCAGCACAGTTATCTATTTCGTTTGGGAATCTTTCTAAACGAATTGTAGCCCGTTTTGAATACAATTAAGGGTTATTATAACCTATATAAAGGCATGCTTGGGTCGTTCATAAACACACCAAGAAGATACACCAGAAGAGAAGAGAAAAGAGAGAAGAAAAGAGAGAAGAGTGTGCTGTGTGCTGGTGCTGTTGCTGTGTTGCTGTTGTGCTGATGTGGTGACGTTTTCTACAGCAATTATGGACGGGATTATGCTCTTGAAGATGGTGATTCGTCCATGAGTTAAGTGTCTCTCTTTTATGCTTTAGATTTCAATTTGTAAGGGATTGAGAGAGAGAGAATTGTAGAGGGGAAGGGCTGTAGACAGAGTTGATTTTCTATTCTGTTTTTACATCAAGTTGGTGCTTGGTGTTTGGGGTTTGGTGATCCTATCTGTGGGTGCAGATAAATTGTAAGGGGAGTCGGTGCTTCCTAGATAGTTGGTGCTATCTGAAACTCAAGGGAGTCGGTGCTTCCTAGATAGTTGGTGCTATCTGAAACTAAGGGTTGGTGCTCTTTGTCGTTGGTGCGACTAAATAAGATTCAGATCTGTCCCGGATTGGTGTTCGGACAGTCTTTGAACCGTGGACGTAGCCTTTCGGTGAACCACGTTAAATCTGGTGTCATTGTGTGATTTGACTTGTTTTGTTGTTGAATTGGACCTGTTTTTAGAAATCACTGATTCACCCCCCCCTCTCAGTGATCGTGGTATCCAACAGACTCATCCTCGGATGTGAGAGGATCGTCTATCCAGCAATTTTCTCCATTTTCAGGAGTTAAGGGAGAATGTACCTGATGGTCTTAGGGACTTCAGGCCCTGGGTTGCGAGGAGGCTCGTTGACGCTGTCTTGCTCTTGTTCTAGAGCGAGTCGCTGCAAGATCCTTGCATATTCTTCAAGATCAGGCATGGGAGCCGGATCTTCTTCTTCATCAACTCTTTGTGGCTCAACATGGTTGATTTCCACTGGAGTAATGAGAGGTGCTGGGTCAGCAGCATTTTCTTGTACAGCTTCTTGGTCTTCTTCATCATCAGACCAGGATCCTTGTGGCTGTAGGGGGTTATACTAGATTACTGGCATAAGATGAGACTCAAGAACCCATTCCTCATCGGAGAGATATTCTCCTATTTCAAGGGACTCCTCCCACTCATCTGTGTAGTTTGATTCGAACCCATCATCGGTGTCGCTGGATTCGTATCCATCAATGGAGAATCCAACTACCGAATTGCAAGAGTATGATGCCTCCTGCATGGCTTCTTTGAATTGAGGTGGCATGAAATCACTGAGAGTGAATTTCCTTACCCCCTTTGAAGTCTCTGGAAGGGATGTTTTTGTTACCTCCAGTGAAGCGGTAGAGGAAGCCTCTGCCTTTTCTTTGACCTCTAGTTTTGGCTGGGTCTTCTCTTGCCGTTTGAGCTTGAGGAGATGTTTCCTAGCCTGCCTTCGCTGTTGAGCTGTAGGCTTTGTTTTCACGACCTCCCAATTTTCATCTTCCAGGAGATCAGGATGTACCCATATCGGTTGTCCGTCTGGTGTCGGGTAAGGAACCAGTTCCTCGGACGCTTGGATTGAGTTTATCACCTTGAAGAAAGTAGTGATCTTCTTCTTCGGTGATTTTGATGCTTGTCCGCATGTCACCATGTTGACGGAGGCAGACCCATAGTTTTTGTCAAAGGTGATGACTCCGTTTTTCCACATCTCATTTATTTTCTCCCTCACAACGAAGCATTGATTGAGAGGATGCGAGATCATCTGGTGGTATGGACAGTACCGAGGATCGTTGGTTTTGCCAACATCACCCGGTCTTTTTGGTTCAGGCAAGGTGAGCTTGCCGTTTGCCACAAGAGCCCCGAAGATTTCATCAACGTCTTCATCAAACGGGTATTTCTTTTCTACTCGTTCTTTGAAGGCATCTGAGAGTTCAGGTCTCTTACCCGCAGCTTTGTTTTCAGCTTTCTTTGGTGGCTGAGGAGCTGACTTGGTCTGCACATTGAGGACCTCTTTTTTCTTTGGTTTAGAGGTTGCAATGGCGGTTGGCTCTTTTCTTAATGATTTCTGACTGTTGAGGTCTTTAATCACCGTTTCAGCTTCCATGGAAGCTTCTAGGAGTTCTCCCAGGTTTTTTGATTTGTTGCCGATGATCATGGAGCGGATTCTGGCTCTCATGTTGTTTCGGCAGATGTCGACTAGCGACGCTTGTGGCAATACATTAGAGCATTTGTATGCCATTGCTTTCCACTTGTGAATGAAGTCGTATGTTGATTCATTCTCCCCCTGTTTTAGGCTGCACAGCTGAGCCATAGTAGCGGGGTGATCCTCACCTTTGAAGTGAGTCAGGAAGCGTGTCTCTAGCATGGCCCAGTTTTGGATTGAGTCCTCCGGCAGAGTGGAGTACCAATCGAAGGCCGTACCTTTTAGGGTACTTGCAAAGAGGCGGATCTTGAGTGCATCTTGATCCGCGATAGCTCCCATCAGGATCTTGAAGTGGATGACGTGCTGTCTGGCTGATCCTTTCCACGTATATGTTTGGAGAGTAGGATGCTTGAATTTGGTGGGGAACGGGACCGAGTCCATCCATAAGGGATATGGTGGCTTGATCCCATGTTCCTTGAGTATATCCTTTTCTTTTGCTTTGGCGAGGATACTGTCTACGTCCTTTTTGGTAAGGGCGCGTGACTCATTTTCTTCTCTATTTACCTCGTCGTCTTGATGATTCGGAGGAGGTTCATTGTTCGCCTGATTTTGGAAGGCGAGGAGAATGTTTTCCATCAGAGTTTCAATCCTCTGCTGGCCCTGTTCCAACTGCTGGATACGGGTGATCGCATCTTCTGGAGGTGGATTGCGGGGTGGTGGCTCAGAATTTGTAGCCAAGACGTTCATCCTTCGTGATTCGAACGAAGAAACTGTCCTGGTGACTGAGTTGGGGCTCATTCTTTTTGAAGAAGAGCTTGAGGAAGGATCACTCTGCTGTCCTTTGCTTGAAGGAGCAGGGGATTCTTCTGAATGTCTTCTTGTCCTTGAGACGCTGCGGGTTATCGGACGTCGGACATGGATTTTTGTTGCTAATTTTTGGCGCCTTCTGGTTTTTCCAACCATATGGACGGCAGCAACTTGGTTGGGTCTTTCTTTTTCGACCCATTTGGGAGAGACTTGAAGTGTAGGAGGCTGGGTCCTTTGCTTCTCTAGTCTCTTTTGTCTATACGACGCGCGGCGGCGTATGCGACGAGCAATTTGAGCTTCAGTCAGCTCTGGCTGGGCTTTGACGATGAAGGATGTGCTCCCTCGGGCGCAGCAGCCGAGCCTGTCTTCTTTGCAGCTGGGCAAGGACAAGATGCGAACCCTGTCCTTCGCCTGTTGCAGCGAAGCTTTGAATTTTTGAAGTTCGGCCCCTGTAGAGATGAAGGGTCGAACTGCAGGTTCGTAGGCCTTAACAGGTGCTTGTAGAGGCCTTGTGATGCATGACTTGATTTTGGGCTTGTAGGAACAAGCCGGCTCATGCTGGGATGACTTGGAAGTCAGGTTGGAGATGGGTTTCTCCTCTTTCATGTAAGCAAGAGGGTAGAACTGGTTCTCCTTGAGTGGGGCCAGGAATGCTGGCTTAGTGGATGTTTGGGACCTTCTCTGTTTTGGTGAAGGTCTTGGGGACCAAGTCTTGGGATAGACCTGGT
The DNA here is from genome assembly GCA_012931725.1 of Litsea cubeba. Lineage (NCBI taxonomy): Eukaryota > Viridiplantae > Streptophyta > Magnoliopsida > Laurales > Lauraceae > Litsea > Litsea cubeba. The sequence continues at coordinate 39,184,101 of CM022948.1, forward strand.
CGTTTGCAGGTCGAGGTTTCGTGGGGGTGCCACCGGCTTCAGGCCTGCTGGTGCTCGCCTTTGGTGTCACGGTAGTGACACGTTGAGAGGCGAGTTTCTGCTTCTTGGAGGGAGCAGTTTGTTCCTCAGGAAGTGGGAATGGTCCCAGCGTCCCAAAGACGATAGTCCGGGGAGTCAAGGTCAACCCGGAGTTCAGAGAGTTGCCGAGGGAGTTGACGCTTCGGCAGTTGATGGGGCGCTTGTAAGTGCGCATGGTTTGCTTCTGTTGAAGCATGAGTTGGTGCTTGTTTTCATCGAAAGTAATGGTTAGTGAAGCTGCCATTGTTAGTTTTTTCGAAAATTTCTGAAATAAGACCACATCCATTAGTAATCACAAGAATATAATGATCATAAATGGGAAGTTCTATGGTTTCGTCTTTTCAAATTGCTAGAGGAAGATGACCCAAGCAACATGAAGAAGGCAAAACGCCATAAAGGGTACAATTGTTCTGATCGCAGGTATGGTAAGCCCAGAATGAGCGTCCCAGTGACTGCTAGAAGCAATTGTGAACTTAAATTCGACTTATCGAGAAGCAGAGCTTGCTCGAGGTAAGAAGAATATAAAGTCGGAGTTACAGATGTGCCGGTCGCAATACAGTAGACCCTGAAAGGGCGTACTAGTACCGCTAGACACAAATGTTTTGAGACCGCATCTATGAGATGAGATTCTCTGTTTTGAAAGGTCAAAATTGGATTCATCAAAGAGAGCCGATGGTATTCCAATCTAAACACGGGCTCAGCGATTTCCGCGAGCGCCAGTGCTCAGAAAGAAATGAACCATAATTTCTCGGATCTGAATCTAAAAATGGCGAGTTTTTTTTTTTTTGAAAGGCCAATATCAGGTTCATCAAAGAGAGCAAAAGGCACTCCAATCTGAACACAGGCTCAGTGATTTCCGCGAGCGCCAGTGCTCAGAAAGGAGAAGACCAAGATTTCTCCAATCTAAACCCAAAATGACGGAAGTTTTTTTTTTTTGAAGATTTTGAAGATTTTTTTTAAATAAAATCTTTTTTTTATTTATTTTTTATTTTTATTTATTTTTATTTTTTTTATTTTAAGAATTTTTTTTTGAAATTTTTTTTTATTTTTTATTTTAAATTTTTATTTTTTTTTAAAAAATTTATTATATATATTTTTTAAATTTATTTAAAAGACGAGAGAGTACACATAGGCCTCCTAACCCGGTCTTATGAAATCTTGATTGATAGAATTGCCCCCAGGTAAGGGTAGGATTACTTAATGAACCCGTTTAGAGGACCCTTGCCTAGAACAGTCATGCTGTCTCCACACTTTGGACAAGGCTTTTCTTTGAATCAACCATGATCAAAGAACACAGTTGGTTTAACCTTAGTGGTCTATGTCTTTTTTTTTGTTTTTTGTTTTTATATATATATATATGTATATTTGATTTTTAATGAACTCATCGAAGAGAAACGATGGCCCAAAACCTTAGTCGAACAGGCTCAACATTTCTGCAAGCGCGATGAACAATAGGAACGGATCAAGGTTTCTCAATTTTGAATCCAAAATGAGAAATCTAAAAATATTTTTTTTTTACATTTTTTTTAGATCTTTAATGAACTCATCGAAGAGAAATGATGGCCCAATCCCCAATCCGAACACGGTCTCAGCGATTTCCGTGAGCGCCAGTGCCCAGAAGGGAGAGGATCAAAGTTTCTCAATTTTGAATCCAAACTGAAAAAATCTGATTTTTTTTTTTTTTTTTTTTAAAAGAGAAAGATTGGAAATAAATTCAAAGAATTAGAAATTTCCAAACAAAAAATCTCATCTCATTATATATATATATATATTTTTGATTTTTAATGAACTCATCGAAGAGAAACGATGGCCCAAAACCTTAGTCGAACAGGCTCAACATTTCTGCAAGCGCGATGAACGATAGGAACGGATCAAGGTTTCTCAATTTTGAATCCAAAATGAGAAATCTAAAAATATTTTTTTTTTTACATTTTTTTTAGATCTTTAATGAACTCATCGAAGAGAAACGATGGCCCAATCCCCGATCCAAACACGGTCTCAGCGATTTCCGTGAGCGCCAGTGCCCAGAAGGGAGAGGATCAAAGTTTCTCAATTTTGAATCCAAACTGAAAAAATCTGATTTTTTTTTGTTTTTTTTTTTTTTGAAAAGAGAAAGATTGGAAATAAATTCAAAGAATTAGAAATTTCCAAACAAAAAATCTCATCTCTTTTTTTTTTTTTTTTTGCGGAATCCAACATAGGCCACCAATTATAAAGTAGCCAAGGAATCGAGAAAAGAAATATAAGCATAGAGCAAAATATATGATATGCAAATATTTCATTTCTAGCATCGTGTTCTCAAATAAACGAGTCCCACCGGGTGTGCCAGCTTGATGGACCGCGCTCCTGCTCGGTTCCTACCGAGGGTCGGCGGACGTGGGAGTCCGTCGGGTCCGACCCTTTCGTAACCAGGGGGCAGGGGCATGCATCAACATTTCTTTTTTTGTATGGGTGTGCCAGATTTTCTATTTTACTTGGAATTGCAAGTGGTGATCCGGAGATCAACCTTCGCAAGTAAAAAGGAAATCAACTTCTTTCAAGTTTTCCATTGCACATATATTTAAGAAAAGAGATATTTTTCTTGGTTTGCCGTGAAAGGCGATTTTTTTGGCATTTATAGCCGATTTTGGCGTTTATAGCCGATTTTTGGCGTTTATAGCCGATTTTGGCGTTTATAGCAGATTTACAATCCTTATCAATAATGAAAGACAAGAGTTGTGATTTTTGTCTCTTTTGAAAAAATAAAAACTACAATGAAAAGCAAGAAAAGGAGGATCTAACTTCTCAGGAGATTGTGGGGGACTCGTTTAGATTGACGGTCGCAAGCCATATGTGGGCTTCGCCATCATCCATGCAGATGAGAACAGAGGATGCTATTGATTCGCTTGGTTTGGCTATAACCTCAGGTTTTTAGAGGACAAAGACCAAAAGGAGGTCCTATGTCCAATAAAAAGCCGAGTAGATGGGCTGAAAAGCCACATCTAAGCCATTGGAGGCAGGAGGAGAAGGCAAGGACCTTGGGGGGGGGGGTACCCCCCAAGGGACTTTTGTCACCTTGTAGCGGTGGCCGGTGTAGAACTTCCGCTGAGTTTTCTCTCTTTTCCTTCTCTGAATTTCTGTGCTTCTGTCTGTGATTTTCGTTGTCTGTCCTTTCTTCTTGGAGAGCTCTCCTATTTATAGGCTTTTAGGTAGCCATTTAGGAGGGTTTATGAGCCTTGATTGTCATAAAGCTACATAAAGGGAGGAGTTACAAAATTGAATTCTTTATTTTAGTAACTCCTTTTTCTTGGCTTCTGATTGGCCGGAGGAGATTGAGGGCATTTAATCGCCTTTAATCGCCATGATGGGAGGAGTTTCATGGGTTAAATGCCATGAATCTCTTGACTTGTAACTCCCGGATACTTGCTTCTGATTGGTCCGTCCAAAGAAATGGATTAATGACTGTAATAAAGCTAGTCAATTAATCGCATTAAGTGGTCGCCGAGTAGCTGAAGAGTCGCGGGCCGTGCCACGTCTTTTGGGATTCTTCTGTCGATGATCATCGATGGATCTTCATGTAGATCGACATCAGACAACCATGTAATTTCAGGTGTTTATTGCCAACAGCGGGTCGGTGCCATCTGTCCTGTCGATTTCTCGATCGGTCGGGTAGAAAGCACACTTTTTTTTTGTTGACCGGGTGGCGATCAATATTGTTTTCGATACTCTTGATGATTAACCCGTGTTTTGGACGGATATCAGAGGATTTGGTGTCTCAAAAGCATGAATTTTGGAAAGTACCAGAGGCTGGGTGCTTCGAATCGCGAAAAAACGGCGAAAACCGGGGTTTCCGGGGCCTTCCCGGCGGCCCCGGGCTCCAAGGTCGCCGGCGACCCTGGCCCAGGGTCGCAGGGGTCTGCGACCTTGGGGGGGGTTTTCCCCCCTTTTTGTCCCGTTTTGTATCCGTTTTTGCTGTTTTTTTATTCTTTTTTCTCATGTACTTTTCCTTGACATTTTGACCATTTATTGGCCTGATTTCTTTGTAGGAAACCTGATGAGAATCCTTGCATTTTATTTTGCAAAGTTTCCAATTTCCTGAGAAAGCCGAAGACTTTGTCGCGCAGAGCTGCCGATTTTCCGTCAGAAGCTAAAATTGGGTCAAACGATGTCGGAATGACTTGAAATTTGGTGTGAAGCCTCCTGAGCAGTAAATAAGACCAACCATAGGCTTTTGTTTGAGTTTTGAAGCTGTTTGGGGTCCTATCGCCAGTAGACTTGCTTTTGTCGCGATGAAGATGTCGCGGTTTGATGTGCGGTTAACCGATGTCCGATTGACTTGAAATTTGACAGGGAACCTATTGGAGTCATTTTAAGATGATCCATAGGCTCTGTCTTGGAAACCATGGTCCCGGAGGGCTTTGCCGCCGAGAGGCCTGATTTGGCTTCCGAGCATCAAACTATGGTCAAATGTTGTCGAAATGACCTAAAATTTGACGTGTAGCCCTTTATAAGCATTTTGAAGCCGTCCATGTGCTCTATCTGATGAGTAATGGCCTCGGTGGTTCTCACCGCCGAGAGGCTTGATTTAGCTGTTCGAGGGTTGATGTAGGGTCAAACGTTGTCGGTTTGACTCGGAACTTGACGTGGAGCCTTTTGGATGTATTTTGAGACCATCCATCGGCTCTGATCGAAGATTTGGTGTCTCCGATGCTTTTGCCGCCGAGAGCTCCTTTTCGGCTGTCGGAGAACCGAAGTTAGGCCAAATGATTTTGAAATGGCCCGAAACTTCTTGTGTACTCCTCTTTTGGCTGTCTTGAAGGATCTTGCAGTTTTTGTTTGATTCTGACAAGATTTGATTTTTTGGAAGTAGCATTGCCTATTTATGGCAGGTTGCGACTTCATGTAGCTCTTTGGATCTTGAAGAGGCAAAGTGACATTTTTGGTGTCAACAGTGAGGAGTCTCCCGTCTCCTCCCACTCTCCTAGCCAACAAGTGAGGAGTCTCCCGTTTCCTCCCTTAAACGTTATTGTTCGAATGATTCAAATAGATATACCAATATGAGTGCAACTTGGAATGAATCAAGGTGGAGTATCCAAAGCATTAAATCAATTCCATAATGATGTACATGTTAAGGATACAACCAAAAAAAAATCATGGATTGTTAAATAATTTTTTTTAAATGCTAAAACTCTGAACTGGTTTTGAAATCATGTAACTAATAAATATGTTTCAAAACAGAGAAATCCATGAGAATGGTGGTATTAATCATAGCATAAGCATGTTTAACTCTTGAAAATCATATGCTATGAGAAATATCATCATTTCATATGCTTTATGAAATGAAGTTCAACTATCATGAAGCCAACCTCTTCAAGAAAACAATCATAATTTAGAGGAGGCAAACATGAGAGATAAGATGCTAAAGTGAAATTTCAATTCAATGTTCACAAGATTTGTCACATTTTAAGACATACCAAACAAATAGAAAACCATGAAAAGAACATGGATGTGACAAACACAAAATTCACTAAGCATCATGAATATTCATCACTTATAAAAATATAAGTTGAATGCATCATGATGAATATAAGAAATTGCATAAAAATAAGATTGGGTGTTGTGTGCAATTTCCAAGGTGTAAAACATATGAACTCAACAAATATAACATCCATCAAATAATAGTTATGATCATAATGAAAAAGAAATGGATTTGAAGAGATTCATATGAGCAAGAACACACTTATCAAAATTGAAACATGTACAAAGATGAAATCATAAACATGGATCAATTAACATAACCATCATCCTTAGATAAAGACTAACAAGCACAAGGATGGCTTTTATAGTTCTTAGTATGGAGTTAACAAAAGAAAACAACACAACCATACATAGAACCATTTAGCATTTGCATATAGAGGGTCATATCATCAACAAATAATTTTTTTTTTACCCTTGCAAATATACCTACATACATGAAATAAGGAAAATACCTTTTATAAGTACCCGTTAACAAAAGAAATCGAAAATGAAATACATAACAGGGTATCACGTATGGTAGTAGCCTCTAAGAGTTTAAGGCCATGAAGAAAAACGATCATGGATACTAATTGGAACAAGAAATACCAATTGAGATTCAAGGATAAGACTATTAGCTCAATCACTCTAAAATGGAGTTAAAAGGAATATAACTACTAGGATTAATCCAAATTAGAGCTATCCATGATGTTATGGGGTTAACTGATCATAGCATCAATCAATATAACTAAGAAAATCATATGCTATGAATATTTTGAAATCATTTCATCCAATCATAAAATATAACTATCATGTGCAAGATGAATGAGATGAATGAAATGAAGTTCAAACATGAAGCCTACCTCAACCATTAACCAACCAAGATTATGAACACATGAGTATGGTGGTTATGAAATTTTATAAGAGCATGAGAGGTGGCAATCATGAAAATTATGATGCTAATAGAAAGTGACATGGAATAAAAACATATTACTATCAAGATCAATCCAAATGTATACAAGGTTTATCACATTTTCAAGATATGACATCAATTGGATATGACAAAAATCGAAAATGATACCAATTGAATATAGAACAAGATTAAGAGCAAAGATGTGATAAACATAAAATTCCATCAAGCATCATAAATTGATATTCATCACTTTTAATGATATAACTAATGACCATAGTGATGAACATTCTAAATTGCATGAAATATCTCTTGGTGATACATGCAATTTGAAAGTGTCAATTCATATGAATTCAACATCTATAAAATTCATCAAACAATAGGTACAACTATGAAATACAAGGAATGGATTTCAAAGAGGTTCATATGATCAAGACCACTACTATGAAGTTGAAACATGTATAAGGATGACATCACTTAGAGAATATACAAGAATCAACATCATAACCATCCATTTCAAAAAAATAATGACTAGAAAGCATAAAGGATGGGTTTGGGAGTTCTAGTATGGTATCCACAAATGTAACTTAAGAGCACGACCATACAAGGAACTATTAGACATTTGCAAAAAGAGGATTAAATAAAATCAAGATCTAACAAAATAATCTCCATTTTAGCAAATGTACTAAAAGAATCATGAAACATTATCATTATGCATAGAAAAAAAAAATGCACAAGACTAAGTATAGATTTCAAATTCTATTTCATGATCCACAAAACATACAAGTCAATTTGCTCATAAAAGGAATATAACTGTTAGAGTTTTTATTTTGTTGCAATTTGATAGGATGCATTCATTGTCATAGCTTGACCTCTCTTTCTTTCATGCTCTTCTTCTTCTTAGGATCCTCATGCATATTTTTCTTTCACAAACTTTATTTTTAATTGATATGCATGGTTTTCAAATTTCCTGTGGATTTCTGATTGATTAGCCTGTCGGTCAGGCTGTCGGTCAATGTCGGCTGACCGACATGTGAACCGAGATCAACCGATGGCTCGGTCGGTTCCATTTCCAGATAGCTACAATTTTCTGACCTTCTCTGTCGGTCAGATCGTCGGCACTTGTCGGTCAACCGAAAGTGCATAATTATTCAGACCAAGACTTCGTCGGTTCCAAAACCAGAGAGCTTCATTTTCAGCATCTTTGCTCCATCGGTTCCGGTGTCGGTTCATTTTCGGTTGACCGATGATGTCGGTCAACCGCCAAGTGGTTCTTGGTCAGCGAATTTTTCAAAAGTATAGCCATTGCAATGTGACCGTTGGGCTGTCGGTTGACCGACACCTAGTTTTCGGCGGACCGACAGCTATCTGTTGGGAGCACTTTTTCTATAAAAAGTGACCTTCTCTTTGGGTAAAGTTGCTGATTTTTTGAGAACTTTTTAAGCCAAAAGAGAGGACTTTTCAAGAGCTTTTCTGACAGGATTATGGAGGCATTCCACCTTTTCAAACTTTGATCTTTAAAATGGGTATGCCTTCTAAATTTCAATTTCAATTTCATGCTTAGTTTCTTCATCCTTGTTTTCTTTTAAGCATGATCAAATTGTTACCTCTCTTCTTAAGATGTTGTGTTTCATAACATGCTTTGATCTTTGAAATCTTTTAGCTTTATGAAATCAACATATGACTTTTTCATTCACATGTGCTTTTGAACTTTTGTTTTCAAATCTAATTTGTCAATCTTAAGATTGTACTCTCTCTTTTCTAGTTTGATCTTTTGAAAAACATGTGTTTGTCATTTAACTCCTTCTCATACATATGATTATCATCTTTGCATCATTTGAAGTTTCATCTATTTAAAAGGGAAAGAGTGCTTTCTAGTTCATGCATTAGTCATAAACTTTATCATTCATATGCATGCTCCTAGTAGTCGAGTTTTCATTTTCTATTCAGCCTATCTAGAGGCATTACATTGTGTTTTATTTGTTCTCTCATCCATGCATAAATAGGCATTTTACTCAAGAGAAAAATCATTGTTGTAAAGGTTGGTGTTTAGCCTTGAAAAACACTTGTTGTGATGTAAAGATTTATGCTTATCCTTGAAAAGCATAGTGATGAGATTGTAAAGTTTGAGGTGATCCTAAACCTTAAATTGATTAGTGAAATCCGGTAAGGGTTACCGGGAGTGTATGTAGGCAACTTGGCCGAACCACTATAATTGTTTGTGTTTTGGTGATTGATGTTTAGCTCTCTTTTTATGATGATTGACTTTATGTTTGGTTGTGAGATTGAATAGAGATTGTAGTTGTCTTTTGATTATGAATGTATAACCTTGAGTCTCTTCCTCTTCTCTAGCTAATTTACCATCATCAAAGCATAACTCACCTAATAGCTAAAATGTTTAAAAATGGTCTAGGTTCTTAGAAGTTATCCTATTCACCCCCCCTCTAGGATTCGATCTTGGACTTTAAATTGGTATCAGAGCCAAGTTGCTCTTGTTTAGGTCTTACCACCTAGAGTTGAATCCTAGTGAGTGTTTTTCTTTTGTTGCCATTATGCAATCTCATTTGGGTGAGGGAAATGCCACCAATAGACCACCTTTATTTAATGGAACACACTATAGATATTGGAAAATTAGGATGCAAGTGTTCTTAGAATCCCAAAGCTTAGATGTGTGGAACATCATTGAAGAAGGCTATCATCTCCCCACTACCACAGAAAAAGATTCTGAAGGAAATATCATATCCCTAACTCTCAAACTTAAGAGTGCTTGGTCTCAAGGGGAAAAGGATAGAGCTAATTTGAATGCTAAAGCAAAAAACTCTCTATATTGTGCTTTGTCTCCAGAAGAATTCAATAGAGTTGTTAATTGCAATACTGCTAAGGAAGTGTGGGATACCCTAGAGACCACCCATGAAGGTATATATCAAGTCAAGATAGCCAAAATTCAAATGTTGACCTCTAAATTAGAAGATATTAAAATGCTTGAAGAAGAAACATTTGATGAGTTCTACACAAAAATTATGGAGTTAATCAACTCTCTTATAGGACTAGGAGAAAAGATGGATGAATCTAAAACTGTGAGAAAAAATTTAAGATCTCTTCCTAAAAGATTTAAACCCAAGATTATTGCCATAACAGAGAGTAAAAATGTTGATCAAATCAAAATTGAAGAACTAAGAGGAAATCTACTCACATATGAACTAGATTTTGAAGTTAAAGATAAAAAGAAAGGAGTAGCTTTTTCCTCTCAATCTAAAGAAAATGAAAGTGAGGATGATAGTGATGATGATAATGCTTTACTTGTCAAAAATTTTAAGAGATTCTTTACGAATAACAAAAACATTAGAAAATCTGATGAAAGCAAAAGTCCTAGATTTCAAAGAAGTTCCAAAGGATCATTTATCAAAAAAGATGTGCAATGTTATAATTGCAAAGGGTTTGGACATATTGCTCAAAATTGCTCCACCCCTAAAGAATTTGAAAGAGGAGAAAAGAAAGCAAAGAAAGCTTTAAACATAACTTGGGATGAGGAAGATGAAGATAGTGACAAAAATGAATCCCTAAATGATGATGATGAAAATTCCCCTAATTGGCTTCTTATTGCTTCTATTGAAGATATCAATGATCATAACACATTAATAGATGACACATTAGGACAAGAAGAAACTTATGATGAAGATGAAGAAAATGAGATCCAGCAAGCTTATAATGATCTATATGAAAATTCTAAAATCTTAATTAAGAAAAATAAAATTTTAAAAGAAGAATCCAAAAAGCTGGTTAATGAAGTAAGTGTCTTAAAAGATGAATTGAAATTAACCATAAATGACAAAATCAACTTGGAATATAAATTCACCACCCTAACTAAAGATCTAGCTCATGCCCAAAACCAAATTCATAACTTACAATCCAAGCTTGAATCTAGTCAACTTGAAACAAACTCTCTACAATTGAAACTCAATAAAGGAAAATTCATTGTTGACAAATTCACTTTGGGAAATGATAAGTTTTATCAAATGTTAGGCATGCATAAAATTTATGGTGATAAGAGTGGAATAGGTTTTGAAGGTTCCCCTAGTAACATGAAGAATAGCTCTCAAATATCTACTAAGAGTGTCCACAAACCTATAGTTGAGAGAAATTATACCTCTAGATGGACTTGTCATTTTTGCAATCGTAGTGGACATTTGGTCCCTAATATCCCATACAAAATCAGGTTATCTCTCAAAAATCCCTCTAGAATACCTTTCAAATTTGTCCCCAAGACCATTCCCTATAAATCTCCTTTATACAGTTGGATTGTAAAATGAACAAACTTTGAGAGTCTCCTAGTTCAAACCGCTTTAAAAGCAAAAGAAAACCCTACTTGGTTCTTAGATAGTGGTTGTTCAAAACACATGACAGGAGACCGATCTAGATTCAGCTCTATAGTGGAATATGATGGAGGAAATGTTTCTTTTCGAGATAATAGTAAAGCTCAAATCATTGGCAAGGGAAGTGTGAAAGGAGATCAAATACTAACTCTAAATGATGTATTTCTTGTGGAAGGATTGAAGCATAATCTTCTTAGCATTAGCCAATTATGTGACAAAGGAAACAAAGTTGTCTTTGACAGTCATTCATGTAAAGTGGTAAATGATAAAACTAACCAAGTTATTCTTATTGGATCAAGGACAAAAGGAAATATTTACATTATAGAAGAATGTGATGACAATGAATCTAGGTGCTTGATAACTAAAGATCAAGAGAATTATTTATGGCACCAAAGGATGGGTCACATAAACTTTAAATTGATGAAAATCCTATCAAAGAATGGAATTGTGAAAGGAATTCCCAAGTTGAGTGCTGAAAAATCTAAAATCTGTAAGGCTTGCCAACTGGGTAAACAAATCAAGAAGAGCTTCAAATGTTTAAAGGATATCTCGTCTTCTCGTCCTCTTGAATTAATCCACATGGACTTGATTGGACCTGCACCAGTGCAAAGTATTGGAGGAAAGAAATTTATTCTGGTTATGGTAGACGATTATTCTCGTTTTGGATGGGTTGCTTTTCTTCATGCTAAATCAGATGCTGTAGACAATATCATAAGAATTTGCAACAAGATACAAGTTGAAAAAGATTATAAAATTCAGAAGATCAGAAGTGATCATGGAGGAGAATTTGAAAATGAAAAATTTACCAAATTTTGTGAGAATCATGAGATTAATCATCAATATTCAGCTCCTAAAACTCCTCAACAAAATGGAGTAGCAGAAAGAAGAAATAGAGTGATTTAAGAAATGGCTAGGACCATGCTCAATGAAAAGAATCTTCCTCGTAACCTATGGGCTGAAGCTGTGAATACTGCCTGCTATCTTACAAATAGAGTCTATCTCACTAAGAATACCAACAAGACCCCCTATGAACTTTATTTTGAAAGAAAACCTAATTTGGGGTATTTGAAAGTGTTTGGAAGCAAATGTTATATTCTAAGAGATAGGGAGCAGTTGGAGAAGTTTGAGCCTAAATCTGATGAAGGAATTTTCCTAGGCTATTCTGAAAGGAGCAAAGCATACAGAGTATTTAATCATAGAACCATGACCATAATGGAGTCAGCTCATGTTGTCATCGATGATATAAATCAAATTGGAAGAACTCTTCAAGATGATGATGAAGTTGAAATTGATACTGATCAACCGAGTCTTCAAGATAAAAGTGATATCATTCCATCCAAAGCTACTGTACCAACCAAAATTATGAAAAATCATACCTTGGATAATATTATTGGAGATATCAGTAGTGGGGTCATGACCCGGAAACAAGTTCATAATCTATGTGCTCATTACTCCTTTGTCTCTCAAATCGAGCCCAAGAATTTTTCTGAGGCTGAATCAAAATCTGAATGGATGGAAGCTATGCAAGTAGAATTGAATCAATTTAAGAAAATGATGTTTGGGATCTTGTTCCATTACCTACAGAGAAAAATCCCATTGGCACTAAGTGGATTTACAAGAACAAGTCAGATGAATCTGGAAATGTTGTGAGAAACAAGGCAAGACTAGTAGCAAAAATGATATGCTCAAATAGAAGGAATTGATTTTGAAGAAACTTTTGCTCCTGTAGCCCTTTTGGAGTCCATAAGAATCCTATTAAGTTATGCAAGTAGAATGAAAATCAAACTATTTCAGATGGATGTCAAAAGTACTTTCTTGAATGGAGAAATTGAAGAAGATGTTTTTGTTACTCAACCCGAAGGCTTTGAAGACCCTCATCATCCTGAGTATGTCTACAAACTCAAGAAAGCTCTATATGGATTAAAACAAGCACCAAGGGCTTGGTATGAAAAGCTTACAAATCATCTGATTGAAAATGCTTTGACTGTGGGAAAGTTGATAAGACTCTGTTTATCAAGAAAATTGATCAAGACATTCTTGTAGCTCAAATCTATGTTGATGATATAGTGTTTGGATCTACTTCAGAAAAATTGGCTCAAGGATTTTTAGAATTAATGAGTTCCACTTTTGAGATGAGTCTAGTTGGTCCCCTGCAATTCTTCCTAGGTCTTCAAGTTAACCAAACTAAGAAAGGAATTTTTCTTAGTCAGTCCAAATTTGCTTTGGAAATCATTAAGAAGTTTGGTCTAGAAACCTCTAAGCCTAGTAGCAACCCCATGGGATCTACTTCAAAACTTTCTAGTGACCTAAAAGGTACCAAAGTAGACCAAAAACTCTATCGTAGTATGATAGGAAGCCTTCTCTATCTTACTGCTAGTAGACCTGATCTCTCTTTTACTGTTGGAATTTATGCTAGATATCAATAAGATCCCCGTGAGTCCCACCTTAAAGCTGTTAAACATATCATTAAATATATCCTTGGGACATCTCATTATGGCATCTGGTATCCTTGTGATTCATCTTTACAACTAATTGGATACAGTGATGCTGATTGGGCAGGATCAATAGATGATAGGAAAAGCACCAGTGGATGTTGCTACTTCATAGGAAATTGCTTAGTAGCTTGGCATAGCAAAAAGCAAAATTCAGTATCTCTGTCTACTGCAGAAGCTGAATATATAGCTCTAGGTAGCTGTTGTGCTCAATTGTTGTGGATGAAACAAACCTTGTTAGATTATAATTGATGAGTTCACAAAATATACACTTTCATAGCATTATTTTATGAGTTTTCAAAGATAAAAGAACTCAAAATACTATTTTTAGCATAAAAATTATAAATTTTCTCCCCATCATGCTTTGCTCATATCTTTCCATTATAGATGGCCATTTGTATGCATTTATATGAGTTCCAATGGCTTCCATACAAAATATGTTAAAAAATACTCTCAATTATGTTAATTTCTCTTTGTAGGTGTTAATTGAAGATTAATTTGAAGATTAAAGTTGAGATTCAAGCGTTAAAGAGAGTAAGGATAAGTTTGGAAGACAATTGGATGAAAAGATGACAAAGTTAGGCCAACAATAAGAAGAAAAATGAAAGACCTGGGTTGGTATTTTGACCATATCTTTTTACTCGGGTGTCCGATTGAGGTGATCTCAGAAGCATTGAAAAGCTTGTTCTAAGATCTACAAATCATATTTCATGAAATTTTTCCCAATTCGGATGTTTAGGGGGTCAAAATCACACATCAATATGGGAACTGTTTTCTAACTCGAGAATGACATTCATATGTTCATATTTCCATTCTTGTCTAGTCCCACATTGGAAGGAAATCAAAAGAGAGTAAGGCAAATGTTTCTATATAAGGAAGGGAGCTCTAGGCATCAAACACAAAAGCAAGGAGAGCCTCCTCTTCTTTACTTAAGCTTTTCATGTAATTGAGAGCAATTGTAGAGAGAAAGTGAGGAAAGCCTTGTAAAAATTTATGATTTGGAATGGAATTGAAAGCTTTATCTTCTCCAATGGGTGGCTAATCCCTTTGATTGGATCTTCTAGGTGAAGCTAAGTTGATCCTATTCCTTTTGCTTATGCTCTTTATTTTAATTTCCTTGTTTATGTTCTTAATATGTTAGAGTAGATTTTTCTTCATTGCATTGTGCAACCTTCCATGCTTAGTTTCTATATTAGCATTCTTTTTACTATCTATGCTTAGGTTTGATAAATCATGCTTAGGAGTTAATATCTTTTGATGGTTTATGCTTACTTTTGATAGATAGTCATTAGGAATCTATTCTTTTATGAAGGGAAGAAAATCTTAGCTATTAGATTGTCAATTTCTATCTTAGAGCTTTAAAGTAATATTTTCCAAATCTAAGCATTGATTTGTAATTAGATTTGAGTATTCTTTTTTGGGAAAAGAGAGGAGCATTAGTGTTGAATTAGTGTCACTTAGTGGATTCTAGATGATTCAATTATCCATTAGAATTGCTTGTTTCTTGTTTTACTTACTTTAGTTTGATTCTATTCACTTTCTCACACACTTATTCACTTGTTTTGATTCTCACACTCCATTTCTCTATTCACACTATCAATTCCACATTTGATTTTACACTACTTTAGCATATTTCTTTATCTCTATCCACTCATTTTCTATCTTTTCCTTGTTATTTTCACACACTTATTCATTTGATCTATCTAACATTTCTTCATTGTTCTTGTATTAACCTTGTTAATTTTTTTTTGTCATTAACTTTGTTACTAACTTGTTACTTAGCTTGTTCTCACTTGAGTTTTTCTATTTTTATTAACATCTCTTTGTTATCTAGTTCTTGTTTTCTTTTAGTTTGCATTTTGTTTATTTTCCTTGTTATTGTTTCCATTGTTTTTGTTATTTTCATTTGCATGTGTTAACTATATTTGAGTTAATACTCCTTTTCATTGATCATTGTTAGTTTCCTTGTAACAATCCTCGTGGGAACGATATTCGGACTTCTATAGTCTATATTACTTGAGACAACCATATGCTTGTGGAAATTGCCATCAATAATGTTCCACAACATTGTATGCCTATCATGTGTGATAACTCAAGTGCCATTAGCATCTCAAAAAATCCTGTTCAGCATTCTCGCACTAAACACATTGACAGTCGCTATCACTTTTTGCATGATCATGCTGATCAAGGCTCTATTGAGTTACTTTTTGTTCCAACTGATTCTCAATTGGCTGACCTATTTACTAAACCTCTTGGAAATGAAAGGTTCATCAAACTGAGACATCAATTGGGCATTGGCCCTTGCCCTGAAATCTGAACTCTTGTTGGCTAATCACCTGTTATTGCGTTTCCTTCTTATCATATCTCTTAAAAACAGGTGCTACTAACAAGGTTTGTGCCTTCTTGTTGTTGGGCAGGATCCTTTGCAATTAGATGTCAAAGGGGAGAGAATCATAAAGTGATATTAAGAGGTCTCAAATTGAGGGGGAGAATAATCAAGGTATATCAAGTTGAGGGGGAGAAGCTTTGCCTAGTTGCTCTCGCAAGGAAAATCCAAAGCTCCAAAATATCCAAAGCTCCCGAACATCCAAAGCTCCTTTAAATTTTCAAAGAAGTTGGTGTTCTAGTTCATGGAGAATGAGAGAGTGTCAAGCTTCTAGAGTTGCCATCAAATTGCAAAGGGGGAGATTGTTAGAGTTTTTATTTTGTTGTAATTTGATAGGATGCATTCATTGTCATAGCTTGACCTCTCTTTCTTTCATGCTCTTCTTCTTCTTAGGATCCTCATGCATATTTTTCTTTCATAAACTTTGTTTTTATTTGATATGCATGGTTTTCAAATTTCCTGTGGATTTCTGATTGATTAGCCTGTCGGTCAGGCTGTCGGTCAATGTCGGCTGACCGACATGTGAACCGAGATCAACCGATGGCTCAGTCGGTTCCATTTCCAGAGAACTACAATTTTTTGACCTTCTCTGTCGGTCAGATCGTCGGCACTTGTCGGTCAACCGAAAGTGCATAATTATTCAGACCAAGACTTCGTCGGTTCCAAAACCAGAGAGCTTCATTTTCAGCATCTTTGCTCCGTTGGTTCCGCTGTCGGTTCATTTTCGGTCGACCGATGATGTCGGTCAACCACCAAGTGGGTCTTGGTCAGCGAATTTTTCAAAAATATAGCCGTTGGCATGTGACCGTTGGGCTGCCGATTGACCGACACCTAGTTTTCGGCTGACCAACAGCTATCCGTTGGGAGCACTTTTTCTATAAAAAGTGACCTTCTCTTTGGGTAAAGTTGCTGATTTTTTGAGAACTTTTTAAGCCAAAAGAGAGGAACTTTTCAAGAGCTTTTCTAAAGGGATTATGGAGGCATTCCACCCTCTCAATCTTTGATCTTTAAAATGGGTATGCCTTCTAAATCTCAATTTCTATTTCATGCTTAGTTTCTTCATCCTTGTTTTCTTTTAAGTATGATCAAATTATTACCTCTCTTCTTAAGATGTTGTGTTTCATAACATGCTTTGATCTTTGAAATCTTTTAGCTTTATGAAATCAACATATGACTTTTTCATTCACATGTGCTTTTGAACTTTTGTTTTCAAATCTAATTTGTCAATCTTAAGATTGTACTCTCTCTTTTCTAGTTTGATATTTTGAAAAACATGTGTTTGTCATTTAACTCCCTCTCATACACATGATTATCATCTTTGCATCACTTGAAGTTTCATCTATTTAAAAGGGAAAGAGTGCTTTCTAGTTCATGCATTAGTCATAAACTTTATCATTCATATGCATGCTCCTAGTAGTTGAGTTTTCATTTTCTATTCAGCCTATCTAGAGGCATTACATTGTGTTTTATTTGTTCTCTCATCCATGCATAAATAGGCATTTTACTCAAGAGAAAAATCATTGTTGTAAAGGTTGGTGTTTAGCCTTGAAAAGCACTTGTTGTGATGTAAAGGTTTATGCTTATCCTTGAAAAGCATAGTGATGAGATTGTAAGGTTTGAGGTGATCCTAAACCTTAAATTGATCAGTGAAATCCGGTAAGGGTTACCGGGAGTGTATGTAGGCAACTTGGCCGAACCACTATAATTGTTTGTGTTTTGGTGATTGATGTTTAGCTCTCTTTTTATGATGATTGACTTTATGTTTGGTTGTGAGATTGAATAGAGATTGTAGTTGTCTTTTGATTATGAATGCATAACATTGAGTCTCTTCCTCTTCTCTAGCTAATTTACCATCATCAAAGCATAAGTCACCTAATAGCTAAAATGTTTAAAAATGGTCTAGGTTCTTAGAAGTTATCCTATTCACCCCCCCTCTAGGATTCGATCTTGGACTTTCAATAACTACAAGAGCTCATACAAATTGACTTGAATAAGTATGACTTGATATCAATTGGAAAATACAATAAGATAAAATGTATAACTATAAGGCTCTAACCAATTGAATTTCAAGTATATCAAAGAATTTGATTTTCATATAAAGATTCTAACTTAGTAAGCATAAAATGAAAATCAATTTTGATCATATCTCATCAATGACTTGCATTTTTGGAAGATATGACTTATTTGAAACACATACAGGCTGATTTTTCAAAACAATAATTTTCCATATGAAATTATAACTTGGAAATCTATGGAAATACTAAATTGTTTTAAATCATTTGTTTTTCAAAAAAAATCTTACTTATGACAAACAAACAAATGAATTTACAACTACAATTGATCATGAATAATCTAGCTAAGAAGGCTTTTGAAATCATAATCAATTGATCATGTATAGAAATGCAATGCAAGAGATATAACTCAAAGAGAGCAAAAAGCAAATCTAAAATGATGAAATTTTAATCAAATGATTTTGAAAACCATGTTATGAAACAAGAGAAGTACATGAAAACAAAATCAATTGATCATAAGTAAACAATGCATTTTAAGAAATGTAATTATATAAAAACAGAAATGCAAATTGTTTGTAATAACCATACATTTTCAAAAAAACAAGGAAATGCTTTTATCGACAATGCTTTTGAAACTCTAAACTTTTAAGAGCATTTGTCAAAATATAACTTGAAACCAATTGGAAAATGCGTTTATTCAAAGACACATTTATTTTGAGAAATATACCTATAGATAGATAACCAATTGAGTTTCGAGTATATTACAAGAATTGAATTTCTCATACAAGAGATTAAAGAGAAAAAAATTCAATTCTCATAACTTTCAACTTGTGCTTTAAACAATATAACTATTAGAAACAAATACAAGTTGAGAATAATTTTCCATTTCAAAACAAAAACTATGGAAAATTTATTTTTCAAAAATATCTATTTTTTTTAAAAAAGATATAACTTATGAAATTCATTAATTTTTGAAAAACAGGGGATGTACCATTAATTGATCATGGATAGAAAATCTTTTAAGTCCATAATTAATTGAAGCACATTAAAAGAGCATTGAAATGCATTTTCATAGATATAACAATATGAATACAAAATGCACATCAATAAGATGCAATCAAGTAATTTTGTGAACCAAAAGATATAACTATAAAAGTTTATGAGAACAAAAACAATTGACTACAAATATTTTTGCATTAAAACAAATGTAACTATATAAGCTCAAAATGCAAAAGTTCATAGACCAACAATATGAAATAATTGAAAAGAAATAGGTTGGTCCAAAAGGGTTCAAGATCTTAGGTCTTTCTAACAATCTTCCTTTGAAAAACATCCTAAGGTCTTGGATGGTTTGTCCTTGAGGTCCCTCCGATACATGAGGTCCCTCTTGTCACACCCTGAAACCGGGCCCTGCAGTGATCCGACCTCGGGATGCGAAATTTTGGAATAAATCTGAAACTTTTGTTATATTTCCCAAGATCCGCGTGAATGAGGATAATCAAATTCCATCACGATCAGAGTATATTTTCGCGTAAGCTAAACATGGTGTTACGACTCGGAATCCGTGGCCATCGGGTTCCGTGTCGCACGCAACCAATATCATAAAGCCATCACATAAGCAGACTGGCACAAATCATAATCCAAAGAACACTGAGCTGGTAGTAACAAGACTATTTATTTCCCACATATTCAAATTATAATTAACAAATGTCTTAATTACAAACCCAATGAAAAAGGCTAACAAAGCCATACAAATAAACCACTAAGTGACATACTACCCCAAGTGATTTTTACGAGCTCCGGTGCCAAACTTGACATCTAGATGATATCAATGGGCAGCCTCTCACGTCAGACCGGCGGTCCCACGGCCTCCTCCGATCAAACACCTAAAAACAGAAAGAGAGGAAACTGGCACCAAACAAACAGGGTCAGACACGACGGTCTGGCAAGTAAATAAACAAATAATATGAAATAAAAGGACATTCATAAAACCTTATAGAATCATTGTAAAACCGATTAAAGAGTCTAAACAATAATAGCATTAAAGCATGATAAAATGATCGAAGACCGAACATAAATATCAAAGCAAATAAATGGACAGATCCTGAGCATAAATATCTTGAAAAGATAATAGCCTGCATAAAACATTCAATAATTGGAAATACATTTAAAATCCTGAATAATAGAGGCAATACGATAAAAGATCAGTTTCATAACATTAACAAAATTCAAAGAATATAATGAGTATAAACAAACAAGAATCATAAAACAAAATAATAAATAGATAAAACATTGGCAACCACACATAGCTATATTCTCCTATTACCGAAGTAACAAGAGCAGACAGAACCGTAGCCACTACACGTGGGACCGGAAATAGAATCAGAACTGTAGCCATACAAATGGGACCGGCAGATCAAAATCAGAACCGTAGCCACTACACGTGGGATCGGCAGATAGAAACCGTTGCCATGGTCGGTACAGACAGAATCCAAACTGCAGCTGGCGAACAAATTAAAGATCCCAAGCCGGGTGATCAACCCGACAAGGTGACCTAAGTCTAGTGGTGCCTTTAGTTTTTAAAACTTGAACCAATACAAATCAAATTACTAATCCCTTTGGCTCATGGGCTCACACCACCGGGCTCTGGCCCCATCTCGCCTCAAGGTTTTATTTTTGAAATCATAGCCTCTTTGGCTCATGGGCTCGCACTACCAAGCTCTGGCCCCGTCTTTCCTCGAGGTTTTTATTTTCAAAATACTAATCTTATCAATGAAATCCCGAATGTGGCGAACCACTCCAATCTCCTTTCAAATCGATTCGGAGAAAACATACGAATTCCATGGTAAACCGCTCAAATACACATCAAAGTGATTTGTATAAAATCATACGATCAATCCTTTCAAACATGGAAAACCACATGATTTTATAACAAATCACCGATGCTATTCAAATTAGTTTACCGAATAGTACAAATACAATCTCTGACTTGAAATGGAATGGATAGTGGAGAATGACTTAATGACTTACCAAGGAACCATCTCAATACACATTTAACCTTTAAACATTGATTAATAAAGAGTATGTTTGATGCTAATGAAAATCCACAACATTTAAATGATAAAGTGCGTATTGAGACTTGAAAGATTCCCGGGTAACTTCACATACGCTCATTCTCTCATTGACCCATTCCCATTTCACAAGTTCCAAGTATCACAAATAATCCCAACTTTCATGGGCTTTCTATCAAAATTAACCCCAAACTTTCATGGGCTTTCAAGCATAAAAAGGGGATTAACGAACCACAATCGAGGAGGAGAAACGGGCTGAAAAGGGGCTGAAACGGGCCTGAAAAAGAACCCCAAATAGTCCGCGAAAACAGCCCAAGGAATGGGCCCAGACAGACCTGGGCTCGCTCGAGCGACCCAGGGTCCGCTCAAGCCAAGCCCAAGCAGAACCTGGTCCGCTCGAGCGGCCCACTGGGTCGCTCGAGCGGACTGGGCTCTGTCCCAGTCCGGGCCGAGTGCAGAAATGCACTCTTTTGTGCATTTTTTCTCATTTTTCATCCTTTTTTATTCTTTTTCATTCCTTTTCTTTCATACAATCTTCCAACATCAATTGGGCCCTTTCTTGACCTCTTCAACTCAACAAATCCTCATCCACAATCAATCCAATTAATCTAACAAACACTTTTAAATCAAATCCTTTTTCCTCTATTCTTTGAGCACAAACACTTTTACAAGAAAGAGGCTAAATTTTAAAATGACCAAGGTAGAAACAAACTTCCAACACATTATAAAACAATAACATAAGAGGAAAACAAGCAAAACATTACTCCATTTGTCCAAAACAAATCTAAGAAGCATAAAAGGATTAGAACATAGCATGAAACATCATGATATGAAACAAAGTAAATGAAATCATCATATCAATTGGAAATCCACTTGCCTCAAGTCTAAAAGAGAGAAATAATACTCCTCAAACCAAGCTCTAGGGTCTCAAGCTCCCAATCTACAAAAACCCCAAAATTTCCAAAGAAAACCCTAAAAATCCATCTTTCTCAAATCTCCAAGGAAAGTTCTTGCATGAGTGATGAAAACACTCTAAATGAAGAGGAAAACAAAGATCTAAAGTTTGGAAAGCCATTGCTAACCTTGAAAAGCCCAAACGAAGAAGAGAAGCTTGGATGAGAGCTTTGCCCTAGCTCAAAATCCTTGAAAAAGGCATCTTTGGAAAGCCAAGAGAGAGGAGAAGAAGATGGGAAGATCAAATCTCCATTTAGCATCCAAGAAGAAGAGATACATGAGGAGAGAGAAAGGGGCTGGGAGAAAACCCTATCTCCTCCCTTGTTGCAGGAAAAAGGAAAAATGGGGTAGGAGAAGAGGAACCCAATGGTTTTATAAAGGATAAGTGGGCTGGGCCCCAATCTTACAAAGGTCAAAACTAACATTTGCAGGTCCCGAATGAGATCGACGAAGAAGACAAGATCGATCATCGAAATTTCTACTTTCCAAAAAGTATATTTTCCCCAAATTCTGAAATTTTCAAAATTCATGGACAAATTTAGTGTGAAAAGTCAATTTTGCCCTTTTTCTCGAAAAACGCATTTTCTGATCATCGAATCAAAATGGTCAAAACACGAAAGTTGTTAAACTTCATAAATTGAGTCAAAATACACCAAATTCAGAATTTTTAGAAATCAAAAGTAATTTCTCATAAAAATACATATCATATGGACTGGGTCAAACCAAGGTCAACGGTCCTCAAAATCTCCAAGGCTATAGAAAATTCTAGCCAAACTCAGAAACAAAGTCAAACTAACTCAAATCTCACTTAACAAGTTAAACCACGATTAAAATAATACTAAACAGAGAAATTGGGGGTCGGGGTCTTACACCTCTAAGGAATTGGCACTAGCAATGAAACAAGATCAACTCCAGGTTGTTAAGCCTTTATGGAGTAACTGCTCTGATACCAAATGTAAGTGCAGCTAGGGCCAATGAAAGTATCCTAGAGGGGGGGGGGGGTGAATAGGACTAATGGAATTCTTTTTCCAATTAAAACATCTTAGTCCAATTTTAATCCCAACTAGGAACAAGAACATAATGAACACAAATAAGAATACAACTTATGCGGAATATATGTTCAATGTATGAGTGTTTAAACAATCAAAGATAAGACAATTAGTTTCATATTAGTAAGCACAAGTGTGAGTACAACACTCTTCACAAATTCA
Organism: Litsea cubeba; assembly: GCA_012931725.1. NCBI lineage: Eukaryota > Viridiplantae > Streptophyta > Magnoliopsida > Laurales > Lauraceae > Litsea > Litsea cubeba. The sequence goes on from CM022948.1 coordinate 39,207,081, forward strand.
CTTATGATTTATATCAATGTGCTCAAATGAATATTTGTTAAAGAGTGCGTGCTAAACAAGATTTGATTTACCAATATGATCAATGTTGTTTTCGCACAAGTGGATGTGTGTCAATTAAACTAAATATCATTCATATCATTCTCCACAACATATAGAAACATAAATCAAGCACAAGAGATAGATATAGAGAAATTGACAGAAGGGATTTATAGTGGTTCAGTCACACAGACCTACATCCACTCTCAAGGGTCACACAGTCCCCTGGTTCCACTATGAAGAATCAAACTACACAAGTACTGATTCTATATAAATTTTGTTCACGAGGTTCGACCACACAGGTGTACTCCCCATTTTTGTTCACAAGGTTCGATCACAAAGATCTATTCCCCACACACAACTTTTAGAGTGGTTGAATCACACAGAAACAATCTACTATCATAATTTTTAAAGTGGTTGAATCACGCAGAAACAATCCACTATCACAAAGATATAATTTGAATGGAGGGCGAAGAACACTTGCCTCTTTTTGACAAAGTCTGGAGGTTGCCACTTGCCTCTTTGACGAAATCCGGAGGATGCTCTTCGAAACTTGTCATCGTAGCTCCAAGCTTTGATGCCTCTTGCAATGCTTCCTTGATGTTGATGATGATGCTCCAATGTTGTGCTCAGTCAAGGGAAGAGGTCTTTGGATAATAAACTATGATAGCTCAAGTTCTTCCCTAGGCAATATTGTCTCCACACATCACACTTTCCTTAAGCTAATGAAGCTCTTAGATTTGACAAACCAAGCTCATAGTGTGTGTGGAATGATCTATAATAGCTCTAATATGATACACAATTGTTAGGACATGAACTCTCATGATCTTGGAGGCCTTGGGAATGATTTTCCAAGCCTTAGGGATGATTTGGGGCATTTTTCTATTTATAGAAAGCTTTCCAACGGTCATAAAATGGCTAGTGAACAGTGAATAGTGAATAGTGTTACTGTTCAAACGGCTAGTGAACAGTGAACAGTGAACAGTGAATAGTGATGTTACTGTTCAAACGGCTAGTGAACAGTGAACAATGAATAGTGAACAGTGATGTTACTGTTCATGCGGCTAGCCGCGAGGTAACCGCGAGGTAAACGAAAACTATGGCGGTTAGCTGACTTCTGAGGCCTGTTTTGAGTCTTGAAAAAGCTGAAAAACAATCTCTAAAACCCTATTAAATAAGCCATTAAACTAAGGGTTTTTTAGGGCCATGTCTTGGTTGGTTTGGAGTCACATTTACTTGAATAGGTTGGCACACATATGGACGTCTTCCTTTACGAATCCAGGCCTTCCAAGACTTGATCTTCTGCCTTCAAACTTGATCTTCCTTGAGAAATTCTGAGAGGCAAGGTCTTGGATTCTTCGACACGGAATTGCCAATATAAAAACAAGTGCTCATAGGAATGTGGCACTAACAGCCGCTAGGTGACCGAACTCCCATATCAGATGAAGAATTTGTTCTCTGGAAAAACAACCTTAGGTTTTCGATTACCTGGCGGTTAGCCGCTTTTTGCAAAGGGGCTAGCCGCCAGGTGACCGAAAGGTCACCGAACCTCTTTCTGTAGGACTGTTTTAGCTGAAAGCAAGAGTTTGAAAACAGGTTTTAAAACAGAGCTTTTTCCAAGGGTTCTAAGGTCTGGTTTAGGTCCATAATAGCTTGGAAGGTTGGCACACACACAAGGAGTCTTTCTTTGACAAATTTGGTCCTTCCAAAAGGCTTGATAAGCCTTTTGATTTTGGTCTTCCTTGACATACTTTGAGAGGTAATATCTTCGGGACACATTGGCATGGAATTGACAATACAAACATAGTGCTCACTGAAAGGTGGCACTAACAATCTCCCCCTTTGTCAATTTCATGACAAAACCATCTAACCTATACATCTTTTTATGTAGATAATTAATACAACTCAAAATACAACCATACACAAGGAAAAATGACCTTTTACATATGAAATGAAAATTCCAAAGCAAAAAGAATCAAGACTTGTGTGGTATCCTCTTCATTTGTGATTGAGAAGATTTACCTGTAAAAGCACATCACTAACAAAAACACAAAACAGAATATGGGAATCTGCTCCCTTGTTAGTATTAACAGAGAAATTCAGAACTTGAAGATTCTCTCCCCCTGAATTATTTCTCCCCCTCAAACAATACAATTTTCTCCCCCTTTTTGTCAGAAATTGACAAGGAGATTTGAAAGTCTGGGATCCTTACCCTAGAGGGGGGTGAATAGGGTGAGCTTTTAATTAGTGACCAATTAAGACCAATTTTAATTTCTTTAAATTAGCTAGTCACTAGTGAAGATTATCAAACAAAATGCGGAAGCTAAACAAAACAATCACCACAAAGTATGCACCATCACACAATCATTTATAGTGGTTCGGCCTCAATGCCTACATCCACTATTGGGCTTGTGATCCAACACCCCACCGGCTTTCCACTATATATGATTTTCAATAGGCTAAGCAATAACCTCTACATGCAAATGTGCTTTTCTAAGCTAGGCAATAACCTATCAATGTGCTTTTCCAGGCTAAGAAATAACCTTTACAAGATGCTTTTCCAAGGCTAAGCAATAACCTCTACACTATGCTTTTCTTAGGCTAAGCAATAACCTTTACAAACAAAAGATTTACTTCTCAAGGAAGTGTCTAAACACTAGATGAGAAATAATTTAAGCTCAATTACAATGCCTCTAATTTAGGAGGATATAAAATTGAAAAACTAACTCACACAACACTTAATGAAATGCAAATATGAATGCTCATGATGTGTGTGTTTGAAAACTTCAATCAAGTTTAAAAATAATCTCAATCAAAATATGCTTAAAGCATTTAAAAGTTTAATGCACATAAAGATATGATTGAAGACAAATGCAAATCACTTGTATAGATACAAACTTGTTGATGATATGAAAATAAAAGGCTCACTAGTTGTATGAAACTATTTAAGACTAATCAAGTGATGCATGTGCAATGTTGTTTTTAAAAACAAAATAGTTTAAAAAAACTTCTAAAGAGATTGAAAACAACAATAAAGATTCAACCAAGTAAATGAAACATGCTCTCAAAGAACAACAAGGGTTTTAGCAAAGCATGATTAATCAAGTTTTAAAACATAAACTTGGATTGAATCAAAGTAAAGAATCCATCACAACTTAAATCAAAGATGGAATGAAAGTAATGAATTCAATACATCATAGTTATAATGCTAAAAATCATTTACCAAAGATTTAAACAAAGCATGAAACGTATGATTAAGAAAACTAAAACTTACTTAGAGATTTAACTTCATTAATCCAAACTTAAGCTTTCCAAATGACCCTTTAGCCTTCCTTATCTCATTCCCCTTTGGGCTCAAAACATCAAGAAGGTCTTTGAAGATCAACCAAATGGCAAAGGAATGAACATCCCTTTTATAGAAAAAGTTATCCAACGGCTCTTAGGTGGGTTAACCGACACTTAGAGTTCGGTTAACCAAGTGTCGGTTAATCGAACTCAACGGCTATAAGCCCAATGGTCTTTTTTTTCTTATTTTTTTTTAATTTTTTGAAAAACTGCTTTTAGCGGCGACCATAAACCGCCGGTAAAAGTCCAATTTGGCCACCGGTAAAAGTCCAGATTTATCAGAAATGACTTTTTCAAAGTGATTTTCTTGGGGGGATTTTGGGCCATTAAATCAAGCTTGGAAACATGATTTTAGATCATTCTAAGTATTTTAAAATCATGAAACATAAAAAGCCAAACATAATTTGAAACTTTAAATCAATGGCTTGCTTGATTAAAAGAAATTCTTTTTCAAATTAAATGCATCAAATGTTCAAAATCAAAACATGCATGAAACATATGATTTGAAAGATTTAAAAACAATGCATGTGTAAATCAAGATTTCAAGATTTTCTAAATCAATGCATGTGTGAAAATTCAATTGATGATTAAAATGATAATGCATCCATCAAATTGCAAGAAACAAAATCCTTAACAATGAGAGCTAAGAGAGAAAACATATAGCAAGATTAAACATAAAGAAACCAATTTTAGGATAGTAGATAATCGCTATTCAATCAGAAGGATTCAGCATTAAAAGCATAAAAACATTCAGAAAACATCCATCCAAAAGTATGAGTTATCAAAAGGAACATGTCAGAGGAGTCAGCCACAAGCCCAAAACACCACCAAAATGAGAATAACCAATAAAACATATGTGGCTAAAAATCCCAAGATAAAGACTAATCAGATGGAGGAGAAGGAGAAGGAGACATGGTAGCATAATCATTGCGACGACAAGCCTTGGACAGTCCACTTAAGTACTTCAGAGTCTTCTTCAGAAGCTTTTCTGTCTTGGACTGCTTTTGCTCGATGGCATCCAATCTTTCCCCAACACTCCTGGGAACAACTGAAGTACAAGCCTGACTTTGTGAAGCAGTAGGAGCTGGCTCTTGAGGATTTAGAGGATCCTGCTGCTGGGAGGCTAAAGGAACTTGGTGTTGAAGAGCTGGAACCGCTGCATGAAGGGGTACTTGCCCTGCTTCTACATTAGGTTGGAGGTTCATTTGAATAAGATTTACATTGCTAAATGGTGTATGGAAAATAGGGGTCTCATTAGGGCGACATTGCCAAGAGAGCGAGCTAATTGAGACATGAGGAAGCCAAAAAGTGCTGCTGTCTTAGAGGCATTGGATAGATGGAACTGAACAATTGCCCTACAAATGAGAGAAGGGAGACACATGGAAACACCGGAAACAACTTTGGAAAGGACATTGCCATATAGGTAGTTAATTCGGTCATATTCCCCTTGCGAGGGTAGACATTAAAGGTGAAATGGTGGTGCAATAGCCGGTATTTTGGAATCAAGGCACCCAAGGAAGGAAGTTCTTTTTGCGATCCTGTCACATCCCGAAACCGGGCCCTGTAGTGATTCGACCTCGGGATGCGAAATTTTGGGATTTATTAAAATTTTTATTGTATTTCCCAAGATCCGCATGAATGAGGATAATAAAATTCCACACAAACTGAACATATTTTTCGCGGAAGCGAATCATGGTGTTGCTACCCGGAGTCCGTGGCCATCGGATTCCGTGTCGCGCTCGACCATTATCATAAAGCCATCATATAAGCAGACAGGCACAAATCATAATTCAAAGAATACTGAGATGGTAGTAACAGGACTATTTATTTCCCACATATTCAAATTACAATTAACAAGTGTCTTAATTACAAATCCCAAGAAGAAGGCTAACAAAACCATACAAAAGTAATATCCAACTAAATAGAAATACTACCCCCAATAATTAGATACGAACTCCGGTGCCAAACTTGACATCTAGATGATATCAATGGGCAGCCTCTCACGTCAGACCGGCGGCTCAACTGCCTCCTCCGATCAAACACCTAAAAAACAGAAGGAGAGAAATCTCGCACCAAACAAACAGGGTCAAACACGACGGTCTGGCAAGCAAATAAACAAGTAATAGGATGATGAACATTTATAAAACCATATAAAATCAAATCTGATACATTTAAAGTTTGGGCATATATGAATAACCAATGTAGTCAAGTAAACACTTTATGGATCATTAAAAATGTAAATGAATAGAATAATGATAAACGAATAAATCAATGGCAATCGAATAAAACACTAATCAATTAATAATTCGATGACGATCAAAATAAATCAATGGCATTTGATAAAAACATTGGCAAACTACACATAACTATATTCTCCTATTACCGAAGTAACAAGAGCAGACAGAACCGTAGCCACTACACGTGGGACAGGAAATAGAATCAGAACCGTAGCCACATACAAGTGGGACCGGCAGATCAAAACCGTTGCCATGGTCGGTACGGACAGAATCCAAGCTGCAACTGGCAGACAAATTAAAGATCCCAAGCCAGGTGATCAGCCCGACAAGGTGACCTAAGCCTAGTGGTGACTTTAGTTTTTAAAACCTGAACCAATGCAAATCAAAATAATAATCCCTTTGGCTCATGGGCTCACACTATAAGGCTCTGGCCCCATCTCGCCTCGAGGTTTTATTCTCAAAATACTAGTCCCTTTGGCTCATGGGCTCGCACTACAAAGCTCTGGCCCCATCTTGCCTCGAGGTTTTATTTTCAAAATAATAGTCTTATCGATGTATTTCCGAATGTGGCGAACCACTCAAACCTCCTTCCAAATCGATTCGTAGAAAACATACGAATTTCCATGGTAAACCACTCAAATACACATCAAAGTAATTTGTATAAAATCATACGATCAATCCTTTCGAACATGGAAAACCACATGATTCTATATCAAATCACCGATGCTATTCAAATTAGTTTACCGAAGCGTACAAATACATTTTTCTGATCTGGAATGGAATAGAATAATGTAGAATGACTTAATGACTTACCAAGGAACCATCTCAATACACACTTAACCTTTAAACATTGATTAATAAAAGAATATGTTTGATGCCAATGAAAATCCACAACATTTAAAATGATAAAGTGTGCATTGAGACTTGAAAGATTCCCGAGTAATTCCACATATATTTGTTCTCTCATTGTTCTCATTCCATTTCACAATCTTCCAAGTATCACAATTTACCCAAAACTTTCATGGGCTTTCATACATCATTAGAGGCTAAATGGGCCTCAAACAAATGGAGGGAGATGGGATGGAAAAGACCCTGAAACAAGTGGGAAACAACCCAAGCAAATGGGTTGAAAACAGCCCACAATTCAGGCCTTAAAAGGCCAACATGTCCATGTCAGCAGGCGACTTCTCCGCATATCCCGGAGAACCGCCAACAAAAACCCCGATCTTAATTACATTTGTCCTGTTCACCCAGCTTGGAGGATCTTCCCTCTTAGAGCACGCGGAAGCAAGGCTCATAATCGAGATGATGCGATCAAACGTAGACCAGGTAATAATAGTTCTCTCCTCACAATCAGCTGTGTAAGAGAACTGAAAACATCTCCTCTAGTATGTCACGTCGTCAGGGACTGCATCACTAAATAAGAAAGTAGGCTTGGGCAAAACCCTCTGATCGTCTATCACCCATGGACGACTGCTTACCATGATCTTATAAAATTCCTCTCCCTTGAGAGCGATTAGTCGCTGTCTCATCTCATCTTTGTTGAGAGAGTCGCACTCTTCGAGGTTTCTCTCAACATACTGGACCTTCTCCCAGGCCTGCTGAACGGCCGGATTAGAAGATCTAGCAGATCGACGAGGTACGCTTGTAGCAGGCTCTTTACCCTTGTTCGTTCTGGAGGAACCACCTGCAAAAGGTTGGAAAATAAAAAGATCAATCATCAAAATGACAAGATCTCTGTCACGTCCCCCTAACCCGATTAAAGAATAACCGGATCCGGAGAGTGAATTTTAAGACTAATTAAAATTTTTGTCCTTTGGGCCCACGGATCGTAAGTCTGCGGTGAGGATAAAATATTTCAAGACTCTTTTAATACCTCTAGGCATATGGAATATCAGTCAATGAATAATAACTTCATTAAATTAAAGTTGCATAAAAGAAGATAGACAAAACTAGTCAAATAGTTAGTTATTACATTGGCCAACCCAATAGACAAGGCCAATAAAAGAAATGAGTCAATGAAAGTAAAGGTCCAACGAGAGAAATAATAAAAGAATAAATCTAAATGAGTCCCAATGTATCTCTCTCGTGCTAGGAATGATGATGCTACTCTACGTCATCGGCATGCCACTCTCGCTCCTCCTCTGGTGGTTGGAGATCCTCTGGGATCTCCTCACCGGCTTGCTCCTCATAGTAATACTCACCTGAGGTGTCTGCACACCAAGGAACAAAGTCAACGACATGTTGAGCAATAGATAAGCAAAATATAATAAACACGACATGCATCAAATATAGATTAATGACAAGTAGTAATCATGTGAATACAAGGAATGAGAAGCTAGGCATAAAGCGAGAGTAATATATGGAAACAATAACAAGAATCCTAGCAACCATCTAACAACAACCATTATTCATGCAATGCAAAATAAGCACAAGATGGAGACTCCGAGGATGTCCAAAGCCACCTCCCGGGGTACCAGTAACAATCCAATCCGGACTACTGATACCAAAGTCCGGCTCCAGTAGGATCCTAGCTCCCGGTCCTGGGAATAGCAGCACGGTCCTAGCTCGCTCCCAGCTATTCAACGCCATGGACGCCGTCCTATGCCGACTGCCCACCCCGACAACCGAGTAACCGGTTCGTCATTAAAACCCCAAACTGCAGATGGCCATGATATACAACAATAATAAAGTGGTTCTGACACAAGGACAAACAAGTCAACCAAGTCTGGCTAGTTCCATGTACAAGACAAGATCATAGGGATTATCTTATTCAAGACAATACAAGACAAACAAACCACATGATAATCCCCTTTCATTGCTAGCCAGTCATGTTAATCAATACAAGACACAGGTTCCTAAGGTACACTCTAAGTCAGGTCATAGTCCTAAATTCTATAAGAATTTATGTTTCATATATAATTAAGTATTTTATGCCAAGAGAGTGTACAATGAATAAAAACGACGGATACAAATCACAAGTCAAGGAGATATTACTATCCAATCCTAGGTACGTGGTGTCATCCCTGTACCCCACGTGTTCTAACAGAGTACGTATGGAAATTGGATCAATGATGCTTTTAGGAAAATCCCTTGGTGTACAATCATATTGAGCATCATTCAATTCAACTCCATATGCATTCGGTTACACTACGTGTAATACACGAATACCTAGACAACCATCGAAGAACACCAAGCCATGTGCTTCGATTTTTAATCCCCATTAATGGTCAAGTGAGAGTAAATTAATGGTTTCCAACATCTAAGGCCATACCTAAGTTAAACAGTCTCTTTCCTAAATAACAAGAGTTGAATTATTAATTCAAATAATTACATCACTTCCCGACCTCCGATCGCGATGAAACTAAAACTATTAGATTCTACGTCTCAAGGTCTTTCCAACGGTATATAATACGTAGAATTCCAACGGGCGAATTGAAAGTTACAAGCCTTCGAAGTTCCAGTGAACATGCACCCTCCGATCGATCGGATCGAAGGTGCGATCGATCGACACTGAACACCTCTCAGTTAGTGCACAATGCGATCGATCGGACTGTGCGACCGATCGATCGGCACTGAGCACCTCCCAGTTAGCTGAGAGTTTTCACAGACCGATCGATTGGACTGTGTGGCCGATCGATCGGATTGTGAACGCTCACAGTTAATTAAGAACTGTTCACTGTCCGATCGATCGCACGGGGCAACCGATCGATCGGACAGCGAACCTGTAGTCTGCAAATGGGTTTCTGCTCCCTTTTTCAGACGGCCAATCTATGGCTAACCTGCAGAAAATGAGGCTCCATGCTCTCCCATTCATTCCATACATCACATTGACACCATTTCTAGCAATTTAAAACAAGCTAGAGTTATCAATTTAACAATTTATCCATTTTATTCCACAAATCTAACCTAACATGTAAATCCCAAATTCATATCAAAATAAGCTTGGAATTAAGGAAAAATCTAACAAGAGACCATTGTAAATCAATAAAGGAACAAACACACATGTTATATTATACATTGCAAATCTACTTGCCTCAATGTCAGAAGATGAAATAATTGGGTAAACTCGAGGAGAAGTCTTTCTACCACAAGATCCACAATCTAACCCAACCAAACACAACCTAAAACACCAAAGGAGAAGAAAAGAGAGGAAAAGATCTATATCAAACCTAAATCTAACCAAAAGAAAAGATGACAGAAAGATGAAGGTGAGAGAATGCTTACCAATTCGATACCGGAAGAAAGAGAAGATCGCAAAGGTGAATACTAGCGGATTGGATCGCGGAACTGATCTCTCCGGGCTAGAGTCCTGGCATGAGAAAGGAAAAAGATAGAAACGGGGCTGCTGCTCTCTCTTTCGTTGCAGAAATGAGAATGCGATTAGGGTTAAACTTGTTTAAGAAGAAGATAAAGGGAAAAAGACTGAATTGCCCTTTAAGTGGGTTCGATGAAAGAATGGACCACATGAAGGGTTTCTGATCGTCGGATCGTGACGAGTCAAGAGACAAAAATGATCAGAACGATGAGACCTTTCCAACGAACCCAAAATCACGGCGTTTGAAATATTTTGAAAAAACACTCAATTTTTCCCTAAATTGCAAACTACCCCCTTGCTTTGATCAAACGAACTCGAAATCGAACGAAACTTTGCAGATACTATTCTAATGCTAAAAAAAACTCGCTCATGATCTAAATGCACTTAAATATCTAAAATATAAATAAATAAGATAATTAATAATAAATGGGTCAACGGGCCGGATTTTGGGCCCAACTGACCCAATAAGGTCATGGACCTTACAACTCTCAACTAAAAAGAACATTTGGTCCCCCAAATTCCTAAACATACCTCATCTAGAAAAAGATAGGGGTACGCTTTCTGAATCTGATCCATCAGCTCTCACGTAGCTTCCTCTGGACTGTGGTTCTCCCACTGTACCTTAATCCATTGGATGGTCTTAGTACGCAACACTATCTCCTTAGTGTCGATTATTTGCGCTGGCCGCTCCATGTAGGTGACATCTACCTGAAGCTGAAGTGGCTCATGCTGCAACATGTGAGTGGGATCTAGAATATACTTCCGAAGTATTGAAACATGAAAAACGTCGTTCACACCCGCTAACTCTGGCGGTAGCACTAGACGATAAGCCACGTCTCCAATCCTGCTCTTGATCTCAAACGGTCTCGCAAACCTCTTGGCAAGCTTCCCTTTTTGCCCAAACCTGACAACACCTCTCATCGGAGATACTTTTAGAAAAACCATATCCCCAACTTGGAATTCCAAAGGTCTCCGTTTCTTGTCTGCGTAGCTTTTCTGACGATCACGTGACTCCTTCATTCTCATCTGAACAATTCTGACTTTCTCACTGGAATCAGCAATCTCTGAGGGGCCATGAAAAATTCGAACTCCTACTTCCTCTCCACATGCCGGACTCCTGTATCTCCATCCATACAATGCCTCAAATGGTGCCATACCAAAACTTGAATGATAGCTGTTATTGTAGGCAAACTCACATAGAGGCAAACTCTCATCCCAACTCTCTTTGAAATCCAAAACACATGCTCTGAGGAGATCTTCCAACGTCTGAATGGTACATTCTGACTGTCCATCTGTCCACTACTAGAAAAATCACTTTTAGTGGCCGCCATTAGCCGTTGCTAAAAGTCCCCTGGCGGTCGCTAATACTCTTTAGCGACCGCCAAGTAGCCGCCGCGAAAAATTCGTCGCAAAAGGTTATTAGCGACCGCCAAGTATTAGCGACTGCTACTAGCGACCGCCATTGGCGGTCGCGAATACTCTACAAAAAAATTTAAAAATTATGAGCGACCGACTCAACAAAAATTTTAAAAAAAGTATTAGCGACCGCCGTTGGCGGTCGCTAATAGCTCGACCCTCGTCGGGGATACCCCCGGACCCCCTTCGTAAAGCACATGTTTTAACACCATCAGAACTCTTTTAAGCAATTAAATAAATCATAACCATCCATTTGTTAATCAAGATCAACAATTCATAATATAAAGAAAGAAAGCAATACCTTGTAGGTTCCTATTCAGCCATTTCCCTTGCTTTACTCTGATGTGGCTGGCCCACCACCAGGAATATGCAAGAGGAAATAGACACAACTATAGATTGAACAGAAGTGAACAAAACCTACATCATATTAAAGCATGTAAAAGTAAAACACACCCACAAAAAAAAAAGTAAACCTACATCATATTAAATACCGATACAACTAAAATATTATGCTTGCTTAGAGATGCTATCAATGCATCTACATCATAAAAATAAAGCAATGTTCACCATTATTGTATGGTTCTGCTCCTATATTTAGCATTAATCAAAATAGAAGATGCAACAAGATGAATAGCATATTGGAAAAACCTATAACTAATGAGTTGTATAAAATTACAATGAAAATGGTAGATATTATCAACGGGAAGAATGTTTAATTTTTTATACAATTACTTATCCAATTACGCATTATACAAGGGGAAAAGACAAAAATGTGGTTCTTTGCAGTCTATAAGGACTTGCGTTGGGGCAAGTTTGCCAAGATTCTCTAGCTCTTCACTAGAGGCCTCATCAAAAACTCTCCCAGAAATGTCAACAAGATAAGATTTATCCCTAGTAATTGGGAGTCCCCTGTCAGAAAGCAAATCCAAATCTCGTTGATGAAGCTCCCTTTCATTCACAAAAACACCAGTATCTCCACCTGAATAATTCTTGGGTATGGGATAATTGAACTCACTACTAGAAAATAGGGTATTTACTTAAAAAGTGTGATTCACCTATAGTTTAAATTGTGCCAAGATAAGTGTTCCATCACCCATGGAAGTGAATATAATAATGTACAAAATGAAAGTTAGGTGCATAACAAAATCATGGAGAAAAGTGGGAAGATAGCAATCCTTGTTATAAAAATGAAAAGAGATTTCAGAAAAGAAAGAGAGAGTTTGGTTGGTTTTAATTTTATAATGGAAAATCAAGGATAAGAGCTGACTCATATGACTGCACATATACCATTCCATAATTTTAGCCTCCTTTGATTTGTCAATTACCTGACCTATTAAAGTCTGGAGACATCCTTCAAATGTCTCCTCATATTACTCTAGCTACCAATTAGTAGAGAAATGATACATTAATGAAATATTGAGCAAAACCACATCATGACCATCTAACTAAAATGAATAAGAAAGTCATTCTTGTCTGGGCATTTCCTGAAGATGAGCACTTAAGGAACATACTTTGGGAAAAAAAGAAGAAAAAAATGAAAGTAATGGATAACAATTGAGGAAAAGGGAATAAGTAATGGAAAGCAATAGTACATGCAAATCTATTGCTTCAAGAATTTTTGAAGTATAGCTTGGATGACACAATTGACAACTAATCAAATACAAATGAATAAGACTAGTGGTCAGATTAAAAAAAAATAAAAAACTAAGTACAAGGAAACAAAAACAAAAACAAAAAAAAAATAAAAAACTAGTTACCTGCTTATATTTCTTGTAGATTTACAAGACCAGCAATATCAACAAACTCTATGGATGCTGGGACTGTACGTTGATCTGCTAAGATCAGGAAGAACATCCAGGCGTGGATCAGGAACTGCAACAATGCCTACATTAGGCTCTATTGTACAGAAAGGAAAATTGGCTCCAATATCAAGGAGTGAGCCCAATCTAAACCCAAACAAGCACAGCTATAATTTCAGGCCACAAAGTCAAGCCATTCCACTTTGGGTTTGGCCTGACCGAAGTACCCAACATGTCATTGATGAAATTGAGGAAGCCAGCTCTTCCTAAATATTCAGTTAAGTAGACTCAACAACAGATTGACAAATTCAAAGAGCCAACAGGAATGACTTCCTTTTCCTTATAATTAACACTATAAGAAATAATTCCATGAAATCAGATCTGTACATGAACATGGGTCAAAGTTCCAACCATGCTCCAAGATTACCATATAGGCACAGTCATGATGGTAGATCCTACAACAGGCAGAAATATACCAAATAGAGCAAAGGATCAATGACCTGCAAAGAAGAGTTTTGCAACTTCAACTGCTATAGGATTTGCACTTTGTTTTACATATGCCCACATGCAAACCTGCCATCATAGTACAATTACAAGTGACCAAGTACATAACTGATTGCAACAAATAACTAGATATATATATTCATCAATTAGTCAGAAGACTCAAGTACACAAAAAAATTGAAAAGGAATGAGTGTATCCACCTGATCGAGTTGGCTCAAGTAAGATTCCATGAATACACATCAACCAAATGGCCAAACCTATTATGTGAACAACATAAGAGCTTCAAATTAGAGCAAGAAACCAAACATATGGCTGAACTATTGGTTTAGTTAAAAACTAGTAGTTCAAAAAAAAAAACTATAGGTTTAGTTAAAAAAGAAATTGTACTATTGTTACCGGTCACCTCCATATCCATCTCTATTATCTATTGGGTTGCCACCATAAAGCCGCCCTGGAATAGCATTTCCAATGGAGAAGTGCATAATATCAATTTCATGGCCTCCGCAGCTTTTGCTGTTGCATGTATCCTTCGTTTCTTTACACCCACCCATCTTTAGTAATAGAGGTTTTATAAGTTCTTTTACCAAATACATAGATCATTTAAATAATCTAAAAAAAGAAAAGCAGGAATAAAAAGTGTTCCATAAAATTGAAAGTGAAAAACCTTGACATAACAAGGTACTATAGCACATGGCATAAAAAATGAAGAATACAAGCAAGGTCAAGATCCATGAATTTTTTAATAGAAAGATGAAGCTCCATAAAATAACCAACTAATTGGACCATACAAACAAAAGCAAACAGAAAACTCCTGTAAGAGTAAAAAAAGGCAAACAATCTAGGTAAGTTAGAAATACTTACTTATGATAAGAAGCATTCTCACCAATTTGCAACATGATAGCAACTGAAGGGCATTTAGTATTGACACTGCATTGCCATCAACACAACAAGTTCAACCAAAACGATAATACCAAAATAATCACAATAAGCATTTGAAGCATTTAAAGGAAACATTCATAATAAATAAATCTTGCTTGGAACACAAAAAGAATTAGATTCAGTTATGCTTATATAGCATCATTATTATCAATATGCATATATGTGGCCAATAAGTGTATGCTGATACATGCTGATACCAGCAGATCACTCTAATAACTACAATGCAACAGAACAATGAAGAAAAAAATAAAAATATATATATATATGTTCATGGGACAGAATAACCAACACACACATACATTTTTTTTTATCTTAGTAGTGATTAGGAACATAAAATGGAATAGAAAAGGCACACCCCAGAATCCAGATAGATGGGATAACAATTTTGTTACTTCAATAGACCTGTTCATGGCTTCATTTATGTATGCTTAAGACCCAACAATAGATATGGCCCAGCCAATCATATTCATGGACAGAATAACCAACACACACATACATTTTTTTTATCTTAGTAGTGATTAGGAACATAAAATGGAACAGAAAAAGGCACACCCCAGAATCCAGATAGATGGGATAACAATTTTGTTACTTCAATAGACCTGTTCATGGCTTCATTTATGTATGCTTAAGACCCAACAATAGATATGGCCCAGCCAATCATATTTAACACAAAGGGGTAGAAATTTTGCAAATAAGTCTCAAACTCATAGCTAAATCTTAGTGTCAATAAATAAATAGGTTAGTCTTACACAATGTTGAGAATCATCCCAAAAACATGAACAGGTCAGGATTCACAACAATAATAATTGTGATCTTAATAATTGTTGGCCATTTGTTTGAGTTTGTAATTGTTGTCAAACCTAGGGTGTTGGCACGGTGTTGGAAAGCAGTTTGATGAAGGTTGCAAGCATTCAAAGTGAAACTGAGGAACTGCATGTTCATGTCATGTCAGTTAAGCATGTTGTTATGCTTATATCTTCACATCTAACATCTGGATTAAAAAGTGCTCAACATAACTTTTGTGCATTAGTGAGAGGGCTTGATTTTTGGTTTTGGAATCAGGTCGATCTGACTTCAGGTTTTAAAGTTATGGCCCGGACAGTGGGGCAACTCTGCTTCACTCAAGTTGCTATTTTTCTGTGACCAGTCAGCTTCAAGGTGATTTTACACTACTTTCCATTCAATCTAGGTTAAATCTCAAAACATGAAAGTTGTAGCCCTCTGATAAATATTTTATTTGGCTCAAGAATCATGTAATTTCAAGCTTGGAAAAGGAAGTTATGAATTTTCTAGTGGAGAGAAATTCTGCAGTTTTTCTGCACTGCGAGATTAATTCTTTTTCTTGGTACTTTGTTGTGGGTCCCATTATTTGTTGGAATGTAATAAGCAGATGGCCCATCTGATTCATTAGGAAGGTATTAGGAAGAGATGTTAGTGAGGACTTTTAAGTTGAGTGAAACGCTAAGAGGCGTTTCATAAGAGGCAAGTAGGTATTAAGAGGTGTCTGTGTCCAAGGCATGAAGAAGCATTGGTGAGAGGATCCAATGCTAATGTGGCTATTATTGCTGATGTGGCTCAAGAAAATATGAGATTAAAGCCTTTTCTCCCAAAGGATGTTGCAAACGTTTTTCAGCTTTAAGGAATAAGAATATAAGTCTTAACAAAAGGAAAAAAAACAACAAGCTAACCTAGGAATTTCAATATCATATATAATACACCTGTCAGTCTTAACAAAAGAAAGAAAAAAAAACATAAGAAGCATGTACTGGTTGTCCAACAAATTAATTGCACTTATGTGTTATAGTTAATGGATGATTGTATCATGCATATGCTCATGTAACCATCTCATGCAACCTAGCCAGCCATTCAACCGACAAGTGTGACAGAAAACATGAGGTTTTCAAAGGCACTATTTTGGTGCAAGCAAATAGGCAAGAAGCGCTCATCCATAATCTACATATATACCTGTGAAACTGCATCCTTCTCAAGATCGTTGTATGCACTGGAGGGGTCATCCATAACTGTTTGCTTAATCTTGTCCTGCAAAATGACTCACACCCCAAAAGGACTACAAAAGCCAGTCTTATTAAACACAACACACTGCATTATGCATTGAGATGACCACATGAGGCCCACTTTTGCATTATACATGAGATATGAATTAATAAGGATAAAAATGATCACACTATGCAGTGTATCATTTTTACTCATGGGGCCCACTTTTACGTCATATTACATAAAACGCGAAGAGACAAATCATTTACATGGCTAAGGACATCATAAACAATGAAAGGCCAAAATCTAAGCATATCCATCTCTGCATCACCATATAGCCTAAGCAAATTAGATTAAAACTTTAAAAATAAAGAAATAAGTAGAAAACTCTAGTTCCTCATTTATTGAGAGTTCAAACCATTCCACAGTGGGCCCTCAATCTCTGCAACCTGAATTACTTTGTAAATCCCATGTGTTATAAATGCAGAAAAAGGTGAGTATATATTATGGGTGCATATCATTTTGACTGAAATGAGAGGTGGATGTTCAACAGCTTTATGGTGATGATTTCTTTAAATGAAAAAAAATTAAAAGAGGGTTTAACTATGATTAAACTTTGATTGAAACCTGATTCAATTTGCTTACATGAAGCATTTTTACTCATGGATCTTTTTTTAGCTACCATGTATCATGTCTGGTTGAATACACTTAAACTTACTATAATTTCTTTGTAAAATATAATTCAAGCTAAAACTGATTTCATTGTTTTGATTTTACAATTTTACATTTTGCAGAAAAATAATTAAGTATTAGTCAAATGTTCTGCGCTACTACATTGTATTTAATTCTACAGTAATGGTCTCATTGCAAATTTCTAATGATTAAGTCATTCTTTTTAATCTTCTATTATGCTATTGGTTTTGTGGGTTAATTTTTATTTATAAGGATTTTCTTTTGAGATCACTAAGCACTTTTCTCCATGATTGAGATATGATGTTTCTTTCATAAATCAGTAGAAAGTGTTTTCTTGCTTAAATTTATTGAATCACTCTATTTCTGAGGAGAAACCAGACATTCAATAATTATCTTTAGTAAAGTTGAGTTACTCCTTTTGGTGCTTAACATTCTATGCATCATGATCTATGCCATTGCAGCTATAGTTAATACATCCAAGTACAACTTGCAAAATACTATTGATGACATTAGAATATGTAACATGCTTGCTTATTAGCCTGTAGTTATTACATCGATCCCACTAAAACAACTTGCAAATCCTATTGATTATAATAGTATAATATCTAACATAATAAGTATCTCATTTTGTTCTTCCTTAATTTCAATCTTCTATAACAATCACTACAAGTCAATGTTGGTGTCATCATGATAAGTTATTTGGCTTTAGTTATGTCATTATTTGTTTGCCAAAATTAGAGTTAAAGTTAATTAAAAATTAAAGAAATAACAGGCATAGACTCAATAGGGTATTAGATTTCAGAATAGCACAAATTTACAAATGATGTGTTTTAAACCAAATATCTTGCTTGCATTGGTATTTTTTTAGTATGTAATGTTTCATCTGACGAGCCTCTAATAATCATTCTTTTCATTTGCATTTATTAATTCTTAAATACCTGTCTATAATCAGCTTGATCTACTATTAATCATAAAATTGTACTATACATTGATCCTATTTATATAGCAACGAATCCATAATTATTGAAAATTTATATTTTTAATTCTTATATCCTCATAGGAAACATTGAACAAATCTGTACACTTCTAAATGAAAAATAACCTCAGCTTTACTTTTTTTAACTAATAAACATCAATAAAATCAACAAAAAACAAAAAACAAAAAAAAAAAAACCATGCTCTGTATCTAGATTTCATCTTCCTATGTCTTCCACCTATGAAGAAGAAAGAAGAAGAGATAGAACTGGAACCAGAACCCATCTCAGAAAAAACAGAGAAGAAGGCATCTAAGAAACCATTTCAGGAGAGAAAAGGCAATCTATATTGGAGGAGAAGTAGAACACATGAGAGAAATCACGGCAGACAGAGCTGGGCCCTTCCATTGAAGAGATGGAGACTGCTTTCCCCATTTCATTTTCATGACTCAAATGCCTTTTTTTTCAGATCTCTCTCCAATAGTCCAATCTAATTCTCGTGGGTGCATCGTTTCTGAATGATTTTTAGATGGACGAAAGGGATGCTTCTAGGAACCCACTTCATTAAATCAAAAGGGAGTAGCAGTCATATGACCTAAATCCTAAAACACCTAAATCCCCAAAATCCTGCGCTGATTTGAGACCTTCAAAAGCATGGAAATAGAAAATAAATCAGAAGTGTGAGATTTCACCTTGAGATTTTTGCAGAGAGAAGTCAGCGGAGATAACTGTAGGTGCAAAAAATAACGACCCACAATAATGGGGGGTGCCTTAGAGGACTTACCCGAGTGAGATTAGGGACACCGATGCCTGCGCCTGGAGCCTGAGAAAAGGAAGGAGAAATGCAGGTCAGAGGACCCTGGCCTGGGCGGCGCAGGGCTCTCCGATGCCTAAGTTAGTATATGAACTAAGCAGAGGGAGGAGATCTTTGGGGAAGAAGATGGCATACCAGAGTGGTAATGGCGTCCTCCTCTCCTTTGGAGAGGTAGCTGTGTTTATGTAGAGGAAGAGGAGACAAAGGGGTAGTTGGCTGTCTTGTCATAGCCCACTTTGTCAGGTACTAGGGAGGCGCGATCTCATCGTAGCCTGTCTGGTCCCGTCGTAGCCTGTCTTGTCCCGTTAGGCCATATCCTGGCGCCTTGGGAGCTGTGGAGGGTGATCTGTCAGGAGATACGGGCTATCCCCTTGTCTTGTCGCACGGGCCATAGCGTGCTTGAGCGTCCATGGGAGGACAGCTGTCAGTGCTCAGTACTCTCATCGATATGAGGTGCTTGGCCGGGATGCAGTGTCGTGCCGGGTGAGACCTGGCGGAGATGTAGGGCCATGGCACTGTTGCCGAAGTGGAAGGGCCTGGTACTGTCGCCGAGCTGGGAAGCCGAAGTCGGGCCGAGCTGGGCAGCCGAAGTGGGATGCTTTGCCGAAGTGGAGTGTCTGGTCTTGCTAAGGCGTGCATTGCCGAGGTGGGGGAGTTGCCGGGATGGACTTGCCGGGATGGATTTGCTGATGGGCCCCCCCGGGATGGAGCACCTTGCCCAGGATTCTCTTGGGAATTTCCCCACACAAAGCCCCCCAGCTTCTGAGCTCATTAGACTCCTCATTGAGGTCGGAAGCTAAGTACCATGGAGGACAACACTTGTGCCTTGGAGCTGCTCATAGTTTTGAGATGACTGGCTGGCAATGGACCGGAGCTGGAGGTTGGTATCACTGTGAAGCTGTAACAAGATGCCTCTGTCGAGCTGGAGAGTGCATTGTTGCTGAAAGCCAAGAGAGATGGCTCATTTATTTAGGAGTATCTTGCTACTGCTGCTGAGGAGGAGGCAAGCTGAGGAGGAGGCGAGCTATAGACTGGGTGCTGCTGCTAAACCGGAGACTGGCACTGCTGCCGAGCCGGAGGAAGGATTTCCTGCCGCACTGGAGTCTGGCGCTGCTGTGGAGCTGGGAACTGGCATGAGGCCGAGGTGGAACCAGGGTAGCTGCCAACCTGGAATCCGGCACTGATGCCGAGCTGAGAACTGTCATGAGGCCGAGGAGGCGATATGGAACAGTCTCTACTGCAATCTTGTCGAGCTGCCCTTAGCCGAAGTGGCCAGCTTTTGGCCGAGACGAACTGCCTTGCCTTGCGATAGTGGATCGGAGATGTGAGCATAAGTTCGGCAACGGTCTTTGAGGGGTGTAAAAACCCTGACTTTAGGAATCCGGCCGAGTGTCGGAACTCGAGGCCTTCTCCAGGGTCCAGGACCCGGAGCTTTAGGAAACGACCGAGTTTGGACTCGAGGCCTTTTCCAGGGCGGTAGACCCGGAGCTTTAGGAAACGACCGAGTCTGGACTCGAGGCCTTTTCCAGGGTGTTGGACCCGAAGTGTGTCCAAGACACGGGGGCTTTAGGAAAGGCTGAGTGTAGGAACTCCAGGCCATTTCCAGGGCGTAGAGCCTTGTAGATGGGTGAAGACCCTGAGTTTAGGAATTGGCCGAGTGTCCGAACTCGAGGCCTTTTCCAGGGCTGTTAACCCTTGGAGATGGGTGAAGACCCTGAGTTTAGGAATTGGCCGAGTGTCCGAACTCGAGGCCTTTTCCAGGGCTGTTAACCCTTGGAGACGGGTGAAGACCCTGAGTTTAGGAATTGGCCGAGTGTCCGAACTCGAGGCCTTTTCCAGGGCTATTAACCCTTGGAGATGGGTAAAGACCCTGAGTTTAGGAATTGGCCGAGTGTCCGAACTCGAGGCCTTTTCCAGGGCTGTTAACCCTTGGAGATGGGTGAAGACCCTGAGTTTAGGAATTGGCCGAGTGTCCGAACTCGAGGCCTTTTCCAGGGCTGTTAACCCGTGACTTGTCTTTCTGGCACTCGCCGAGGTGGAGAAGCCTGGGTGTACGAACCCGAAGGCAGTCTCGATGGCACTGGCCGAGACCAACATGAGGCCAAACCTGTGAAGCGTGTAGCTAGCACGAGGGCGATACCAACATGAGGTCGTTAGATGCGGTCAAGACCATCATGAGGCCGAAACCAGCGTGAGGTGGAGACCAGCACGTGGACGGACCAGCATGAGGTCGTCAGATGCGGTCGAGACCATCATGAGGCCGAAACCAGCGTGAGGTGGAGACCAGCACATGGACGGATCAGCATGAGGTCGTCAGATGCGGTCGAGACCATCATGAGGCCGAAACCAGCGTGAGGTGGAAACCAGCACGTGGACGGACCAGCATGAGGTTGTCAGATGCGGTTGAGACCATCATGAGGCCGAAACCAGCGTGAGGTGGAGACCAGCACGTGGACGGACCAGCATGAGGTCGTCAGATGCGGTCGAGACCATAATGAGGCCGAAACCAGCGTGAGGTGGAGACCAGCACGTGGACGGACCAGCATGAGGTCGTCAGATGCGGTCGAGACCATCATGAGGCCGAAACCAGCGTGAGGTGGAGACCAGCACGTGGACGGACCAGCATGAGGTCGTCAGATGCGGTCGATACCATCATGAGGCCGAAACCAGCGTGAGGTGGAAACCAGCACGTGGACGGACCAGCATGAGGTCGTCAGCTAAGTGACAAAAAGTTCCATCTGGCTGCCCCCGAGTTGGAAGAGATTCCTGCAGAGCTGGGGGCTACTAGCGAGCTGGAGATATCCGCTGAGCTGGAGACGTCCGCCGCGCTGGAAGCATCTGCCGAGCTGGAAGCGATATGATCGCTGTCGCGGAGGTTGAACTGCTCCCGGGCCCGGTTGCTTCTGCTCTTCAGGGCGCGTCTTTCGGGGGGTAGAGTCGAGGTCGAATCCTTAGAGGATGAACCCGACCGAGTATCCTGCTGTTGGTCGCCTGCTTGGCCAGATCTTGCTCCTGACCTCTCTCGGCGGGGGACCGTCGGCAGCTGCGTCGACAATGCAATAGGTTCCTTTCCCTTTCTAGCTCTTCGAGGCATGGTGTTTGGAAAGATTTGGAGAAGGTTGGGAAGGCTGGGATATTGCTTTCCCACAGACGGTGCCAATTGTAGGTGCAAAAAATAACGACCCACAATAATGGGGGGTGCCTTAGAGGACTTACCCGAGTGAGATTAGGGACACCGATGCCTGCGCCTGGAGCCTGAGAAAAGGAAGGAGAAATGCAGGTCAGAGGACCCTGGCCTGGGCGGCGCAGGGCTCTCCGATGCCTAAGTTAGTATATGAACTAAGCAGAGGGAGGAGATTTTTGGGGAAGAAGATGGCATACCAGAGTGGTAATGGCGTCCTCCTCTCCTTTGGAGAGGTAGCTGTGTTTATGTAGAGGAAGAGGAGACAAAGGGGTAGTTGGCTGTCTTGTCATAGCCTATTTTGTCAGGTACTAGGGAGGCGCGATCTCATCGTAGCCTGTTTGGTCCCGTCGTAGCCTGTCTTGTCCCGTTAGGCCATATCCTGGCGCCTTGGGAGCTGTGGAGGGTGATCTGTCAGGAGATACGGGCTATCCCCTTGTCTTGTCGCACGGGCCATAGCGTGCTTGAGCGTCCATGGGAGGACAACTGTCAGTGCTCAGTACTCTCATCGATATGAGGTGCTTGGCCGGGATGCAGTGTCGTGCCGGGTGAGACCTGGCGGAGATGTAGGGCCATGGCACTGTTGCCGAAGTGGAAGGGCCTGGTACTGTCGCCGAGCTGGGAAGCCGAAGTCGGGCCGAGCTGGGCAGCCGAAGTGGGATGCTTTACCGAAGTGGAGTGTCTGGTCTTGCTAAGGCGTGCATTGCCGAGGTGGGGGAGTTGCCGGGATGGACTTGCCGGGATGGACTTGCCGGGATGGATTTGCTGATGGGCCCCCTCGGGATGGAGCACCTTGCCCAGGATTCTCTTGGGAATTTCCCCACACAATAACAATTACAGAGAACAGTGAGTAGAGAGAGACCTGGCCTGCACCAAGCAAACTGAATGCCCTCCTCTCCAACCTTCATTTCTGCAAACTGAATACCATCAGTGCCTCGTTGCTGGAGATTGAATGAGAAACCTAGAAATCTTCCGCGAATGGCATCGTAGAAGGTGATGGCGTCTTCCAGTTTAGCTAATTCGGATCTCAGATGCGAATCTTCTTCTATACATTCTCTTTCACTTGGCGATCACAACAAGAGCTTCGGAAGAATGAGCATGGACGATCTGCTTCGCAACATCTATACAGACCATCTTGCAGCCGATATGCTACCGCGCGTGATGGATGGAGAATCTAACGGCTGTGCTGCAGCAGCTAAGACGGTGGATGAGGTTTGGAAGGGGATCACTGCGGGAGAGGGGAAGATCGAAGGAGGACAGGTTAAGGGATTGGTGTTTAAAGATCCTCCGTATGAGGAGATGACGTTGGAGGATTTCTGGTGAAGGCGGGGGCGGTCGGGGAGGAGGATGTGAGGGTTTCGTCCGTGGGAAGGGGTTTTCAGTTGGATCTGATGTTGAGCAACAACAATCCGTTTCAGCAGCAGCAGGTGGAGAGCGTGGTGAGAGGGTTTGGGGATGGGAGCGAGGGGGGAGGGGGAGGGAGAGGGAAGAGGCGGGTGGTGCAGGAGCCGATGGATTGATGGACCAGCGCCATTCTACTCGGTTCTACCGAGGTCGGCGGACGTGGGAGTCCGTTTGGGTCCAACCCTTTCGTAATCGGGGGCAGATGCGTGCATCAACATTTCTTTTATATGGGTGTGCCAGATTTTCTATTTTACTTGGAATTGCAAGTGGTGATCCGGAGATCAACCTTCGCAAGTAAAAAGGAAATCAACTTCTTTCAAGTTTTTCATTGCACATATATTTAAGAAAAGAGACATTTTCTTGATTTGCCGTGAAAGGCGATTTTTTGGCATTTATAGCCGATTTTGGCGTTTATAGCCGATTTACGGCCTTATCAATAATGAAAGACAAGAGTTATGTTTTTTTTGTCTCTTTTAAGAAAAGTACAAACTACAATGAAAAGCAAGAAAAGGAGGATCTAACTTCTCAGGAGATTGTGGAGGACCCGTTCAGATTGACGGTCGCAAGCCATATGTGGACTTCGCCATCATCCATGCAGATGAGAAAAGAGGATGCTATTGATTTGCTTGGTTTGGCTATAACCTCAAGTTTTTAGAGGACAAAGACCAAAAGGAGGTCCTATGTCCAATAAAAAGCCAAGTAGACGGGCTAAAAAGCCACGTCTAAGCCATTGGAGGCAGAAGGAGAAGGCAACGGCCTTGGGGGGGGGGGTATCCCCCAAGGGACTTTTGTCACCTTGTAGCGGTGGTCGGTGTAGAACTTCCGCAGAGTTTTCTCTTTTTCTTTCTCTGGATTTCTGTGCTTTTTTTCTGATCTGGGATCTGTCTTCTTTTTCCGATCTCTGTGATTTTTCCAATCTGGAATTCTTTGGAATGCTCTCCTATTTATAGGCTTTTAGGTAGCCATTTAGGAGGATTTATGAGCCTTAATTGTCATAAAGCTACATAAAGGGAGGAGTTACAAGATTGAATTCTTTATTTTGTAACTCCTTTTTCTTGGCTTCTGATTGGCCGAAGGAGATTGAGGGCATTTAATCGCCTTTAATCGCCATGATGGGAGGAATTTCATGGGTTAAATGCCATGAATCTCTTGACTTGTAACTCCCGGATGCTTGCTTCTGATTGGGCCGTCCAAAGAAATGGATTAATGACTGTAATAAAGCTAGTTAGTTAATCGCATTAGGTGGTCGCCGAGCAGTTGAAGAGTCGCGGGCCGTGCCGCGTCTTTTGGGATTCTTCTGGCGATGATCATCGATGGATCTTCATGTAGATCGACATCGGATGACCGTGTAACTTCAGGTGTTGGTTGCCAACAGCGGGTCGGAGCCATCTGTCCTGTCGATTTCTCGATCGGTCGGGTAGAAAGCACACTTTTTTTTTGGTTGACCGGGTGGCGATCAATGTTGATTTTGATACTCTTGATGATTGATCCGTGTTTTTGACGGATGTTAGAGGATTTGTTGTCTCAAAAGTATGAATCTTGGAAAATACCAGAGGCCGGATGCTTCGAATCGCGAAAAAACGGTGAAAAATGGGGTTTCCGGGGCCCTCCCGGCGATCCCGGGCCCCAGGGTCGCAGGGGGTTTTCCCCCCTTTTGTCCCGTTTTGTGTCCGTTTTTGCTGTTTTTCGATTCTTTTTTCTTCTGTATTTTTCCTTGACATTTTGACCATTTATTGGCCTGATTTCCCTGTAGAAAACCTGATGAGAATCCTTGCATTTTTTTTTTTGCAAAGTTTCTAATTTTCTGAGAAAGCTGAAGACTTTGTCGTGCAGAACTGCCGATTTTCCGTTAGAAGACGAAACTGGGTCAAACGATGTCGGAATAACCTGAAATTTGGGGTGAAGCCTGCTGAGCAATAAATAAGACCAACCATAGGCTTTTGTTTGAGTTTTGAAGCCGTTTGGGGTCCTATCACTAGTAGACTTGCTTTTGTCGCGATGTAGATGTCGCGGCTTGATGTGCGGTCAACTGATGTCCGATTGACTTGAAATTTGATAGGGAACCTATTGGAGTCATTTTAAGATGATTCATAGGCTCTGTCTTGGAAACCATGGTCCCGGGGAGTTTCGCCGCTGAGAGGCCTGATTTAACTGTTCGAGGGTTGATGTAGGGTCAAACGTTGTCGGTTTGACTCAGAACTTGACGTGGAGCCTTTTGGATGTATTTTGAGACCATCCATCGGCTCTGATTGAAGATTTGGTGTCTCCGATGCTTTCGTCGCCGGGAGCTCCTTTTCAGCTGCCGGAGAAGCGAAGTTTGGCCAAATGATTTTGAAATGGCCCGAAACTTCTTGTGTACTCCTCTTTTGGCTGTCTTGAAGGATCTTACAGTTTTTGTTTGATTCTGACAGGATTTGATTTTTTGAAAGTAGCATTGCCTATTTATGGCAGGTTGCGACTTCATGTAGCTTTTTGGATCTTGAAGAGGCAAAGTGATATTTTTGGTGCCAACAAATGCCCCCTCGAGGTGCAGCGACGAGTTGCTTAACTTTTGTAGTCGATGTGCCTTGAAGAGATTTTTCGAAGGAGAGCGTGTGGCTTGACCAAGAGTCTTTGAGTAGTCTTTCTTTTTGGTATTTGTAGCCTTTTGAGCTTCCAGGGGAATTTTATGGTAGTGAAAGGGATCACGTACCATCTCGAGGCAAAGTTTTGAAGATGACATCAGGGATGTGGATTTGGGTTTTGACCTTGTGACCTAACAGGCTGTATGTGGCAGGTTAGGGGGTCAGGTTTGGTTTTGACCGTGTGACCCAACAAGCTGTATGTGGAATGTTGGGGGGTCAATTTTGGTTTTGATCTTGTGACCTAACAAGCTGTATGTGGCAAGTTAGGGGACCAGGTTTTGGTTTTTGATTTTGGTCTTGTGACCTAACAAGCTGTATGTGGCAAGTTAGGGTACCAGGATTTGGTTTAGTTTTTTGTGGAATGTCAATTTCAAGATTTTGGCTCAATTTGGTAGAAGAGGCTAGATGGTTTGATTTTTGGAAGCTCATGGGGCTTGGAATTCTTTTTGTATGGTCCAATCAATTCAAAAGAGGCATGAAACCATTTTTGTAAGCTCTTGGTAAGAGGGATTTTTCTTTGACTAAAAGCCCATTTTTTTTTTAGTGCCTAAGTGGTCAAACCTGGCTCATATGGGCTAACCCATGGGACCTTAAGCTTTTGAAATGGCTTAGATCTCATATGGTGTCATTTTTGTAAAGAATATCCAAAAATATCTCCTTTGGATAGAGAATATCTAATAATATCTTTACTTGGAGAGAATCTCTCATGTTCCCTTTATTTTTGGAGATTATATCTCAAGATATCTTCCTTTGGGAAAGAATCTTTCATTGATCCTATCTTTTGGAAGAAAATCTCTCATTGATTTATTTTTGGGAGAAAATCCCTCAAGATATCTTTCTTTTGGGAAAGAATCTTTCTAATTTTTTTCTTTTGATAAGGTTACTAATTAGTAACACTTACCTCTTTCTTCTTTCCTTCTTTGGTTTGGTCTCTTCTATAAAAGCAAGGAGGAGGTTGGATCTCTTGCTCTTATTGCTTTCTTTTGCAACAATCCCAAGAGGGCTTCAAGACCAAGAGTTCTTCTTCTTCAAGATCTTCAAGATTTTTCTTCTTCTTCTCCATCAATGGCTTCATGTAAGTTCCCCTTTTTCAAGAAAACCCCATTGTAGAAAAAAGTTCTTTCTCTCTTTTCTGTTTTTTTATTTTCTTTTTTTTTTCACATGTTTGCTCTTTTTTTTTTACACGTTTTTTTTATGCTTTCTTCTTCTTTTTTTTTGCATGTTTTTTTTCCTTTTGTGGGCCGTATGGACAGATCCGTACGGATCTGGCCGTACAGCCACGTGGCCTGTGGGCCAGCCCCTTTTTCTCTCCTTTTTTTTTCGAGAAAGTTTCTTTTCTTTTTTTTTGTTCTTTATCTTTCTCCTTTCTCCTTTGTTTTTTTTGAGAAAGTTTCTTTTTTTTTTTTGCTCATGATGGTAATGTATTTTTTTTAAACCAAGATGTTCATGCATGTATATTTTTTTGTAAATTGAATTGTAGCATGATGTGATAGCATACTGAAAGTTTTCGCAAATTTGGAAATTTGGAGCTCACAGCAATGTTAAGCCCTTCCTGATTTTGCGGAGACTTTGAGGTTTCGAAAGTTTGGAGTTTCGGAGCTCGCAGCAATGTTGAGCCCATCTTCAAGCTTTCTATTTCTTTCGGGATAGTTCCTTTTCTTTGGAATTGCCCCGGCATCATGTTAAAATTTTGCCAGATTTTTTTTTTAGCGAGATTCTGTCATTTTGATGTTTGATCTTTTTCTTTTCCATCCTTTGCAGGTGGTTCTTCCAGAACGAACAAGGGTAACGAGCCTGTGCTACAAGCGTACCTCGTCGATCTGCTAGATCTTCTAATCCGGCCGATCAGCAGGCCTTTGAGAAGGTCCAGTATGTTGAGATGAGGCAGCGACTGATCGCTCTCAAGGGAGAGGAATTCTATAAGATCATGGTAAGCAGTCGTCCATGGGTGATGGAAGATCAGAGTGCTTTACCCAAGCCAACCTTCTTCTTTGGTGATGCCGTCCCTGATGACATGACATACCAGAGGAGATGTTTTCAGTTTTCTTTCACAGCAGATGGTGAGAAGAAGACTGTTGCTACCCGGTCGACGTTTGATCGCACCGTCTCGATCATGAGCCTTGCCCCCACGTGCTCTAAGAGGGAAGATCCTCCAAGCTAGGTGAGAAGGACAAATGTAATCAAGACCGGGGTTTTTGTTGGCGGTTCTCCTGGATATACAGAGAGGTCGCCTGTTGACATGGACCTGTTGATGCCATCCAGCAGCTACCAGGGCTCTGATTATCCGTCGGTCGATTTGAGGCCGGTGGGCCTTGGTATTTTCAGTGGGGACGGCAGCAATTGGATAAAGCCTTTTCGACTTCATGGCCGTCTGACTCCGAGTGGAAGTCGTGGACTGATCGCGTCCTGCTGATTGGTGGCGCCGTTTTGAAGGAAGCCAGGATCTTTGATACGGTCTGCGCCTTTAGGGAGACCGTGATCTTTTCCGACGAGGCCTTCATGGCTATGTTGGAGTCATCCCTTCCACAAACCAATACCTTCGTTGTGACGAATGGTGAGATTGGTTTCTCTTTGAAAGAGCTGAGCGCCATTACTGGATTACCCATCCTTCGCAAACTCTATGAGGAGTTTATGCCGATCGACAGTGTCCTTGAGGAGCAGTCTGAGGAGTTCAGGCTTCTGTACTTTCAGCTCGTCGCCTTCTATGATTTTTTGAAGGAGAATGAGGGTTTGAAAGTTAGATCCAGCAGTTGGAAGAGTTTTAACTCTTCTTCTCCTAACTTCTTTGAAAGCGGGGAGTCTTCTGATAGCGCGACCCGGGAAGCCAGGGCTCAGGATCCAAGTTCGAAGAAGATCTTGGCCATGCAAGAAGAGTTGAGAGATTTCTGTGCGAGTACAAACGCCATATGTCCTGACATTGCACTGCGGAGAGATCTCGCTGTTTACCTCACTATTGGCTTGGTGAGGCTATTTTTGCTAGAGGAGATGGAACGCACATCAGGCCGCATTGTATTTTTCCGGCTTGTCAGATGGCATTTGGAGAGCAGCTTGCTTTGGTGCCAGCTCTTTACTCCTACCTGTGTACCGAACTGCAGGCTGCTGCTTTTTTGGTTCGGCTTGGGCTTCCCATGAATAGGGTATTTTCAGCCCACATCTTTTATTCGTGGTACGTGTACCACTGTCCTGCCTTCCACCGGCTGGGTGCTGCACAGGATGATGATCCTCTGATGATTCGTCTGGCTAAGGGTAAAGCCGTGTCCGAATCACTTTTGTTTGCCCGCATGAGGATCCGACGGTTCAGGGACGTCGAGATGGGGCAGTCTTCAGTGAAGCTTGCTCCGGAGTTACAGAAGAAGGCTTTTGATTTTGGTGCCTCCCGAGACTCTACCAGGGCGGGGTCGGGAAGGCATTACTCCTTGACAAATGCAGAGAAGGAGTGGCTTTTCAGCATAC
Source organism: Litsea cubeba (assembly GCA_012931725.1). NCBI lineage: Eukaryota > Viridiplantae > Streptophyta > Magnoliopsida > Laurales > Lauraceae > Litsea > Litsea cubeba. Next base: position 39,236,813 of record CM022948.1, read on the forward strand.
GTGTCGGCACGATGGTGTACCGCAGACATCTTTTCGTCGACATCCAGCCGTATGTACCTTCTCGCTTTGCTTTGCAGTTGGGCTTTTCTCAAGGCGTTGTTGGAGCGCCTTCAAGCATGGTGAAGCGCTTTGGAGGTTTACAGGACGGGAGAAATGCATGGGCTTTCTATAGTGCTGAAGACACTACAACCATGATCTCTTATCCTGTGTTGTTGACTTCCCGGACTGCCGGCTTTGCGAAGTGGTTCGCGGAGAGCTTTTCGGCATATCGGGGGCTTTCCAAGAAGGAGCTTGATGTGAAGCTGGCATCTGGAAAGGGCCTTGGAAAGTCGGATGGTGTCCGGCGAGAGGAAGTTTGAGCTTTCCTTTCTGGAGAGAAGCACAAGATAGGCTTTCTCGGTGACCAGGGCGTCATTGGTTCTGAAGCTGTTCGAGAAATACCTGATGAGGCTTTAGAGCAGCTAGAACAGGAGGAAGCTAAACTTGATGTTTGGATGCAAGCGGCACAGAGGCAAGCTTCCGTGGAGTCTGCTGGCAAGAGTAGACCATCCAGTGAGGAGTCAAGTGGGAAACCTGACTCTGACAGCGGGGCAGGTTCCTCTAAGAAGCGAGCCCGCAGGAGTAAGAGGAGGAGGAGTCATCGCAGCAAGGGGCAGCATGAGGACTCTCCTGACTTGGAAGTCCCTCTTACTATCAATGAGGAGGTGCTAGGGAATGCTGATGAGCCTCCAGAGAAGAGAAGCCGAGAAGAAGAGACCGTTGGTGAAGGTAAGATTCTTCCTCTTTCTCTTTCCATTTCTTTTCATGGGATTTTTCCATGTCTTGATTTGTTTTCTCTTCCTGCTGCTCCTCCTTTTTTTTAGCAGAGGAAGATTTGGCGATGCCTGAGGTTCCAACCAATGAGGTGGTGACAGATCCTGTCGGGGCACCTGAAGAAGAACCGAGGGACTCTGGAGTGAATCCAGAATCTCCAATTGGTATAACTTCTTTTGCTTTCTTTTCTTTGTCTGTGACTTGGTTTGCTAACATTTTTCTTGTCAGCTGACTTGCCACAGGATTCCGATGACTTTGAACCATCGATGGATGCAAATGTTGATGATGCTTCCGATGAGTTCATGGAGGAAGAGAGTGTTCCGCCAGTCGTCGAAGAAGGTATTTTGTAGTAATAACCCTGATAATGATTTTCAAACAGGATCATTTTCATACCTTTTTGTGTTTCTTTGGCAGGTTTTGAGGTGACAGAGGAGAGTCCGTCGCTTCCTTCAGAACCAGAGCAAGGGATGCCAGAGGTCGATCCAGAGGTAGAGACTCCTGGGACCAGTTCTGACACTATTGAGGAGATACCTCGTGCTGAGATTCCTTCCCGAGCAGCTCCAACTGGAAAGAGTTCTTTTGTTACTCTTCCAACAGGTGATGACATGAGCAGCCGACCAATGGAGTTGGGCGAATCTTCAGCTGGGCCATCTCTTCTTTTTGCAAAGAAGGTGGTGGTGCGGGTTCTGAGCTCTTGGATTGAGACTCTCCTTTCTGGGCACTTAGATGCCGGATTTGGCATGATCCAGCATGTGCAGGAGATTCTCAGTGATGCCAAAGAGGCTAGTCTGGATGTCACAGGTGCCAGGGTGATCGTTGATAGGATCATTGAGCTGGGTGACAAATGGTTTGAGGCCACGGGTTTGGCTGATGACCAGTTCTTCAAGGAGATGTTCCCGGACCCTGCTGATAAGGCTCAGTCTGACCTGGATGAGGCTACACAAAGCAGGAAGCAGATAGTCCGAGAGAAGAACTTAGAAGAGCTAAACATCATTGGGCTGACACATGACCTTAACATCCTTGATAGGGAGGTTGATGAGGCCAGGAAACGTCTTGAGCATCTGCAAGTACAAGTCGCTGCCAAGTGGGCTGCAATAACAGTGGCTCGCGACAGGGAGAGTGCTCTGATTCGCCGGGTTACAGATGCCGATCGAGTTCTTGAAAGGAAATCTCAAGAGAGCAAACGATGGCAAACTGTTCGAGATAAGCTTGCCGGTGTAAAAGAAGGGTTACAGCCCACTCCAGCATCTCATGGCAAGTTCCTGAAGAAGCGTGCCCTGGAATCCCTGACGGCTGAGGCCAAAAGTTTGCTTGAGGAGCTGAACTCTTAGCTGGAGACCAGTTTTTGTTGAGCTCCTATTTTCTTTTTTTGTAACAGAAACTATCCTTCTCTTTTTTTTGGTACCACTTGTATTTTTTTTTGGTACTTTTTTTTGTAGTGCTTGTGAACACTTTTTTTTTGTACCACTTGTATTTTTTTTGGTACTTTTTTTTTTATTTTCCCTACGCTCTCTTAAATCTTTTTGTGATGAATGTAATTGCTAAATGGGATGTTTTTTTTTTGTTTTCCCTACGCTGACTTAAATCTTTTTGTGATAAAAGTAATTGCTAAATGGGATGTTTTTTTTTCCCTACGCTCACTTAAATCTTTTTGTGATAAAAGTAATTGCTAAATGGGATTTGATCAAAAGCTTGTCATTTTGTGAAAATCTTTTGTCAAATGATTGTTTTGGCATGGGAGCCAGATTTTGTTTGTGGCATGGAAGCCGATTTTGTGGCATTGATAGCCGGTTTTGGTGGCATCTATAGCCGGGTTTTTTTTTTGAAAGCTAAGTTTTTGGTTTGTGGAATTGATAGCTGGTTTTATTTTATGGCATTGATAGTCGTTTTGGTGGCATTTATAGCCGGTTTGTTTTGTGGCATTGATAGCCGTTTTGGTGGCATTTATAGCCGGTTTGTTTTGGTGGCATCTATAGTCGTTTTGTGGCATTTATAGTCGGTTTGGTTTTCAAAAATGCAAGTATCGACTAAAAGTCGCCTCCCTGCTGAATGTTCTTGCAAGTATTGATGGAATGTCACATCCTTGCTCATTCGGTTGCGAGTATCGATGGAATGTCGCATCATCGTGGATTTGGGTGCAAGTATCGATGGAATGTCGCATCCTTGCTTTTCAAAAATTTTGATTTTGCGGGTACTGACTTGATGTCGTTTTCCCATGATTTTTGAAATTTGTGGTTTTCTTGAACCTTTGGGTTATGGATATCAACTGAAATGTTGCGTCTCCACGTTTTTTTTGGTTTTTTCGAACCTTTGAAATTTGGGTTGTGGATATCAACTGAAATGTTGCATCTCCACGATTTTGGATTTTGCAAGTATCGACGAAATGTCGCTTCCCTGCGATTTTGGAAGTGTCGAACGTGGTTCGTATGCTTCCGATTTGTGCGAGTATTGACTAAACGTCGCTTCCCCGCGGCTTTTTTGAAAAACCATTTTTTTTTTGTTTAAAGACATGAGGGTCATAAGTTTTGACCTAAAACCATTTAGGCGGTAAAAGGTAGGGTGGACTAGGATGGAAATCCCTGAATCCGGATTTTGTTTCAAACCATGAATTTTGGGTTCAAGGGTTGAAAATTTTGGTCAAGTTAGGGAAAGGTTCCTAAACTTAGATTTTTGAACAAGGAAACGATGAAAGTAAGCATTGTTTAACTTTCTAGAAATTTCAACATTTGACATGAAAATTCTAAAAAAGGTGGGTTTAGCGAACGTGTATTTGGAAACCGGTTTTGGCCATACAGGCATTGCTCTTACCCAGTTGGGTAAGTCTTCAAGGGTAGTACCGCTTTAAGAACTTGCCGTTGCTGGGCAGCATACATCTGTCACCTTCCATGTTTAGGAGTACGTATGTGCCGTTGGAGAAAACCTTGTCGATGACGTAGGGTCCCTCCCATTTTGGCTCAAATTTGCCTTTGGACTTGTGAGCGAAGACTATTGGTCTTTTTACCGCAAGAACCAAGTCACCCTTTTTGTAGGCACGTTGCCTGACCTTTTTGTTGAAAGATCCTGCCATGCGTGCTTGGTAAAGTTCAATGCTTTATTGAGCTTCGAGCCGTCTCTCATCGAGATTGTCCAGCTCATGGAGTCGCAATTTGACATTGTTTTATTGAGTCATGTCATTTTGCAAGGATACCCTCAAGGAAGGAATTTGTACTTCCAACGGCACGACAGCTTCGCATCCATAGACCAAGGAGAATGGTGTACTATGGGTTGGTCCTCGAACGGTGGTTCGATAGGCCCACAAAGCTTCAGACATTTTGTCGCTCCAGTCTCTTTTGTGACTAGAGACCATTTTTTTGAGGATTTTGCAGAGTGTCTTGTTGAAACCTTCTGCCAACCCGTTTGCTGCCGGATTGTATGGAGTCGAAGGACAGCTTTGGATTTTGTATTTGTCGCAGAACCTGTAGAATCGATGATCCCGGAATTGTGGTTCGTTATCATGGACGAGTCTTTTGGGTATGCCGAAACGACAAATGATGTTCGTGCGCAGGAACTGAAGGACTGATGAGGTCTTCATTTCGTTGAACGCAAATGCTTCTGACCACTTGGAGAAATAATCCGTAGCGGCGAAGATGAAGCGATGAACTTTGCTCGAAGGGGGAGAAATAGGACCTATGATGTCCACACCCCGGGCTTCGAAAGGCCATGAAATCGCTGTAGGATGCAGCCATTCTGGAGGCATGTGAATGTAATCTCCATGAAGTTGGCATTGTTGGCAGCGCTTAGCAAATTGCATTGCGTCAGCTACCATGGTAGGCCAGTAATAACCTAACCTTTTTATCTGATCATAGAGCTTGGGACCAGCCTGATGAGCTCTGCAAAGACCAGCATGAACTTCTTTGAGGCTTTCTTCAGCATCTTGTTGTGACAAGCAGCGTAGAAGTACTCCGTTGAAGGATTTCCTGTAAAGGATTTTTGAAGGAATATCCAAATGAAAGCTTGGGGTTCGCCTTTGGATGCTTACCCGTTCTTTTGGATCTTCAGGTATGATGGACCGCGCTCCTGGCGCCTGGTCCTACCGAGGTCGGCGGACGTGGGAGTCCGTTGGGTCCGACCCTTTCGTAACCGGGGGGCAAGGGCGTACATCAACATTTCTTTGTGTGGGTGTGCCAGATTTTCTATTTTTACTTGGAATTGCTAGTGTTGATCTGGAGATCAACTTTCGCAAGTAAAAAGGAAATCAACTTCTTTCAAGTTTTCCATTGCACATATATTTAAGAAAAAAAAATTTTCTTGATTTGCCGTGAAAGGCGATTTTTTTGGCATTTATAGCCGATTTTGGTGTTTATAGCCGATTTTTGGCGTTTATAGCCGATTTTGGCGTTTATAGCCGTTTTACAATCCTTATCAATAATGAAAAACAAGAGTTGTGATTTTTTTCTCTTTTAAAAAAATACAAACTACAATGAAAAGCAAGAAAAAGGAGGATCTAACTTCTCAGGAGATTGTGGGGGACCTGTTCAGATTGACGGTCGCAAGCCATATGTGGACTTCGCCATCATCCATGCAGATGAGAACAAAGGATGCTATTGATTCGCTTGGCTTGGCTATAACCTCAGGTTTTTAGAGATCAAAGACCAAAAGGAGGTCCTATGTCCAATAAAAAGCCGAGTAGACGGGCTGAAAAGCCACGTCTAAGCCATTTGAAGGCAGAAGGAGAAGGCAAGGACCTTGGGGGGGTACCCCCCAAGGGACTTTTGTCACCTTGTAGCGGTGGTCGGTGTAGAACTTCCGCAGAGTTTTCTCTCTTAGATTTCTGATGCCTTTTTCTGTATGAGTTTCCGGATTTTCTGCAGTCTGTTGTCTGTGTGTTTGTTGATTCCTTTCTTCTTGGAGAGCTCTCCTATTTATAGGCTTTTAGGTAGCCATTTAGGAGGGTTTGTGAGCCTTAATTGTCATAAAGCTACATAAAGGGAGGAGTTACAAGATTGAATTCTTTATTTTGTAACTCCTTTTTCTTGGCTTCTGATTGGCCGGAGGAGATTGAGGGCATTTAATCTCCTTTAATCGCCATGCTGGGGGGAGTTTCATGGGTTAATTGCCATGAATCTCTTGACTTGTAACTCCCGGATGCTTGCTTCTGATTGGTTTGTCCAAAGAAATGGATTAATGACTGTAATAAAGCTAGTCAATTAATCGCATTAAGTGGTCGCCGAGCAGTTGAAGAGTCGCGGGCCGTGCCGCGTCTTTTGGGATTCTTCTGGCGATGATCATCGATGGATCTTCATGTAGATCGACATCGGATGACCATGTAACTTCAGGTGTTTGTTGCCAACAGCAGGTCGGTACCATCTGTCCTGTCGATTTCTCGATCGGTCGGGTAAAAAGCACACTTTTTTTTGGTTGACCGGGTGGCGATCAATGTTGTTTTCGATACTCCTGATGATTAACCAGTGTTTTTGACGGATGTTAGAGGATTTGGTGTCTCAAAAGTATGAATTTTGGAAAATACCAGAGGCCGGACGCTTCGAATCGCGAAAAAACGGCGAAAATCGGGGTTTCCGGGGCATTCCCGGCGATCCCCTTTTGTCCCGTTTTGTGTCCGTTTTTGCTGTTTTTTTATTCTTTTTTCTTCTGTATTTTTCCTTGAAATTTTTGACCATTTATTGGCCTGATTTCCCTGTAGAAAACCTGATGAGAATCCTTGCTTTTTTTTTTTGCAAAGTTTCTAATTTTCTGAGAAAGCCGAAGACTTTGTCGCGCAGAACTGCCGATATTCCGTCAGAAGCTGAAACTGGGTCAAACGATGTCGGAATGACCTGAAATTTGAGGTGAAGCCTCCTGAGCAATAAATAAGACCAACCATAAGCTTTTGTTTGAGTTTTGAAGCTGTTTGGGGTCCTATCACCAGTAGACTTGCTTTTTTCGCGATGAAGATGTCGCGATTTGATGTGCGGTCAACCGATGTCCGTTTGAATTGAAATTTGACAGGGAACCTATTGGAGTCATTTTAAGATGACCATAGGCTCTGTCTTGGAAACCATGGTCCCGGGGAGCTTTGCCGCCGAGAGGCCTGATTTGGCTTCCGAGCGTCAAACTATGGTCAAATGTTGTCGAAATGACCTGAAATTTGACGTGTAACCCTTTGTAAGCATTTTGAAGCCGTCCATGTGCTCTATCTGATGAGTGATGGGCTCGGGGGTTCTCGCCGCCGAGAGGCTTGATTTAGCTATTCGAGGGTTGATGTACGGTCAAACATTGTCGGTTTGACTCGGAACTTGACGTGGAGCCTTTTGGATGTATTTTGAGACCATCCATCGGCTCTGATCGAAGATTTGATGTCTCCGATGCTTTCGCCGCCGGGAGCTCCTTTTCAGCTGTCGGAGAAGCAAAGTTAGGTTAAATGATTTTGAAATGGCCCGAAACTTCTTGTGTACTCCTCTTTTGGCTGTCTTGAAGGATCTTGCAGTTTTTGTTTAATTCTGACAAGATTTGATTTTTTGGAAGTAGCATTGCCTATTTATGGCAGGTTGCGACTTCATGTAGCTCTTTGGATCTTAAAGAGGCAAAGTGACATTTTTGGTGTCAACAAATGCCCCTTCGAGGTACAGCGACGAGTTGCTTATCATTTGTAGTCGATGTGCCTCGAAGAGATTTGTGAAGGAGAGCCTGTGACTTGACCAAGAGTCTTTGAGCAGTCTTTCTTTTTGGTATTTGTAGCCTTTTGAGCTTCCAGGGGAATTTTATGGTAGTGAAAGGGATCACATACCATCTCGAGGCAAAGTTTTGAAGATGACATCAGGGATGTGGATTTGGGTTTTGACCTTGTGACCTAACAGGCTGTATGTGGCAGGTTAGGGGGTCGGGTATGGTTTTGACCGTGTGACCCAACAAACTGTATGTGGAATGTTGGGGGATCAATTTTGGTATTGATCTTGTGACCTAACAGGCTGTATGTGGCAAGTTAGGGGATCAGGTTTTGGTTTTTGGTTTTGGTCTTGTGATCTAACAAGCTGTATGTGGCAAGTTAGGGGACCAGGATTTGGTTTGATTTTTGTGGAATGTCAATTTCAAGATTTTGGCTCAATTTGGTAGATGAGGCTGGATGGTTTGATTTTTGGAAGCTCATGGGGCTTGGAATTCTCTTTTGTATCGTCGAATCAACTCAAAAGAGGCATGGAACCATTTTTGTATACTCTTGGTAAGAGGGATTTCTCTTTGACTAAAAGCCCAAATTTATATATATATATATATATATTTTCTTGGTGTGCCTAGGTGGTCAAACCTGGCTCATATGGGCTAACCCATGGGACCTTAAGCTTTTGAAATGGCTTAGATCTCATATGGTGTCATTTTTGTAAAGAATATCCAAAAATATCTCTTTTGGATAGAGAAAATCTAAGAATATCTTTACCTGGAGAGAATCTCTCATGTTCCCTTTATTTTGGGATAGGATATCTCAAGATATCTTTCTTTTAGGAAAGAATCCTTCATTGATCATATCTTTTGGGAGAAAATCTCTCATTGAATTTTTTTGGGAGAGAATCCCTCAAGATATCTTTTTTTTGGGAAAGAATCTTTCTAATCTCTTTCTTTTGGTAAGGTTACTAATTAGTAACACTTACCTCTTTCTTCTTTCCTTCTTTGGTTTGCTCTCTTCTATAAAAGCAAGGAGGAGGTTGGATCTCTTGCTCTTATTACTTTCTTTTGCAACAATCCCAAGAGGGCTTCAAGATCAAGAGTTCTTCTTCTTCAAGATCTTCAAGACTTTTCTTCTTCTTCTCCATTAATGGCTTCAAGTAAGTTCCCTTTTTCAAGGAAACTCCATTGTAGGAAAAAAAATTTCTTCTTCTTTTTTTTTGTTTCTTTCTTTTCTTTTTTTTCACGTGTTTTCCTTCTTTTTTTTTACACGTGTTTTCTTTTTGCTTTCATTTTTTCTTTCTTTTTGTGGGCCACGGCCTGTGGGCCATCCCTCTTTTTTTTTTCTTTTTTTTTTCTTCTTTTTTTTTGTTTTCTTTCCCCTTTTTTTTTTGAGAAAGTTTCTTTTTCTTCTTTTTTTTTTTTGCTCATCATGATAATGCCCCTTTTTTTTGGCAAACCTAGATGTTCATGCATGCATTCTATTGTAAATTTGTAGCATGATGTGATAGCATACCTGAAAGTTTTCGCAAATTTGGGAATTTGGAGCTCGCAGCAATGTTGAGCCCTTCCTGATTTTGCGGAGACTTTGAGGTTTTGAAAGTTTGGAGTTTCGGAGCTCGCAGCAATGTTGAGCCCATCTTCAAGCTTTCTATTTCTTTCGGGATAGTTCCTTTTCTTCGGAATTGCCCCGGAGTCATGTCAAAATTTCGCCAGATTTTTTTTAGCGAGATTCTGTCATTTTGATGTTTGATCTTTTTCTTTTCCATCCTTTGCAGGTGGTTCTTCCAGAACGAACAAGGGTAAAGAGCCTGCTACAGGCGCACCTCGTCGATCTGCTAGATCTTCTAATCCGACCGTTCAGCAGGCCTTTGAGAATGTCCAGTATGTTGAGAGAAATCTGGAAGAATGCGACTCCCTCAACAGAGATGAGATGAGGCAGTGACTGATCACTCTCAAGGGAGAGGAATTCTATAAGATCATGGTAAGCAGTCGTCCATGGGTGATGGAAGATCAGAGGGTTTTGCCCAAGCCTACCTTCTTCTTTGGTGATACAGTCCCTGATGACATGACATACCAGAGGAGATGTTTTCAGTTCTTTTTCACAGCAGATGGTGAGAAGAAGACTGTTGCTACCCGGTCGACGTTTGATCGCACCGTCTCGATCATGAGCCTTGCCCCCACGTGCTCTAAGAGGGAAGATCCTCCAAGCTGGGTGAGAAGGACAAATGTAATCAAGACCGGGGTTTTTGTTGGCAGTTCTCCTGGATATACGGAGAGATCGCCTGTTGACATGGACCTGTTGATGCCATCCAGCGGCTACCAGGGCTCTGATTATCCGTCGGTCGATTTGAGACCGGTGGGCCTTGGTATTTTCAGCGGTGACGGCAGCAATTGGATAAAGCATTTTCGATTTCGTGGCCGTTTCAATGCTGACTCCGAGTGGAAGTCGTGGACTGATCGCGTCCTGCTAATTGGTGGCGCCGTTTTGAAGGAAGCCGGGATTTTTAATGCGGTCCGTGCCTTTAGGGAGACCGTGATCTCTTCCGACGAGGCCTTCATGGCTATGCTGGAGTCATTCCTTCCACAAACCAATACCTTCGTTGTGACGAATGGTGAGATTGGTTTCTCTTTGAAGGAGCTGAGCGCCATTACTGGATTGCCCATCCTTGGCAAACTCTATGAGGAGTTTATACCGATTGACAGCGTCCTTGAGGGGCAGTCTGAGGAGTTCAGGCTTCTGTACTTTCAGCTCGTCACCTTCTAAGATTTTTTGAAGGAGAAGGAGGGTTTGAAAGTTAGATCCAGCAGTTGGAAGAGTTCTAGCTCTTCGTTCCCCAACTTTTTTGATAGCAGGGAGTCTTCTGATAGTGTGACCCAGGAAGCCAGGGCTCAGGATCCAAGTTCGAAGAAGATCTTACCTATGCAAGGAGAGTTGAGAGATTTCTGTGCGAGTACAAACGCCATATGTCCTGACATTGCACTGCGGAGAGATCTCGCTGTTTACCTCACTTATTGGCTTGGTGAGGCTATTTTTGCTGGAGGAGATGGAACGCACATCAGGCCGCATCGTATTTTTCTGGCTTGTCAGATGGCGTTTGGAGAGCAGCTTGCTTTGGTGCCAGCTCTTTACTCCTACCTGTGTACTGAACTGCAGGCTGCTGCTTTTTTGGTTCGGCTTGGGCTTCCCATGAATAGGTTATTTTCAGCCCACATCTTTTATTCGTGGTACGTGTACCACTGTCCTAGCTTCCACCGGCTGGGTGCTGCACAGGATGATGATCCTTTGATGATTCGACTGGCTAAGGGTAAAGCCGTGTCCGAATCACTTTTGTTTGCCCGCATGAGGATCCGACGGTTCAGGGACGTCGAGATGGGGCAGTCTTCAGTGAAGCTCTCTCCGGAGTTGCGGAAGAAGGCTTTTGATTTTGGTGCCTCCCGAGACTCTACCAGGGCGGGGTCGGGAAGGCATTACTCCTTGACGAATGCAGAGAGAGAGAGTGGCTTTTCGGCATACGTGTCGGCACGATGGTGTACCGTAGACATCTTTTCGTTGACATCCAGCCGTATGTACCCTCTCACTTTGCTTTGCAGCTGGGCTTTTCTCAAGGCGTTGTTGGAGTGCCTTCAAGCATGGTGAAGCGCTCTGGAGGTTTACAGGACGGGAGAAATGCATGGGCTTTCTATAGTGCTGAAGACACTACAGCCATGATCTCTTATCCTGTGTTGTTGACTTCCCGGACTACCGGCTTTGCGAAGTGGTTCGCGGAGAGCTTTTCGGCATATCGGGGGCTTTCCAAGAAGGAGCTTGATGTGAAGCTGGCATCTAGAAAGGGCCTTGGAAAGTCCGATGGCGTCCGGTGAGAGGAAGTTTGGGCCTTTCTTTCTGGAGAGAAGCACAAGTTTGGCTTTCTCGGTGACCAGGGCGTCATTGGTTCTGAAGCTGTTCGAGAAATACCTGATGAGGCTTTAGAGCAGCTAGAACAGGAGGAAGCTAAACTTGGTGCTTGGATACAAGCGGCACAGAGGCAAGCTTCCGTGGAGTCTACTGGCAAGGGTAGACCATCCAGTGAGGAGTCAAGTGGGAAACCTGACTCTGACAGCGGGGCAGGTTCCTCTAAGAAGCGAGCCCGCAGGAGTAAGAGGAGGAGGAGTCATCATCGCAGCAAGGGGCAGCATGAGGACTCTCCGGACTTGGAAGTTCCTCTTACTATCAATGAGGATGTGCCAGTGGATGCTGACGAGCCTCCAGAGAAGAGAAGCCTAGAAGAAGAGACCGTCGGTGAAGGTATGATTCTTCCTTTTTCTCTTTCCATTTCTTTTCATGGGATTTTTCCATGTTCTGATTTGCTTCTTGTTTCTACTTTTCTTTTTTTTTTTTAGCAGAGGAAGACTTGGTGATGCCTGAGGTTCCAACCGATGAGGCGGTGACGGATCCTGTCGGGGCACCTGAAGAAGAACCAAGGGACTCTGGAGTGAATCCAGAATCTCCAATTGGTATAACTTCTTTTGCTTTTCTTTTTCTTTTGTGTCTGTGACTTGGTTTGCTAACACATTTTTCTTGCCAGCTGACTTGCCACAGGATTCCGATGACTTTGAACCATCGATGGACGCAAATGTTGATGATGCTTCCGATGAGTTCATGGAGGAAGAGAGTCTTCCGCCAATCGTCGAAGAAGGTATTTTGTAGTAATAACCCTGATAATGATTTTCAAACAGGATCATATTCATACCTTTTTGTGTTTCTTTGGCAGGTTTTGAAGTGACAGAGGAGGATCCGTCGCTTCCGGAGCAAGGGATGCCAGAGGTTGATCCAGAGGTAGAGACTCCTGGGACTAGTTCTGACAATGTTGAGGAGATACCTCATGCTGAGATTCCTTCCCGAGCAGGAGCAGCTTCAACTGGAAAGAGTTCTTTTGTTACTCTTCCAACAGGTGATGACATGAGCAGCCGACCAACGGAGTTGAGCGAATCTTCAGCGGGGCCATCTCTTCTTTTTGCGAAGAAGGTGGTGGTGCGAGTTCTGAGCTCTTGGATTGAGACTCTCCTTTCTGGGCACTTAGATGCCGGATTTGGCATGATCCAGCATGTGCAAGAGATTCTCAGTGATGCCGAAGAGGCTGGTCTGGATGTCACAGGTGCCAGGGTGATCGTTGATAGGATCATTGAGCTAGGTGACAAATGGTTTGAGGCCAAGGGTTTGGCTGATGACCAGTTCTTCAAGGAGATGTTCCCAGACCCTGCTGATAAGGCTCAGTCTAACCTGGATGAGGGTACAGAAAGCAGGAAGCAGGTAGTCCGAGAGAAGAACTTAGAAGAGCTAAACATCATTGGGCTGACACATAACCTTAACATCCTTGATAAGGAAGTCGATGAGGCCAGGAAACGTCTTGAGCATTTGCAGGCACAAGTCGCTGCCAAGTGGTCTGCAATAACAGAGGCTCATGATAGGGAGAGTGCTCTGATTCGCCGGGTTGCAGATGCCCATCGAGTTCTTAAAAGGAAGTCTGACGAGAACAAACAATGGCGAACTGCTCGAGATAAGCTTCCCAGTGCGGAAGAAGGGTTACAACCCACCCCAGCATCTCATGGCTTGTTCCTGAAGAAGCGTGCCTTGGAATCCTTGACGGCTGAGGCCAAAAGTTTGCTTAAGGAGCTGAACTCTTGGCTGGAGACCATTTTTGATTGAGCTCCTATTTTTTTTTTTTTAAACAGAAACCATCGTTCTCTCTTTTTTTTTTAGTACCACTTGTATTTTTTTGGTACTTTTCTTTTTTTTTTTTGTAGTGCTTGTGAACACTTTCTTTTTTTTGGTACCACATGTATTTTTTGGTACTTTTTTTTTGTTTTCCCTACACTCACTTAAATCATTTTGTGATGAAAGTAATTGCTAAATGGGATGCCTTTTTTTTTGTTTTCCCTATGCTTACTTAAATCTTTTTGTGATAAAAGTAATTGCTAAATGGGATGCCTCTTATTTTTTTGTTTTGTTTTCCCTACGCTTACTTAAATCTTTTTGTGATAAAAGCAATTGCTAAATGGGATTTGATCAAAAGCTTGTCATTTTGTGAAAATCCTTTGTCAAATGATTGTTTTGGCATGGGAGCCAGATTTATGTTTGTGGCATGGAAGCCGATTTTAGCATGAGAGCCAGCTTTTTTTGTGGCATTGATAGCCGAGTTCTTTTTTTTTGTGGCATCTATAGCCGGTTTTTGGTGGCATTGATAGCCGGTTTGTGGCATTGATAGCCGGTTTTATTTTGGTGGCATTGATAGCCGATTTGTGGCATTTATAGCCTATTTTGATGGCATTTATAGCCGGCTTGGTTTTCAAAAATGCAAGTATCGACTAAAAGTCGCCTCCCTGCTGAATGTTCTTGCAAGTATCGATGGAATGTCGCATCCTTGCTCATTCGGTTGCGAGTATCGATGGAATGTCGCATCCTCGTGGATTTGGGTGCAAGTATCGATGGAATGTCGCATCCTTGCTTTTCAAAAATCTTGATTTTGCGGGTACTGACTTGATGTCATTTCCCCACGATTTTTGAAATTTGTGGTTTTCTCGAACCTTTGGGTTATGGATATCAACTGAAATGTTGCGTCTCCATGGTTTTTTAGGTTTTTTCGAACCTTTGAAATTTGGGTTGTGGATATCAACTGAAACGTTGCATCTCCACAGTTTTGGATTTTGCAAGTATCGACGAAATGTCGCTTCCCTGCAATTTTGGAAGTGTCGAACGTGGTTCGTATGCTTCCGATTTGTACGAGCATCGACTAAACGTCGCTTCCCCGCGGCTTTTTGAAAAAATATTTTTTTTTGTTTAAAGACACGAGGGTCATAAGTTTTGACCTAAAACCATTTAGGCGGTAAAAGGTAGGGTGGACAAGGGTGGAAATCCCTGAATCCGGATTTTGTTTCAAACCATGAATTTTGGGTTCAAGGGTTGAAAATTTTGGTCAAGTTAGGGAAAGGTTCCTAAACTTAGGTTTTTTTTTAACAATGAAACGATGAAAGTAAGCATTGTTTAAATTTCTAGAAATTTCAACATTTGATATGAAAATTCTAAAAAAGGTGGGTTTAGCGAGCGTGTACCTGGAAACCGATTTTGGCCGTACAAGCATTGCTCTTACCCAGTTGGGTAAGTCTTCAAGGGTAGTACCGCTTTAAGAACTTGCCGTTGATGGGCAGCATACATCTGTCACCTTCCATGTTTAGGAGTGCGTATGCGCCATTAGAGAAAACCTTGTCGATGACGTAGGGTCCCTCCCATTTTGGCTCAAATTTGCCTTTGGACTTGTGAGCGAAGACCATTGGTCTTTTTACCGCAAGGACCAAGTCACCCTTTTTGTAGGCGCGTTGCCTGACCTTTTTATCGAAAGATCCAGCTCATGGAGTCACAATTTGACATTGCTTTCTTGAGTCATGTCATTTTGCAAGGATACCCTCAAGGAAGGAATTTGTACTTCCAAGGGTATGACAGCTTCGCATCCATAGACCAAGGAGAATGGTGTGCTATGGGTTGGTCCTCGAACGGTGGTTCGATAGGCCTACAAAGCTTCAGACATTTTGTCGCTTTAGTCTCTTTTGTGACTAGAGACCATTTTTTTGAGGATTTTGCAGAGTGTCTTGTTGAAACCTTCTGCCAACCCGTTTGCTGCCGGATTGTATGGAGTCGAAGGACAGCTTTGGATTTTGTATTTGTCGCAGAACCTGTAGAATCGATGATCCCGGAATTGTGGTCCGTTATCATGAACGAGTCTTTTGGGTATGCCGAAACGACAAATGATGTTGGTGCGCAGGAACTGAAGGACTGATGAGGTCTTCATTTCGTTGAACGCAAATGCTTCTGACCACTTGGAGAAATGATCCGTAGCGGCGAAGATGAAGCGATGACCTTTGCTCGAAGGGGGAGAAATAGGACCTATGATGTCCACACCCCGGGCTTCGAAAGGCAATGAAATCGCTGTAGGATGCAGCCATTCTGGAGGCATGTGAATGTAATCTCCATGAACTTGGCATTGTTGGCAGCGCTTAGCAAATTGCATTGCGTCAGCTACCATGGTAGGCCAGTAATAACCTAACCTTTTTATCTGATCATAGAGCTTGGGACCAGCCTGATGAGCTCCGCAAAGACCAGCATGAACTTCTTTGAGTGTTTCTTCAGCCTCTTGTTGTGACAAGCAGCGTAGAAGTACTCCGTTGAAGGATTTCCTGTAAAGGATTTTTGAAGGAATATCCAAATGAAAGCTTGGGGTTCGCCTTTGGATGCTTACCCGTTCTTTTGGATCTTCAGGTAGGATTCCGAACATAATGTAATCATTGAACGGATCCCTCCAGTCGCCGATTGAAGTTTGAAGGATTGAAATTCGACTTCCAACCACTTGGTGGCATTCAGCAACTGCTTGGTGTGTGTTAAGAGGAGGTGGTGTGTGTTAAGAGGAGGAAGGATTCTTCTTTCGCACACTGTGATTTGCATGTTTTCCCATTCCTGGATTGCCATCGATGCGGCAAGTCCAGCCAGGGCATCTGCACGTATGTTTTCACCTCTACGAATGTGGGTGATATGACAGATGTCAAACTTTTCTAGAAGCGATTGTGCCTTGTTGTAGTAAGGCAGCAGATCAAGCTTCCTAACTTCAAATTTCTGATTCATCTGGTTGACGATCAGTTGAGAGTCTCCAAAGACTTCCAGCATGGTGATACCGGATTCGATGACGAGTTCCAATCCTAGGATCAGAGCTTGATATTCAGCTGCATTGTTTGTGCATGGTTCCAGTAGCGAGAAAGCGTGTGGAATCATGTATTTGTCGGGGCTAACAAAGAGGATGCCAACTCCCGAGATCAGCTGTCTTTTTTCATTTGTCCTGGTTGCACCGTCAAAGTACAAGTCCCAGGAGGCACTTTGCGAGAAAGTCTCCACATTGTAGACTGGTTCGTCTGGGAGATCATCTCTGAGTGGAGAATCTTTAAGCAATGGATGCTCTGCGAGGAAGTCCATTAGAGCTTGCCATTTGATTGCCTTTTGTGGTACATACCTAATATCAAATTGTGACAGAAGGATGGACAATTTTGCCAGTCGAGCATTGAGAGAACCTGCCTTTGTGACAAGGACCTTCAAGAGGTTGACCCTCGAGACCAGGTATACTGTGTTGGAAAGCAAGTAGTGAAGCAGCTTTTGTACGGCGAACATCACTGCAAGACATTCTTTTTCGACTGGAGAGTAGCGATGCTCTGCACCTACTAGCATGCGGCTGAGGTAATATAGAGCAGCTTCTTTTCTTTGATCATTTTCTTGCGCAAGCAGAGCTCCCAAAGAGTGATCAAGGGCTCTTGTGTACAAGATGAATGGTTTTCCAGTGGTAGGAGAAGCCAACACTGGAGGTTTTGTCAGGTATGACTTGATATCTTGGAAAGCAGTTTCATAGTCAGCATCCCAGACAAAGTTTACACCTTTTTTCATCAACCGGGAGAATGGACGGCATTTCCCCGAAAGATTGGAGATGAACCGTCTGATGTAGGCCAATCTCCCTTGAAGCCCTTTGAGTTCTCTCAAGGTTCTTGGAGAGGGCATTTCTAGAATGTCTTTGACTTTTATAGGGTCAAGCTCTATTCCAGCTTTCCGAACTAAGAATCCGAGGAACTTACCCGACGAGACGCCGAAGAAGCATTTCAAAGGATTCATTCGCAGTTTGTGTTTGCGAAGCCAGAGGAAGACTTCTTGAAGGTCTTCGAGATGATCTTCTTTTCTTTTGCTTTTGACGGCGAGGTCATCAACGTAACATTCAACCGTCTTGTGCTGCATATCTTGGAATATTTTCATCATAGCCCTCTAATATGTGGCACCAGCATTTTTCAGACCAAATGGCATGACAGTGTAACAATACACGCCAAATGGGGTCCGAAAAGATGTATGTTTTTCATCTTCAGGATGTATCTTTATCTGATTGTAGCCAGAGAAACCATCCATGAATGTCATTCGCTCGAATCCACAGGTATTATCAATCATTACCTCTGGTATGGGGAGCGGAAATTCATCTTTTGGGCATGCGCCATTCAGGTCTCTATAGTCAATACAGACCCTGATCTGCCCGTTTTTCTTTGTCACGGGGACAATGTTGGCCAACCATTCAGGATGTTGTTCCTCACGGATGAAGCCGACGCTTTTGAGTTTTTGAACTTCTTATTCAATTTTATCCATCACATCTGGATGGAATCTTCTTTGGCCTTGCTTGATAGGCCTGATGTCTTCTTAAAGATTGAGTTTGTGAACCGCTATTTTTGGATCTAAGGCAGGCATTTCAGCGTAAGACCATGCAAAGCAATCAACGAACTCGTGAAGAAAGGCGATATACTCAGGTAACTCATCATCCTTTATATTCTTGCTTATGAATACAGGACGTGGGTTATCTGGTGTTCCCAAGTCTATCTTTTGAACAGGATCTTCTGTTGGAAGGTTCAAAGGTGGTTCCTCCACAATATTTTTGGAGGCTTCCAGCTCAACGAAACCTTCTGGGGTTTCAAAGGCATTTCCAGACCAAGGTTTTGTTCCTTTCCACGGGTCTTCTTGATCGGTAATTTTCCCAAGGCTTGCTATGAGATGATCCCAATCGCCTGTTGAAACCGGGTCGAAGTAGGCTACTTCTTTTGGAGATGAGGGTTCTTTTGGGTCATAAGACCACACGTCTGTGCCATCGGACAACTCCTCTTCATTTTTGGAGAAATCGTGCCAATTGGATGAGCTTCCTGGATCTTTGTCAGGTGACTCATTGAAGAGATATCCAGGGAGATCGATGTCGTCATGGACTTGAGATGTTGAGGCTTGGTCAGTATATTGACTTTTAAGCCTTTGTGTCAACTGTCTCAGGGGAGTGTCGGGATCATACCCTAACCCGTGTGAAGACTTTTCTACATAGCCGTAGAGTCTCCAATCTTCCAGCTGGCTTTTGGTCAAGACGGGCCCCAATGGCGTGAGAATACCGCGTCCTTCTCCCAAACCGACTGGGTTTTTAGCATCATAGCCTATTTTCTTCATAATAGCTTGTGCCACAGAACTATATAAGGATAGTTGAGGCATACCTTTATTTTGGAAAGGTTCAAGCATAGAGTTTGATGAAGAAGCATCCGATCTATGGAAGAAGATCGGCTTTTCCTTTGCTGAAGTTGCTGGAACAACGAAGGAAGTTGACGTAGGATCTTCTATGTCAGAAGTTGTCTCCATTGGAGTAAGTGCAGGCTGAACTTGCTGAGTGTCAGCTTGGCTTGACGATGTGTCGTCTTCTGGCTCTGAATCCGAGTCCGTGTCTTGCATGATAGACACGAAAGAGACAACAAATTTGCCCCCAGGCTTTTGCTTTGCCTTTTTCACTTTAGTTGTGATGACCAAAGGCTTTGAAGATTTGATGGAGATGATGAAGGGAGTTTGAATGCTCTCTTCGGATTTACCGGATGATTTGTTTTCTTCCGGCGATTGTTGAGGAGCCTTGCATTTATCTTTTTAAAGATTTTCGGCAAAGGATGCTATGTGCTTATCCTCTTTTTCTTTTTCACCTTCATACATCTGTGAGTCTGCGAAGTGGACTTCTTTACCTTTGAAGGGTTTTCTGTCCGCAAAGACTCGATGTATCATGCCGTCATCGCCAACAAACTTGATGCATTGATGTAGAGTTGAAGGGACAACACCATTCTCGTGGATCCAAGGGCGTCCAAGAAGGATGTTGTAGGAAAGGGTTTTTATTGCATACACAGTGACCTCAAAGATAAGATCACCGATCTGCAACTTGAACCTGATTTTGCCGATAGGCCTTTGAGTACTCCCATCGTATCAAAAGATAGATACAGATGTGTGGCTCGGCTTGCTGGGTGGGATGCCCAACTCTTCGAGAGCCGATGTGGATATGAGGTTGAGTGTAGAACCTGGGTCGATCTGAACTCTGTGCATATGAATTTCCTTGATGTACCCTGTGAAGTACAGGGGTCGGTTATGCCTGGTTTCGCCAAGTAGGAGGTCGTCCTTTATGAAGGCGATGGTTGCACTGGCTGCTTTTTTAACCGAGAGGCATTCAATGCATGATCCCTCAGTTTTCTTCTTTTCTCCCTTTGAGGAGGCTTCTGAGTTTTTGACCCGGTAATCCATTTCAATTTGGAAGACTTGCGGGGCATGTTTGTTGACATCCTCATTCAGCTTTTGTAATTCTGAGATGAGATTATCACGAGTGTGCGGAGACATTCGTAATAAATCCAGGATGTGCAGACGTGCAGGTATGTGCTTGAAGTGTTCAATCAAGTCATACTTGAAAGCCTCCTTAGGGCCTGAATGTTCATCATTGTTGCCACTAGGGGCGCTTACAACATCTTTTCCCGAAGGATTTACATATGTAAAGGAAGATTGGTTGTAACTTTTGTGGTAGTCCTGGCCAGAGCGGGTGCCTCTACCAACTTCGAGAGCTTCTTGAGAAGGGTCTTCGTTTGGAAGATTGTCTTCAGGATCAAGAGGCTGTCGTTTTTCATTTGCTGAGGATGTATCAGCAGCAGAGTTGCCATCCTCAGTGATTGTGTTGCACGGAGCATTTTCCGGGAACAAGTCCTGAACAGCATCCAGCAACCTTTTTTCTTCGTTGACTAATTCATCGTCCCAAGCATCAATAGCTGGGCATTCTTCCGTCAGGAAGGGTATGAACTTTAAAGTCATAGTCTCAGGAGAAGAAACCTGAGAGGGTGTCATCTCAGTGAAAGTCACGTGAGACGAGGTGGCTCCAGAAGATACATTGCTAGGCGTCGCCGGAGTGTAAGTGCTTTCATCAGACGATGCTTCGGAAGAGCTATAATCCCGAATTATCACATTGCAGGAAGCTCTGACGGGAGACGTTGCCCGATCGGAGTCAGACTCATCCTCGGATGTAAGAGGATCGTCTATCCAGTAATTTTCTCCATTTTCAGGAGTTAAGGGAGGATGTACCTGATGGTCTCCAGGGACTTCAGGCTCTGGATTGCGAGGAGGCTCGTTAACGCGGTCTTGCTCTTGTTCTAGAGCGAGACGCTGCAAGACCCTTGCATATTCTTCAAGATCAGGCATGGGAGCCAAATCTTCTTCTTCATCAACTCTTTGTGGCTCAATATGGTTGATTTCCACTGGAGCAATCAGGGGTGCTGGGTCAGCAGCATTTTCTTGTACAGTCTCTCGGTATTCTTCATCATCAAACCAGGATCCTTGTGGCTGTAGACAGTTATACCAGATTACTGGCATAAGATGAGACTTAGGAACCCATTCTTCATCGGAGAGATATTCTCCCGTTTCAAGGGACTCCTCCCACTCGTCTATGTAGTTGGATTCAAATCCATCATCGGTGTCGCTGGACTTGTATCCATCAATGGAGAATCCAACTACCGAATTGCAAGAGTATGATACCTCCTGCGTGGCTTCTTTGAATTGAGGTGGCATGAAATCACTGAGAGTGAATTTTCTTACCCCCTTTGAAGTCTCTGGAAGGGATGTTTTTGTTGCCTCCAGTGAAGCGGTAGAGGAAGCCTCTGCCTTTTCTTTGACTTCTTGTTTGGGCTGGGTCTTCTCTTGTTGTTTGAGCTTGAGGAGATGTTTCCTAGCCTGCCTTCGCTGCTGAGCTGTAGGCTTTGTTTTCACGACCTCCCAATTTTCATCTTCCAGGAGATCGGGATGTACCCATATGGGTTGTCCGTCTGGTGTCGGGTAAGGAACCAGTTCCTCGGACGCTTGGATTGAGTTTATCACCTTGAAGGAAGTAGTGATCTTCTTCTTCGGTGATTTTGATGTTTGTCCACATGTCACCATGTTGACGGAGGCAGACCCATAGTTTTTTGTCAACGGTGATGACTCCATCTTTCCACATCTCGTTTATTTTCTCCCTCATAACAAAGCATTGATTGAGAGGATGCGAGATCATCTGGTGGTATGGACAGTACCGAGGATCGTTGGTTTTGCCAACATCACCCGGTCTTTTTGGTTCAGGCAAGGTGAGCTTGCCGTTTGCCACAAGAGCCCCGAAGATTTCATCAACATCTTCATCAAATGGGTATTTCTTCTCTACTCGTTCTTTGAAGGCATCTGAGAGTTCAGGTCTCTTACCCGCAGCTTTGTTTTCAGCTTTCTTTGGTAGCTGAGGAGCTGACTTGGTCTGCACATTAAGGACCTCTTTTTTCTTTGGTTTAGAGGTTGCAATGGCGGTTGGCTCTTTTCTTGATGATTTCTGACTGTTGAGGTCTTTAATCACCATTTCAGCTTCCATGGAAGCTTCTAGGAGTTCTCCCAGGTTTTTTGATTTGTTGCCGATGTTCATGGAGCGGATTCCGGCTCTCATGTTGTTTCGGCAGATGTCGACTGGCGACGCTTGTGGCAGTACATCAGAACATTTGTACGCCATTGCTTTCCACTTGTGAATGAAGTCATATGTTGACTCATTCTCCCCCTGTTTTAGGCTGCACAGCTGAGCCATAGTAGCGGAATGATCCTCACCTTTGAAGTGAGTCAGGAAACGTGTCTCCTGCATGGCCCAGTTTTGGATAGAGTCCTCCGGCAGAGTGGAGTACCAATCGAAGGCCGTACCTTTTAGGGTACTTGCAAAGAGGCGGATCTTGAGTGCATATTGATCTGCGATAGCTCCCCGTCAGGATCTTGAAGTGGATGACGTGCTGTCTGGCTGACCCTTTCACCGTTTATGTTTGGAGAGTAGGATGCTTGAATTTGGTGGGGAACGGGACCGAGTCCATCCATAAGGGATATGGTGGCTTGATCCCATGCTCCTTGAGTATATCCTCTTCTTTTGCTTTGGCGAGGATACGGTCTACGTGCTTTTTGGTAAGGGCGCGTGACTCATTTTTTTCTCCATTTACCTCATCGTCTTGATGATTCGGAGGAGGTTCATTGTTCGCCTGATTTTGAAAGGCGAGGAGAAGGTTTTCCATCAGAGTTTCAATCCTCTGCTGGCCTTGTTCCAACTGCTGGATGCGTGTGATCGCATCGTCTTGAGGTGGATTGCGGGGTGGTGGCTCAGAATTTGTAGCCAGGATGTTCATCCTTTGTGATTCGAATGAAGAAACTGTCCTGGTGACTGAGCTGGGGCTCATTCTTTTTGAAGAAGAGCTTGAGGAAGGATCACTCTACCGTCCTTTGCTTGAAGGAGTAGGGGATTCTTCTGAATGTCTTCTTGTCCTGGAGACGCTGCGGGTCATCGGACGTCGGACATGGATTTTTGTTGCTGACTCTTGGTGCCTTCTGGTTTTTCCAACCATATGGACAGCAGCAACTTGGTTGGGTCTATCTTTTTCGACTCATTTGGGAGAGACTTGAAGTGTAGGAGGCTGGGTCCTTTGCTTCTCTAGTCTCCTTTGCCGATACGACGCGCGGTGGCGTATACGACGAGCAACTTGAGCTTCGGTCAGCTCTGGCTGGGCTTTGACGATGAAGGATGTGCTCCATCGGGCGCATCAGCCGAGCTTGTCTTCTTTGTAGCTGGGAAAGGACAGGATGCGAACCTTGTCCTTCGCCTGTTGCAGCGAAGCTTTGAATTTTTGGAGTTCGGCCCCTGTAGAGATGAAGGGTCGAACTGCAGGTTTATAGGCCTTAGCAGGTGCTTGCAGAGGCCTTGTGATGCATTACTTGATTTTGGGCTTGTAGGAACAAGCCGACTCATGCTGGGTTGACTTGAGAGTCAGATTGGAGATGGGTCTCTCCTCTTTCATGTAAGCAAGAGGGTAAAACAGGTTCTCCTTGAGTGGGGCCAGGAATGCTGGCTTGGTGGATGTTTGGGACCTTCTTTGTTTTGGTGAAGGTCTTGGGGACCAAGTCTTGGGATACACCTGGTCGTTTAATGGTCGAGGCTTCGTGGGGCTGCCACGGGCTTCGGGCCTTCTGGTGCTCGCCTTTGGTGTCATGGTAGTGACACGTTAAGAGGCGAGTTTCTGCTTCTTGGAAGGAGCAGTTTGTTCCTCGGAAAGTGGGAATGGTCTCAGCGTCCCAAAGACAATAGTCCGGGGAGTCGAGGTCGACCCGGAGCTTAGAGAGTTGCCGAGGGAGTTGATGCTTCGGCAGCTGATGGGGCGCTTGTAGGTGCGCGTAGTTTGCTTCTGTTGAAGCATGAGTTGGTGCTTGTTCTCGTCGAAAGTAATGGTAAATGATGCTGCCATTGTTAGTTTTTTCAAAAAAATTTCTGAAACAAGACCACATCCATTAGTACTCACAAGAATATAATAATCATAAATGGGAAGTTCTATGGTTTCGTCTTTTCAAATTGCTCGAGGGAGATGACCCAAGCAATATGAAGAAGGCAAAACGCCATAGAAGGTACAATTGTTCTGATCGCAGGTATGGTAAGCCCAGAATGAGCGTCCCAGTGACTGCTAGAAGCAATTGTGAACTTAAATTTGACTTATCGAGAAGCAGAGCTTGCTCGAGGTAAGAAGAATATAAAGTTGGAGTTACAAATGTGCCGGTCGCGAATACAGTAGACCCTGAAAGGGCGTACTAGTACCGCTAGACAAAAATGTTTGGAGACCGCATCCATGAGATAAGATTCTCTGTTTTGAAAGGTCAAGATTGGATTCATCAAAGAGAGCATATGGTATTCCGATCCAAATACGGTCTCAGCGATTTCCGCGAGCGCCAGTATTCAGAAGGAAATGAACCATAATTTCTCGGATCTGAATCCAAAAATGACGAGTTTTTTTTTTTTTGAAAGGCCAATATCGGATTCATCAAAGAGAGCAAAAGGCACTCCAATCTGAACACGGGCTCAACGATTTCCGCGAGCGCCAGTGCTCAGAAAGGAGAAGACCAAGATTTCTCCGATCTAAACCCAAAATGACAAAAGTTTTTTTTTTTTTTTTGAAGATTTTTTTTTTAAATCTTTTGTTTTATTTTTTTTATTTTTTTTAGATTTTTTTTTGAAAATTTTTTATTTTTTATTTTAAAATTTTTATTTTTAAAAATTTTATTTTTGAAAAAATTTTATTTAAAAGACGAGAGAGTACACATAGGCGTCCTAACCCGGTCTTATGAAATCTCGATTGATAGAATTGCCCACAGGTAAGGGTAGGATTACTTAATGAACCCGTTTAGAGCACCCTTGCCTAGAACAGTCAAGCTGTCTCCACACTCTGGACAAGGCTTTTCTTGAATCAACCCTGATCAAAGAACGCAGTTGGTTTAACCTTAGTGGTCTATGTCTTTTTTGTTTTTATATATATATATAATTTTTTTAGATCTTTATTGAACTCATCGAAGAGAAACGATGGCCCAAAACCTTAGTCGAACAGGCTCAACATTTCTACAAACACGATGAACGATAGGAAAGGGTCAAGGTTTCTCAATTTTGAATCCAAAATGAGAAATCAAAATTTTTTTTGTTTTTTTTTCTAGATCTTTAATGAACTCATCGAAGAGAAACGATGGCCCAAAACCTTAGTCGAACAGGCTCAACATTTCTGTAAGCACGATGAACGATAGGAAAGGATCAAGGTTTCTCAATTTTGAATCCAAAATGAAAAATCTGATTTTTTGTTTTTTTTTTAAAGAGAAAGAGTGGAAATAAATTCAAAGAATTAGAAATTTCCAAAAAATCTCATCTCATTTTTTTTAGATGCGGAATCCAACATAGGCCACCAATTAGAAAGTAGCCAAGGAATCAAGAAAAGAAGTATAAGCATAGAGCAATAGATATGATATGCAAATATTTCATTTCTAGCATCGTGTTCTCAAATGAACGGGTCCCATCGGGAGTGCCAGCTTGATGGACCAACGCCATTCTGCTCGGTTCTACCGAGGTCGGCGGACGTGGGAGTCCGTTTGGGTCCGACCCTTTCGTAACCGGGGGGCAGAGGCGTGCATCAACATTTCTTTTGTGTGGGTGTACCAGATTTTCTATTTTACTTGGAATTGCAAGTGGTGA
This sequence comes from Litsea cubeba, assembly GCA_012931725.1. Classification (NCBI taxonomy): domain Eukaryota; kingdom Viridiplantae; phylum Streptophyta; class Magnoliopsida; order Laurales; family Lauraceae; genus Litsea; species Litsea cubeba. Next base: position 39,262,174 of record CM022948.1, read on the forward strand.
TCCGGAGATCAACCTTCGCAAGTAAAAAGGAAATCAACTTCTTTCAAGTTTTCCATTGCACATATATTTAAGAAAAGAGACATTTTCTTGATTTGCCGTGAAAGGCGATTTTTTGGTATTTATAGCCGATTTTTGGCGTTTATAGCCGATTTTTGACGTTTATAGCCGATTTACAATCCTTATCAATAATGAAAGACAAGAGTTGCGTTTTTTGTCTCTTTTAAAAAAAATACAAACTACAATGAAAAGCAAGAAAAGGAGGATCTAACTTCTTAGGAGATTGTGGAGGACCCGTTCAGATTGACGGTCGCAAGCCATATGTGGACTTCGCCATCATCCATACAGATGAGAACAGAGGATGCTATTGATTCGCTCGGTTTGGCTATAACCTCAGGTTTTTAGAGGACAAAGACCAAAAGGAGGTCCTATGTCCAATAAAAAGCCAAGTAGACGGGCTAAAAAGCCACGTCTAAGCCATTGGAGGCAGAAGGAGAAAGCAAGGGCCTTGGGGGGGGGGGTACCCCACAAGGGACTTTTGTCACCTTGTAACGGTGGTCGATGTAGAACTTCCGCAGATTTTTCTCTCTTTCTTTTTCTGGATTTCTGTGCTTTTTTCTGATCTGGGATCTGTCTTCTTTTTTCGATCTCTGTGATTTTTTCGATCTGGAATTCTTTGGAATGCTCTCCTATTTATAGGCTTTTAGGTAGCCATTTAGGAGGATTTATGAGCCTTAATTGTCATAAAGCTACATAAAGGGAGGAGTTACAAGATTGAATTCTTTATTTTGTAACTCCTTTTTCTTGGCTTCTGATTGGCCGAAGGAGATTGAGGGCATTTAATCGCCTTTAATCGCCATGATGGGAGGAATTTCATGGGTTAAATGCCATGAATCTCTTGACTTGTAACTCCCGGATGCTTGCTTCTGATTGGGCCGTCCAAAGAAATGGATTAATGACTGTAATAAAGCTAGTCAATTAATCGCATTAAGTGGTCGCCGAGCAGTTGAAGAGTCGCGGGCCGTGCCGCGTCTTTTGGGATTCTTCTGGCGAAGATCATCGATGGATCTTCATGTAGATCGACATCGGATGACCATGTAACTTCAGGTGTTGGTTGCCAACAGCGGGTCGGTGCCATCTGTCTTGTCGATTTCTCGATCGGTCGGGTAGAAAGCACACTTTTTTTTTGTTGACCAGGTGGCGATCAATGTTGATTTTTATACTCTTGATGATTGATCCGTGTTTTTGACGGATGTTAGAGGATTTGTTATCTCAAAAGTATGAATCTTGGAAAATACCAGAGGCCGGATGCTTCGACTCATGAATTTTGGAAAATACCAGAGGCCGGATGCTTCGAATCGCGAAAAAACGGCGAAAAACGGGGTTTCCGGGGCCCTCCCGACGATCCCGGTCCCCAGGGTCGAAGGGGGGTTTTTCCCCCCTTTTGTCCCGTTTTGTGTCCGTTTTTGCTATTTTTCGATTCTTTTTTCTTCTGTATTTTTCCTTGACATTTTTGACCATTTATTGGCCTGATTTCCCTGTAGAAAACCTGATGAGAATCCTTGCATTTTTTTTTGCAAAGTTTCTAATTTTCTGAGAAAGCCGAAGACTTTATCGTGCAGAACTGCCGATTTTCCGTCAGAAGATGAAACTGGGTCAAACGATGGAAGGAGATGCAGAACTCCAGCATGTTGGGAGGAAGTTGGAGTTCGGAGTTTTCATGGCCCCTCAGAGATTGCTGATTCCAGTGAGAAGGTCAGAGTTGTTCAGATGCGAATGAAGGAGTCACGGGATCGTCAGAAGAGCTATGCAGACAAGAGGCGGAGACCTTTAGAATTCCAAGTGGGGGATATGGTTTTCCTGAAAGTGTCTCCGATGAGAGGTGTTGTCAGATTTGGGCAGAAAGGGAAGCTTGCCAAGAGGTTTGTGGGACCGTTTGAGATTAAGAGCAAGATAGGAGACGTGGCTTATCGTCTAGTGCTACCGCCAGAGTTAGCGGGTGTGCACGATGTATTTCATGTCTCAATGCTTCGGAAGTATATACCAGATCCCACCCACGTGTTGCAGTACGAGCCACTTCAGCTTCAGGCAGATGTCACCTACGTGGAGCGGCCAGCACAGATCATTGACACTAAGGAGATAGTGTTGCGTACTAAGACCATCCCATGGGTTAAAGTACAGTGGGAGAACCACAGTCCGGAGGAAGCTACGTGGGAGCTGAAGGAGCAGATTCAGAAAGCGTATCCCTATCTTTTTCCAGATGAGGTATGTTTAGGCATTTGGGGGACCAAATGTTCTTTTTATTTGTGAGAGTTGTAAGGTCCGTGACCTTACTGGGTCAGTTGGGCCCAAAACCCGGCCCGTTGACCCGTTTTAATTTGTTATTATTTTATTTAATTATATTTTAGATATTTAAGTGGGTTTAGATCATGAGCGAGTTTCTTTTAGCATTAGAATAGTGCCTGCGAAGTTTCGTTCGATTCCGAGTTCGTTTGATCATAGCAGGGGTGTAGTTTGCAATTTAGGGAAAATTGAGTGTTTTTCCGGAATATTCCAAACGCCGTGATTTATGGGTTCGTTGGAAAGGTCTCGTCATTCTGATGACTTTTGTCTCTTGACTCATCGCGATCCGGCGATCAGAAACCTTTCAAGTGGTCCATTCTTTCACCGGACCCACTTAAAGGGGCGATTCGGTCTTTTCCCCTTAATTGTCTTCTTAAACGAAAGCCTAACCCTAAATTCATTTCATTCTCTGCAACCGACGAAGAACCGCAGCCATTTCTTTCTTCCTCTTCCTTTATCAAGCCAGATCTCAGCCCTAGAAAACCCTATTCGGAGATCCGATCCGCTAGAGTTCATCCTCGCGATCCCCTCTTGCTTCCGGTGTAAGTTTGGTAAGCATTCTCCCACCTTCATCTTTTTCAATCTTATGCCTTTTGGTTAGATTTACGTCTGATCTTTATTCTTTTTCTTTCTTTCTTCTCCTTGGTGTATTAGGTTGTGTTTGTACGGGTTAGATTGTGATTTTGAGGGTAGAAAAGCTTCTCCTCAAATTTCACCCATTTCCAATCTTCGTCTTGGTTGAGGCAAGTAGATATGCATTGCATCATAAACATGTGTGTTATTTTATTATTGATTGGTTATGATTTTGATAGATTTCCCCTCTAATTCCAAGCATGTTTTGATATTGATTTAGGGATTTTTAATGTTAGGTTAGGTTTCTGGAATGAATGAAATTAATTGTTAAATTGGTAGCCCTTTATGTTTTTAAATTGATAGAATGGATGAGAATGATGATTGTGATGAATGGGGAGCAGGAGGCTCATTTTCTGCAGGTTTGCCATGGTTTGGCTGGAGGAAAAAGGGGCAGAAAACCCATTTTCGGGTTACAGCACAGTACAGTCCGATCGATCGGACTGTACCTCCGATCGATCGGACTGTGTGTTAACTGAGAGGTGTACAGGTCCGATCGATCGCACAGTACGTCCGATCGATCGGAGGGTAATTTTCTGACAGCACTTGGAAACTTCGAAAACCTGTAACTTTCGATCCGCCCGTTGGATTTCTATATATAATATATTGTTGGAAAGCCCTTGAGACGTAGAATCCAATGGTTCTAGTTTCATCATGATCGAAGGTCGGGAAGTGATGTAAATACTTGGATTATTGATCCAGCTCAAGTTTTATTGAAAATAAGATCGGTAACCTAGGTTTGGGCCTTAGATGTTGGAAACCATCAATTTACTCTCACTTGACCATTAATGGGATTGAAATCGAATCACATGCTTGGTGTGAATTCGATGGGTTGTCTAGGTATTCGTGTATTACACGTAGTGTAACCGAATGCACATGGAGTTGAATTTAATGATGTTCAACATGATTGTACACCAAGGAATTATCCTAAAAGCATCATTGATTCAATTTCCACATGTACTCCGTTAGAATACGTAGGATACAGGGATGACACCACTTACCTAGGGTTGGATTGTAATTCTTCCTTGACTTGTGACTTGTATCCGTTGATAACATCTCCTTATACACTCCCTTGACATAAAACACGTAATCAATTATGAAACATAAACTCTTATAGAATTTAGGACTTGGATTTGACTTAGAGTGTACCATAGGAACCCGTGTCTTGTATTGATGAACATGACTGGCTAGTAATGGAAGGGGATTTTCACGTGTTTCGCTTGTCTTGTATCGTCTTGAATAAGATAATCCCTAAGAACTTGTCTTGTACTTGGAACTAGCCAGACTTGCTTGTCTTGTCTGTTATTGAGTCAAAACCACTTTATTATTGTTTGCATATCATGGCCATCTGTAGTTTGGGATTTAATGATGAATCGGTACTCCGGTTGTCGGGGTGGGCAGTCGGCGTAGGACGGCGTCCATGGCGTTGAATAGCTGGGAGCGGGCTAGGACCGTGCTGCTATTCCCAGGACAGGGAGCTAAGATCCCACTGGAGCCGGACTATGGTATCAGTAGTCCAAGGGGATTGTTACTGGTACCCCGGGAGGTGGCATAGGACATCCTCGGAGTCTCCCTCTTGCTTCTCTTGCTTGCATTTGCATGGATAGTGGTTATTGTTAGATGATTGCTAGGATTCCTGTTATTGTTTCTACAAATTAATCTCGCTTTATGCCTAGCTTCATATTCTTGTATTCATATGATCTTATACTTGTCATTACTCTACACTTGATGCATGTCGTGTTTATTATGTTTTGTATATTTATTGCTCAACATGTTGTTGACTTTGTTCCTTGATGTGCAGACACATCAGGTGAGTTCTTCTACGAGGAGCAGGCAGGTGAGGAGTTCCCAGAGGATCTCCAACCAGCTGAGAAGGCACGAGAGTGGCGTGCCGATGACGTATGTTAGGATTTTGTTTATTGCAATTTGATGGATGCATCATTCATTTTATTCATCTTTTGAATTCACACACATGCATTGATTTAGAAAATCTTGAAATCTGGTTTTATACATGTATTGTTTTAAATATTGCAAATCTTATAGTATGTACTGTTTTGGATTTAAATGTTGGATGCATTTTATTTGAAAAAGAATTTTTACAAATCAAGCTAGCCAATGTTTTAAAGTTTCAAATTATGTTTGGCTTTTTATGTTTCATGATTTTTTAAAATACTTAGAATGATTTAAAATCATGTTTTCATGCTTGATTTAGTGGCCCAATTGTCCCCACTTGAAAATACTTTAAAATATGCAAAATATGCATTTTTGGGGGAAATGGTCCAGGGGACCCGGTCGACCCGCAGTGTGGCCGGTCGACCGAGCCCATGGACCCGGTCGACCGGGAAAGAGCCAACAGCTCTTTTTCAAACGGTCAGTTTTATGACCGTTGGAGGCCAGGTCGACCGGGGCTTTTATGGGGTCGACCGGGCACTCGCAGAACTCAACTTTTTGTGTATAAAAAGGGGTTCATTCCCATGAGAAAAAGGTTGAACAACTTAGAGCTTCTAAGCACTCTTTGAGGAGTTTGGAGAGAAGAAAAAGGGGATGAACTAAGAGAGACCAAAAGGGTCATTAGTAAAGCTCAAGCTTGGATTAATGAAGTTAAATCTCCAAGTAAGCTTTGCTTAAGCTAATCATATGTTATATGCTTTGTTTAAATCTTTGGAAAATGTTTAATAGCATGATAACTTTGATGTGTTGAATCCATTCTTCTTTTAATCTTTGATTTAAGTCATTGGATTCTTCACCTTGATTTCAAATCAAGTTGTTTTAATACTTTATAAAACATGTTTTGTCAAAACCTTTGATTTGTTTTATAAACATGTTTCATTAACTTGTTTGAATCATCTTTGTTGTTTTCATTCATTTAAGCTTTAGTTAAAATAGTTTGTTTTTGAAAACAACAATGTGTATGCATCACATGTTTAGACATAATTAATTTCATACAACTTGTGAGCTTTTGATTTTCAAATCATTAACAAGTTTGTATTTGGTACATGTGATTTGCATTTAACTTCAATCATATCTTTATGTGCATTAAACTTTTAAATGCTTTAAGCATATAACTTGTTGAGCTTTATTTTAATCTTGATTGAAGTTTTCACACACACACCTCATAAGCATTCATCTTTGTAATCCTTAGTGTTTGTGTGAGTTTGTTATTCACTTTCATATCCGCCTAATTTAGAGGCAATTATATTGAGCTTAAATTGTAATCTCTTAGAGTGTTTTGTGAAGACACTTTCTTTGAGAAAAATCTATTGTTGTAAGGTTATTGCTTAGCCATTTAAAAGCATTGTGTATAGGTTGTTGTTTAGCCTAGAAAAACAACATTGTAAGGTTATTGCTTATCCTTGGAAAGCATACTGTTGAGGTTATTGCTTAGCCTTTTGAAAAGCATAATAGTGGAAATCCGGTGGGGTGTTGAGTCACAAGCCGGTAGGGGATGTAGGTATTGAGGCCGAACCACTATAAATCTTTGTGTAGTGGTGATTGCTTTTGTGGTGATTGTTTCGTTTAGCTTCCGCATTATGTATGTTAATCATCACATGTGACTAGTTTGTTTTAAAGAAATTAAAATTGGTCATAATTAGTCATTAAGTGTAGCTCACCCTATTCACCCCCCCTCTAGGGTTAGGATCCCCCGGACTTTCAATTGGTATCAGAGCCTCGTGCTCTATATTAGGATCAAGTGTTTGGAACTCTTGATTAGGTGTAAAAACCTAGAGTTAAAACCCTAGTGTTGTGCCTCCATGAAAATCATAAGAATGGATTCCACTATTTTAGATTGTGTAGATACTTGTGTAGATTCTTCTAGACCCCTCCTTCTTCCATCAAATGGAGATTCAAACATTGAAATTAATGAATCTAAATTTGAATTAAAAGAAGAAGAAAATGATGAAAATGAAAATGACATTGAAGAAGCTTATGAGGATTTGTGCACATTATCCTTAGAGCTTTCTAAGAAGAATAGAAGATTAAAAGAAGAATCTAAAAGACTAAACCAAGAATTAGTCTCTTCAAAAGATGAACTTAGAGAAAAAGAAGAATTAATAAATTATGCAGAATCTAAGTTCATAATCTCTTTGCATAATCTATCTAATATTAAAGATGATCTAAGAGAATCAAAGATAGGTTATGATAATCTTAATAAGGAAAATTCAAAACTAAGAGATCAATTAAAAAGGCAAGATGAAAACATTAACTATTTAAAATCCAAGTTGACTATTTCCAATGAAAACTTGACTATTGCTCAAAGTAATTTAAAAACTCTAGAACTTGGATCTAATGTTGTTAATGAACTTAAAAATGAATTAAATCTTGCCCATGAAGAGCTAAACAAATTTAAGGGAATTGAAAATGAACTTACAAAAGTTAAAAATGAAAATTCAACCCTTAAAGAACAAGTCACTCAACTTGAAACCTACAAACAAAAGTATGAGTGCAAATTTACCCATAGTGAAGAAAAATTTGAAAAATTATTTAAATTGGGTAAATCTCGAAGAGATAGGACGGGTCTTGGATTTGATACGAATATTTCTCATGACCCTAAGTTCACCAACACCTTTGTGAAAGGTGAGTCCTCTTTCTCTAGCACTCACACTTCCTTGCCATTACCTAAATGTAATTATTGTGGCATTGAAGGACATTTTAGGTTTGAGTGCAAATCAAGGAGAAGCAATGTGTCTAAACCCATCTTTGAACCAAAGAAAGTAAAATCAAATTCTATGATGGTTAAGACACTAAAAAATAAGGAAGACTCCAAGAAGACTAAACAAGTAAAACCTATTAAAAAGGAGTCTCCTAAAATAGATTCTAAAAAGGTTAAACAAGTTAAACCAACTCTAAAAGAATCTATTAACAAAAAGCTTCTCAATCTTTCTCCCATAACTCAACAAATGAAAGAACTTTTGAATAAAGTTGCTAAGTTAAATCTAAAATTCAAAAGTCAAATTAAGGGAGAAGATAAGAAGAAAAGAAAAATGGCTCAATCCCCTAAGAAGAAAAGTCACCAACCTCAAAAGACTAATCACCATCCTAAGCCAAATTTAGTTAAATCTAAACATCATGGTGATAAGTCTAAATTGAAAATTTATCAAGTCAAATCTCCAATAGTTGGTAAGACTTTTAAGATAGACCTCAAAGACCAACCCTCCCAAGACCTTAGGTGGATTCCAAAAGTTATTTACTTAGTCAAACCTTAAGGCCTTGGACCTCATTGACCAACCTATCCTTTATAGGTAAATCTTTTTGTTGGTCATGTTGCATTTGCATTTTGTTCTTTCTTAGTTATATTTATTAAAATGCAATGTTTATTAGTAATCAATTGATTTTGTCTTCATGTACTTATCTAGTTACATATCATGGTTTTCAAAATCATTTGATTATATTTTCAACATGTTAGATTTGCTTCTTGTTCATTTAGTTATATCTCTTGCAATTCTATACATGTTCAATTGATTATGGTTTCAAAGCTTTATTAGCTAGATCTTTCATAATCAATTGATTTTGTAAAATCATTTGTTTGGATGTATTAGTAAGATTTGTTTTGAAAAACAAATGATTTAAAACAATTTAGTTTTTCCATAGATTTCTAAGTTATATTTTGGAAAATTATTGTTTTGCAAAACCAACTTGTATGTGTTTCAAATAAGTTATATCTTTTAAAATGCAAGTTGAAAAAGTGTTATCTTTAAAATCATCCTCTTTATGCTCATTGTTGGATTTTGTGTATTGAAATGATTTGAAGATTGTATGAATTGAAAATGTTTTTCAAGCTTTGTTAGTTATATTCATTAAAACATTTTCTTTTGAGTATATTTCCTTATGGTAATAAATATATGTTTTAGAAGGAAATACTTGTTATATGCTATTTGCAACTTTGCTCATTTAGTTTCATTCTTGATGTGCAAATATCATATAGTTTCTTGTATGGTTGCATTATTAGTTACATTTGTAGAAACCATACTAGAACTCTAAAATCCATCCCTTATACTTACTAGTCAATTTTTTTTAATGGATGGTTATGATGTTGATTCATGTGTATTTTTCTTATTGATATCATTCTTTATACATGTTTCAACTTCATAGTAGTGTGCTTGATCATATGAACCTCTTTGAAATTCATTCCTTGTATTTCTTAGTTAAATCTATTTTTTGATGGATTTCTTAGTTGTTGAATTCATATGATTTGACACTTTTGTAAATTGCATGCTTTACCTTGGTATATTTTTTTTAAATGCAATTTCTCATGTTCATCACTATGCTCTTTAGTTATATCATTGAAAGTGATGAATAATCATTTTATGATGCTTTTTGGAATTTTGTGTTTGTCACATACTTACTCTTAATCATGTTTCATATTCAATTGGTAATCAATTGGTATCATTTTCATTTAGTATCATATCCAATTGATATCTTGAGAATGTGATAGACCTTGTGTACATTGGATTGAACTTGATAGTAATATGTTTATGTTCCATGTCACATCCCATTAGCATCATAATTTTTCATGTTTGCCTCCTCTCATGCTCACCTAGGTAGATCTCATGACCACCATGTTTATGTGTTCATAATCTTGGTTGGTTAATGGTTGAGGTAGGCTTCATGTTTTTGAACTTCATTTCATTCATCTTGCACATGATAGTCATATTTTATTATTGGATGAAATGATTTCAAAATATCCATAGCATATGATTTTCATAGTTATATTGATTGATGCTATGTTTAGTATATCCCAATGACCTTGCCCTTTACTTTGGTAATTTGATCATATTGAGCTTTATAGTCAAATATTATTATCAATTGAATCTAATCCTTCACTTGAAGTTAACCCTCAATTGGTTAATGTTAGTTTTATGGTCTCAATACCAGCATATGATGTAATAAATTGATTCATTTCTTTATTAATCAATATATTCATGCTTTCCATTTCATGAGATGAATGGTGTTTAATTATATACTTGCACATAACCAATACGAATGACATAATGGTTCATGAGATGAACCGGAGTCCATAAGTATACTAGATATAATACATGTGTATGGATGAGATCCACATACGGGAGACATGTATAATAAATCTTATACTTGAATATCTTCACAACCAGTGATGAGACTGGACATCTCATACTGACAAGGTTACAGCATTTTGATCACTATGCGATAGTGTGATTTGTCTCGATCATCAGAATGAAAGATTCTGGATCATAGTGCTGGTACATTGGATGTATTGAAGGACCATGAGAAGCACCTTATAAACACTGTCTTTATATTAAGGTCTGCTCTCATAATTCCCTATCAGTAAGCTCTCAATCCTGAGACATTAATGAACTCAAGTTTCTATCTATTCATTTGCTTTGAGTCACCAATGAGTGAGGCCAACTATAGGTCAACACCTCGGTGATTTGGGTATATGGTAGTAGATCTGTGGGAACATTTAATGGTCAAGATGGAATCTATCTCTAATGTCCCCTCGTGCCAATTAATGGATTTATCATTGGTAAGTGTACACCCATTCCGATTAAGAGTTAATTGGAAAGGTACCATTGATCATTATAATTAATTGGGACTCAAGGATAATAAGATATGGATCTAGTTTGGAAGACAGGTCCAATTGATCCATGGATATTGATGGAGGGGCCTACTTGTGGTAATAGGGAAGTTTAGGGTCTTCTATGTAATTTATTCCTAAGACTGGAGTGCAATTGCATTTATATAGTGGAGTTATTTGCAATTAACTGTGGGCCCGGATTGCACATGAGATGTGGGGTCACGTATCCCAGTTGGAGCCAGCTTTCTAAGGAATCCCTAGTGGTCCCCACGCTAGCCCAAGTTACTAATTCTACTTAAACTCTAAAAGGAAGGAATTAGAAAGATACTATCTCTATTTGAAGTGAGACTTCTAATAGTGGTAATAGTAAAAGAAGATAGTTACTAATTATAATGGAAGTATAACTTCTAATTAATAATTAGTAGGAGAGGGTGTTATGGGTTATAAAAGGGAAGGCTTATGGGCTGGACGTCCATACTCATCTCCCTCATTGGAATTCACGCCCATCTCTCCTTGTGCAAGTGTTGCACAACAACCTCTTCTAGTTCTAGTTCTCCTTCTAGTTGCTTAGAGTTTTCTAGTAGTTTTCTTTAGGAGATCCCACCCATCTCCTTGAGAAGAGAATTTGATAACGGGATATAGCGTGGAAGATCACAAGGTGTTGGAGATCTTACTTTGATTAAGTGAAAGCGTTTCATCTTCAAAGAAAGTAGCAACTTCTCCATTAGAGCCCAACCGAGCTCCAAAGGTATAATCTACTTCCTTGTATGTTGTAGATTTATTTGTTGCATGTGTGTTACTGATTTTCTATCTCCTAGATAGATTGAATTACTGATCATGATAGATGAGATAGAGGGTTTGCATCTTGGACACATTGGTAGCCTTTTGGATAGTTGATCTCTGTATCAAGTGGATCAAAAGTTTTTGAAACCTATCCTAGAGGCCCACCCTATTTCCAACAGTTAAACCATCTTCTTCTTGTATCTATTAGTTAAATCCTTGTCAAAAGTTTGACAAAAGAAGAGTATGGATTGAGGGGGAGTAAATCTTCATAGGAAGTATTAGTTTTGATCAAATTCACCCTTATATTGGCTCTTGATACCCTTATAGCTTATTACCCATTCATGATAACTTGTTATATATTACATTTTTTATTTTCTTTGTTAACAGGTGCTACTGAATGGTATTTTCTTGTTTCATGTGTGTAGGTACCCCTCTTCAATTGATACCTTTGCAATTTAATGGCAAAGGGGGAGAAAGTTCTCAAGCTTAATGGCAAAAAAGGGAGAAAGAATTAAGGGGGAGAAAGTGCCAAAGGTGGAGAGAATGCACATCTTGCCAAAAGAAGAGTGCATGGTCAAAAGGGAGAAATGAAGAGAAGAAAGCTTGGGAGCTAAAGAAGTTGCTTGGCCAAAGAAAGGAAGATGAAATGAAAGCTTGAAGAATGATCAAGCTCCAAGCATCAAGAAGAATGAAGAATGAAGCTAGAGCCCAAGTTAAATGAAGAAGCATCCAAAGAGATTTCAAGAATTGTCCAGCCAAGGAGGAGCTGAAGACTGTGTGTGAAGTTTTAGTGTTGAGCAAGGTTTGCCAACATATTGAAGGTTTGCCATCAAATTGCAAAGGGGGAGATTGTTAGGATTTTGTTTATTGCAATTTGATGGATGCATCATTCATTTTATTCATCTTTTGAATTCACACACATGCATTGATTTAGAAAATCTTGAAATCTGGTTTTATAAATGCATTGTTTTAAATATTGCAAATCTTATAGTATGTACTGTTTTGGATTTAAATGTTGGATGCATTTTATTTGAAAAAGAATTTTTACAAATCAAGCTAGCCAATGTTTTAAAGTTTCAAATTATGTTTGGCTTTTTATGTTTCATGATTTTTTTAAAATACTTAGAATGATTTAAAATCATGTTTTTATGCTTGATTTAGTGGCCCAATTGTCCCCACTTGAAAATACTTTAAAATATGCAAAATATGCATTTTTGGGGGAAATGGTCCAGGGGACCCGGTCGACCCGCAGTGTGGCCGGTCGACCGAGCCCATGGACCCGGTCGACCGAGCCCACTTTGGGTCGACCGGGAAAGAGCCAACAGCTCTTTTTCAAACAGTCAGTTTTATGACCGTTGGAGGCCAGGTCGACCGGGGCTTTTATGGGGTCGACCGGGCACTCGCAGAACTCAACTTTTTGTGTATAAAAAGGGGTTCATTCCCATGAGAAAAAGGTTGAACAACTTAGAGCTTCTAAGCACTCTTTGAGGAGTTTGGAGAGAAGAAAAAGGGGATGAACTAAGAGAGACCAAAAGGGTCATTAGTAAAGCTCAAGCTTGGATTAATGAAGTTAAATCTCCAAGTAAGCTTTGCTTAAACTAATCATATGTTATATGCTTTGTTTAAATCTTTGGAAAATGTTTAATAGCATGATAACTTTGATGTGTTGAATCCATTCTTCTTTTAATCTTTGATTTAAGTCATTGGATTCTTCACCTTGATTTCAAATCAAGTTGTTTTAATACTTATAAAACATGTTTTGTCAAAACCTTTGATTTGTTTTATAAACATGTTTCATTAACTTGTTTGAATCATCTTTGTTGTTTTCATTCATTTAAGCTTTAGTTAAAATAGTTTGTTTTTGAAAACAACAATGTGTATGCATCACATGTTTAGACATAATTAATTTCATACAACTTGTGAGCTTTTGATTTTCAAATCATTAACAAGTTTGTATTTGGTACATGTGATTTGCATTTAACTTCAATCACATCTTTATGTGCATTAAACTTTTAAATGCTTTAAGCATATAACTTGTTGAGCTTTATTTTAATCTTGATTGAAGTTTTCACACACACACCTCATAAGCATTCATCTTTGTAATCCTTAGTGTTTGTGTGAGTTTGTTATTCACTTTCATATCCGCCTAATTTAGAGGCAATTATATTGAGCTTAAATTGTAATCTCTTAGAGTGTTTTGTGAAGACACTTTCTTTGAGAAAAATCTATTGTTGTAAGGTTATTGCCTAGCCATTTAAAAGCATTGTGTATAGGTTGTTGTTTAGCCTAGAAAAACAACATTGTAAGGTTATTGCTTATCCTTGGAAAGCATATGGTTGAGGTTATTGCTTAGCCTTTTGAAAAGCATAATAGTGGAAATCCGGTGGGGTGTTGAGTCACAAGCCAGTAGTGGATTTAGGCATTGAGGCCGAACCACTATAAATCTTTGTGTAGTGGTGATTGCTTTTGTGGTGATTGTTTCGGTTAGCTTCCGCATTATGTATGTTAATCATCACATGTGACTAGTTTGTTTTAAAGAAATTAAAATTGGTCATAATTAGTCATTAAGTGTAGCTCACCCTATTCACCCCCCCCCCTCTAGGGTTAGGATCCCCCGGACTTTCAATTGGTATCAGAGCCTCGTGAGAACTAAAAGTGTAGCAACTTCTTTTGGTAGTGTGAGTAATGGGTTCTCAGTGGGTATCGTGAGAAGAAGAAGGTGTGCGAAGCTTTTTTGGTGTCAAGATTTGGTATCTCAGTGGGTATCGTCTATCCCTAATTTGGGGTTAAATTTTGGGTGTCAAAAAAAGGGTGCGAAATATTTTTGGAATATTAATTTGGCGGGTTTCTTTTTTTACGGCATACGAAATGTGGGTTGTGAAAGCTGATTAATCTTACAGCTTCTCAAAGCACGTCGTGAACTTAATTTGAATGGCTTGGCCTTTTACAGCGTGCAACATGTGGGCTGTGATACCCTAATATTTTTACGGCTTGCGAATGTAGGCCGCAAATGCTCAATAATTTACGGCGTCATAAATGCACGCCGTAATTGATGAGATCTCACGGCGTGCAAAATGCATGCCTTAATAAAGAGAAGAAAAAGCCTTTTTGCGGCTCGCATTCCATGCGTGCCGTACTATTATATCATTTACAGCTTGCATTCAATGCACGCCGTAAATGACGCGCTGTAAAAGCACTGAAATGGTGTAGTTAAAGGCTACAATACCAAAAGAAAGACTGCTCAAAAACTCTTGGTCAAGTCACAAGCTCTCCTTAAAAAAATCTCTTCGATGCACATCGACTACAAAAGTTAAGCAACTCGTCGCTGCACCTCGAGGGGCATTTGTTAACACAAAAAATGTCACTTTGCTTTTTCAAGATCCAAAAAGCCACATGAAATCGCAACCTGCCATAAGTAGGCAATGCTACTTCCAAAAAATCAAATCTTGTTAGAATCAAATAAAAACTGCAAGATCCTTCAAGACAGCCAAAAGAGGAGTACACAAGAAGTTTCGGGCCATTTCAAAATCATTTGGCCTAACTTCGCTTCTCCGGCAGCTGAAAAAGAGCTCCCGGCGGCGAAAGCATAGGAGACACCAAATCTTCGATCAGAGCCTGTGGATGGTATCAAAACACATCCAAAAGGCTCCACGTCAAGTTCCAAGTCAAACCGACAACGTTTGACCCTCCATCAACCCTCGAACAACTAAATCAAACCTCACTGCGGTGAGAACCACCGAGGCCATCACTCATCAAACAGAGCACATGGACGGCTTCAAAATGCATACAAAGGGCTACACGTCAAGTTTCAGGTCATTTCGACAACATTTGACCATACTTTGACGGTCGGAAGCCAAATCAGGCCTCTCGGCGGCGAAGCTCCCCGGGACCATGGTTTCTAAAGACAGAGCCTATGGATCATCTCAAAATGACTCCAATAGGTTCCTTGTCAAAATTCAAGTCAATCGGACATCGGTTGACCGCACATCAAGCTGCAACATCTTTATCGTGATAAAAATAAGTCTACTGGCAATAGGACCCCAAACGGCTTCAAAACTCAAGCAAAAGCCTATGGTTGGTCTTATTTATTGCTCGGGAGGCTTCACCCCAAATTTCAGGTCATTTTGATATCGTTTGGCCCAGTTTCAGCTTTTGACGGAAAATCGGCAGCTCTACGCGACAAAGTCTTTGGCTTTCCCAGAAAATTTGAAACTTTGCACTCCAAAATGCAAGGATTCTTGTCAAGTTTTCTACAGGGAAATCAGGCCAATGAATGATAAAAAAATATGTAGAAAAAACACAAAAGAAAAAAGAATCGAAAAACATAAAAACCGACCGCAAAACGGGACAAAAAGGGGGAAATCCCCCCCTGGCCAAGGGTCGCCAGCCCCTGCGACCCTGGCCCATGGTCGCCAGTGACCATGGAGCCCGGAATCGCCGGGTTGGCCCCGGAAAGCTCTTTTTTCGTCGTTTTTCCGCGATTCAAAGCTTCCGACTCCTGGGATTTTCCAAAATTCATACTTTTGAGGTGCCAAATCCTTTGACATCCATCAAAATCACGGGTCAATCGTCAAGAGTATCAAAATCAACATTGATCGCCAACCGGTCAACCAAAAAAGTGTGCTTTCTACCCGACCAATCGAGAAATCGATAGGACAGATGGCACCGACCCGCTGTTGGCAACCAATACCTGAAGTTACGTGGTTATCCGATGTCGATCTACATAAAGATCCATCGATGATCATCGCCAGAAGAATCCCAAAAGACGCAGCACGGCCTGCGACTCTTCAACTACTCGGCGACCACTTAATGCGATTAATTGACTAGCTTTATTGCAGTCATTAATTCTTTTCTTTAGACGGCCCAATCAGAAGCAAGCAAATAGGAGTTACAAGTCAATTGATTCATGGCATTTAACCCATGAAACTCCTCCCATCATGGCGATTAATAAATGCCCTCAATCTCCACCGGCCAATCAGAAGCCAAGAAAAAGGAGTTACAAAATAAAGGAATTAAACCTTGTAACTCCTCCCATTATGCGGCTTAATGACAATAAAAGCCCATAAACTCTCCTAAATGGCTACTAAGAGCCTATAAATAGGAGAGCACTCCAAAGGAATCCAGATCAGAAAAATCACAGAGACTTGGGAAAATCCGAAAAACCAGACAAAAAAGGGCATCAGAAATCTAAGAGAAAGAAAGAGAGAAAACTCTGCGAAAGTTCTGCACCGGCCACCGCTACAAGGTGAAAAAAGTCCCTTGGGGGTACCCCCCCCCCCCCCCCCCCCCCCCCCCCGTTCTTGCCTTCTCCTTCTACCTCCAATGGCTAGCTTAGACGTGGCTTTTTAGCCCGCGTACTTAGTTTTTTATTGGACATAGGACCTCCTCTTGGTCTTTGTCCTCTAAAAATCTGAGGTTATAGCCAAGCCAAGCGAATCAAGAGCATCCTCTGTTCTCATCTGCATGGATGATGCCGAAGTCCACATATGGCTTGCGACCGTCAATCTGAACGAGTCCCCCACAATCTCCTGAGAAGTTAGATCCTCCTTTTCTTGCTTTTCATTGTAGTTTGTATTTTTTTTAAAGAGACAAAAATCACAACTGTTGTCTTTCATTATTGATAAGAATTTTAAATCGGCTATAAATGCCAAAATCGGTTATAAACGCCAAAATCGGCTATAAATGCCAAAACAATCGCCTTTCACGGCAAATCAAGAAAATGTCTCTTTTCTTAAATATATGTGCAATGGAAAACTTGAAAGAAGTTGATTTCCTTTTTACTTGCAAAGGTCGATCTCTGGATCATCACTTGCAATTCCAAGTAAAATAGAAAATCTGGCACACCCACACAAAAAAAATTTTGATACCCGCTTCTGCCCCCGGGCGCGAAAGAGTCGGACCCCACGGACTCCCACATCCGCTGACCTCGGTAGCACCGAGCATCGAACGCGCGGTCCATCACCCTGCCTCCTTTGATTTAGATCAGAAGTGGGCCACACCTCAGCCTTTGGCTATCAGGCCCAGCGGCCACTGGCCTTTCTTACCTTTCTCTTTCTCCTACTGTCTCGATGATCTGCAACACAGCAGCCGCCCACTTCACTTCTGCCTTCAGCTCAGCTGGCCACTTCACTCCATCTTCCCCGGCCAACGGCCATTGCCAGCTATCTGTTCAGCGGCTACTCTCCTCCCTGCACAAGCTTCTTCTTCTTCTTGCTCTTGTCCCAGCCCCCTGCATCCCTGCCTTGGCCCCTGCAACTTCAGCTTTTCTCCTTGACTAACACAGCTGCCGTTGCAACCGTACCTGCACTGCTCCTGGGCGGCCATTACTCGTCATCTTCTTGCCCAGCAGCCATCTGCATGGTCTTCACTCCAACGGCTACAACCCTTACACAGACCAGCGGTCACCTACTGCATCTTCCCCGCCGGCCACTGCTGTAACTCCTCCCCAGCGGCCAACTACTTTCCCTTCGAACCCAGCGGTCACTCTTCTCCTCTCCCTGCTGTTGCCGGCCACTGCTTCTTCTTCTTCCTGCACATCAGCCGGTGACTTCGTTTTCTCTCTTGTTTCCGGCTAGTCACCTGCACAACTCAGCGGCCAGCAGCCACTAGCCAAGCCCCTGTCCCACCGGCCAGTCCACCTGCAAGACTGCTCCCGGCCACTTCACTTCTTTCCCTTGCCCGGCCAGTCTACCTGTAACACTCGGCGACCCTGCAGCTGCTGCAGACCGGCCATCCTTCCCTCTCCCTACTCAGCGGCCATTCCCTTCCCCTGCACAGTCACAGTTCAACAGCCATTTTCCCTGCAACCTCAGTCCATTGCGGGCCAACTCTTCCCCTGATTCAGCTCCCGGCTACTCTTCCTTCTCCCAGCTGCCACTACAGCTTCTTCTTCCAAGCTGCCACTGCAGCTCCTCCTCCCTGCACTCAGCCCGACCTGCTCTTCCCTGCACTTAGCCCACGGTCGTCACCCATTTCCCTGCATTCAGTTCGGCCAGCCTTCTCCCTGCTCAGCCTGCGGCTAGCCCCTGCAGCAGGCTTCTTCTTCTTCCTCTTCTCCTTCTTGTTCAGACCTGCAGCAGCCTCTTCCGAGCTGCCATTATACATACAACCCCCAGCCACTGCATTACCTGCACATCAGCTACCTGCTCGTCCCTTCTTCCAGCAGCCATCCACTAGCACCACCTGAACCTGCAGCATCATCCCCTTCTTCTTCTTCTTCTTCTTGCCTCAGCCCAGCACTTGCACAGTACTTGTTTCTACCTGAAATCAGTTTCTGCTCTCCTGTCTTCTTTTGGTTCTCACCTGAAACCAGCAATACTACTCACCTGAATTCAGCTATATTTCTCATCTGAAACCAGCCGTTGCTTCTGTTAGTTTTATGGACTCAATCCAGTAGATGATATAATAAATTGATTAAATTCTTTATTTATTCATATATTCATGCTTTCCTTTCATGAGATGAATGGTGATTTATTATATACTTGCACATAACCAATACAAATGACATGATGGTTCATGAGATGAACCGGGGTCCACAAGTATATTAGATGTAACACATGTGTATGGATGAGATCCACATACGGGAGACATGTGTGACAAATCTTATACTTAAATATCTTCACAACCAGTGATGAGACTGGACATCTCATACTGATAAGGTTGCAGCACTTTGATCACTATGAGATAGTGTGATTTGTCTCGATCATCAGAATGGAAGATTCTGGATCATAGTGTTGGTACATTGGATGTATTGAAGGACCATGAGAAGCACCTTATAAACACTGTCTTTATTTTAAGGTCTGCTCTCATAATTCCCTAGCAATAGGCTCTCAATCCTGAGACATTAATGAACTCAAGTTTCTATCTATTCATTTGCTTTGAGTCACCAATGAGTGAGGCCAACTGTAGGTCAACACCTCGGTGATTTGGGTACGTGGTAGTAGAGCTGTGGGAACATTCAATAGTCAAGATGGAATCTATCTCTAATATCCCCTTGTGCCAATTAATGGATTTATCATTGGTAAGTGCGCACCCATTCCGATTAAGAGTTAATTGGAAAGGTACCTATTGATCATTATAATTAATTGGGGCTCAAGGATAATAAGATATGGATCTATTTTGGAAGACAGGTCCAATTGATCCATGGATATTGATAGAGGGGTCTACTTGTGGTAATGTGGAAGTTTAGGGTCTTCTATGTAATATTCCTAAGACTGGAGTTCAATTGCATTTATATAGTGGAGTTATTTACAATTAACTTGTGGGCCCGGATTACACATGAGATGTGGGGTCGCGTGTCCCAGTTGGAGCCAGCTTTCTAAGGAATCCCTAGTGGTCCCCACGCTAGCCCAATTATTAGAAAGTAACTAATTCTAGTTAAACTCTAAAAGGAAAGTTACTATTTCTATTTGAAGTGAGACTTCTAATAGTGGTAATAGTAGACTTACTAATTTTAGTAGAAGTGAGACTTCTATTTTAATTAGAAAGGAATTAGAAAGATACTAATCATATTTGAAGTGAGACTTCTAATTATGATATGGTAAGTTACTAATTATTGTGGAAGTGAGACTTCTATCTTAACTAGTAATAGAAGAGAGTTACTAATTAATGGAAGTAAGACTTCTATTATAATTAGCAAAGAGGAGGCAACTTGAAAAGGATATAAATAAGAGGGGAGGATGCCTTGGACGTCCCATGCATAAATCCACATTGGGATTCACGCCCAAGCCTCCCTAGTGCAATAGTTGCACATGCTCTTCTCCTCTTCCCTCTTCTAGTTCTCTTTCTAGTTCCTCCCTAGAGTTCCTAGTAGTTTTCTCTTGGAGATCCCACCATCTTCTTGAGAAAAGGAGAATCTGATACGGGTCATAGCGTGGAAGATCAAGAGGTCTTGGAGATCCCTATTTGATTAGTGAAAGCTTTTCATCATCAAAGAAAGACGCAACTCCTCCATTAGAGCACAACCGAGCTCCAAAGGTATAATCTACTTCCATGCATGTTGTAGATTTATTTGTTGCTTATATGTTGCTGTTTTTATCTTCTAGATAAATTGTTTTACTGATCATGATGACTGAGATTGAGGACATAGATCTTGGATTGGGTTTTGTAGCCTTATGGATAGTTGATCCCTGCGTCAAGTGGGTCAAAAGTTTTTGAAACCTATCCTAGAGGCCCACCCTATTTCCAACAGCTTCTCCTTGGTTTCACCAGTCAGTTCTGTGTATAACCTTGGATCAATGGGTCCCACCCCGGGACCCGCAGAACCCGACCCTTAGGCCCTGTTTTATGACCCTTGAAAAATGGAATTTTTAATTAGATCTTTGGCCCGATTTGAACCTGTTTTTAACCCGATTATCCTGATAGGAAATTACGTGTTTTCGAACCAAAAACTTGGATGTTTTAACCAATGTTTAAAAGAAATTTATAATTGCTTGTTCTCACAAAATAGAGGCTTTTAACTTAACAATTAGTCTATATGGCCCGACTCCATAGCCCGATCTTTGGACCGATCCCACGTGGAAGTCCATGTGGCGCTGAGTTGGACC
This sequence comes from Litsea cubeba, assembly GCA_012931725.1. Lineage (NCBI taxonomy): Eukaryota > Viridiplantae > Streptophyta > Magnoliopsida > Laurales > Lauraceae > Litsea > Litsea cubeba. The sequence goes on from CM022948.1 coordinate 39,283,024, forward strand.
AAATGGGTTTTCAACTTTTTAAAGCCCGCCAGAAGAGATTTTTTGATGAAAATCGCAGGAAACAGAGGAACAAGCCCTAAAACGTTTTCCTCTGGTTCTTCTCCCCTCCCAAACGAGACTCCACATCGCCTCCAAATCGGTCATTTCTCTCTCGCTCGACGTTTTCCTCTGGTTCTTCTCCCCTCCCAAACGAGTTTTCACATTGCCTCCCCATCTCTCATCTCTCTCTCGCTCGGTTCCAGCGCGCAGCACCCCCTCGCAGCAGCTTTGGGACCTAAAGCCCGCCTTTTTTAAAAAAACTTGAGAAGAAAAACAGAGTGTCCTAGACACCATCGCTCATCTCCCTCTCTCTATCACAGCTGGTCGCTCCCCACCCTCTCTCTAAGAAATGTTCATCTTTGATCTTGCCTGCTGCATCTCTATCTGGCTCTGATTTTTTTTTTCTCATCTGAACTGTGGTTTTTGCAGTGAAGAACAACCTTACACCCTTGTCTTTCATTATCCAACGAGAATGGGAAGCTTAATTGCAAGATCGACAAAGTTGCGGGTGTCCTAGAAACGAACAGGCCAGATGCAATGAATGCTCTCTATCAGACAACTATCAAGCAAGGAGACTTCTAGTTGTCCCGTGTTATTGATCTGTAGAACTTTAATGGTTCAACAATTTTTTTTTCTTGTCCTTGGCTAGCAATGGATGATGTTATTTAAGTGTCACGTTGTTTGAATCTGATTGTTCATTTTGAATATGATCTCCCAATTGGATGATGGTTCTTTTTGTTTTGTTTTTTTTCTTGGCCTTGGCCTTGGCTGGCAATGTATGATGAAATGGATGATGTTATTTTCTTGAACATTTCATTTTGCAATCTCATACTTAGCATCTGTGATTGTTCTTCTTACCTTTGGCCCTATGTGTTTGTTGTTGATGCATGGAGTGGTGAGTACTATTTACAGATGTTTTCTGGAGATGTTTAAACTTTAAATACAGCTTATGTTTAAAATGGCAAGATGGAAGAAATTCGGCTGTAGTGCAGATTAAGATTGAACAAATACATGTATAAGGTTGGCTGGCTGCAGTGCAGATTAATATTGAACAAATACGGGTATTAGGTTGGCTGGCTGCAGTGCATGTATGGCACAGCAAAAAAGCAAGAAGTAGAGCAAGAAGAGGTCTGTGGGATTGGTGAAAGATAAGGAATGGGAAAGCATACCAGCTCTAATGTTTTGGAGATAATAGGAGTTGAGTTTAAACTTTAAATAAATTTGAGTTTAGATTTAGTTTGATTTTGAGTTTTGAGTAGGTTTGAATTTTCTTAAGCTTTTTTGCCTTTTTCTCTATGTATAAATTGAGAAGTTTTCATAATGAAGTTGCGGTGAATTTTTGGAAATTGAGTCACCCTGAAGTTTGCATCCACACTCAGCTTAGCACGGATTAGTTCTTTTTATACATGAATAAGGTTAGCCTGAAATTTTGTCAGGTTTAGAGTGCATTGGGGAGTTTTCATGAGATGTAGCCAATGATTGTATCTACACTGCTCTTTTAACACCTTTTGGGTGCATTTGTGCACATGCCGCAGTAGAGGAAACTGTGTTTCTTCTCCTGTGATAAAAAGAAGAAAAATTCTGCTTTCATACATACCCTTAATTGTGTTGGAAAAGTGTGCGAGTTGAAAACATCACAAACGTAATCGTATAAAGTTGAAAAATAACAAATTTTAAGTTCATAATATGGACTTTGAAAGCCCCAAATTTTGGACAAAAAATCCCTTGGAAAGCAGGTTAACCAGTGACCCAAACAGAGGTGCTCGGCAAAGTTGCAGCAGATTTCCAGCTACTGTGTTGCAAATGTGCGCAGTTTGAAAAGCAGGCAAATATGATTTTATCATGCAGGAAAATAGCAGATTTTAAGTTCATAATATGCACTTTGAAATCTCCAAATTTCGGACAAAAAGTCCTTCGAAAAGCGGGTTAACCAGTGCCCCAAACAAGGGTACTCAGCAAGGTTTCTGCAGATTTGTGTTAACCGAGTTAAAAAGTGTCCGAGTTGAAAACATCGCAAACATGATTGTAATTAACTGCAAAATGGTAGGTTTTAAGTTCATAAGAAGGACTTGGAAAGCCCCAAATCTTAGCCAAAAAATCCCTCAGGAAGTGGGCTAACCAGTGCCCTAAACAGGGGTACTCAGCAAGGTTTGTTTAGGGCACTGGTTAATCCACTTCCCAAGGGAATTTTTGGCTGAAATTTTGGGCTTTCCAAGTCCATATTATGAAGTTCAAATCTGCTATTTTTCAGCAGGATACAATCGTGTTTGCTAGGTTTTCAAGTTGCGTACTTTTCCAACACTGTCGTTCCAATTATGGACATTTTGTTCATTGAATCTTAATTGTTTACTTCTCAAGCATCCAGATGAAGAGTAAAATGGTGTCTTCATATTGTTTGGTGAATGTTTGCCTTTGGTGCAGCTGGCTATTGTGTGAAAAAGCCCAAAAGGGATGGATCTCCTGATGGGAAAATTCCACCCATACATCCTTTGGTCCTTTTAATCTGTCTTTTTTCTTTTTCCTGTATAAACACATTTGATAGTTTTGATATTGCAATACTTAAAATTTAAGTAAACAGCATTTAAGAAACAAAAGATTAAAAGCACATTTGTGCAATCCATTTCAGCAGAAAAATGCTGAAATTTGGTGCTGCAATTTTCTACAAAAGTACTTTTTTGCTGTGCAATACATGCACTGCAGCCAGCCAACCTTATACCTGTATTTGTTCAATCTTAATCTGCACTGCAGCCAACTTTATACCTGTATTTGTTCCTTTGTGCAATACATGCAGCCAGACAACATTATACCTGTATTTGTTCCTTTGTGCAATACATGCAGCCAGCCAACCTTATACATGTATTTGTTCAATCTTAATCTGCACTGCAGCCGAATTTCTTCCATCTTGCCATTTTAAACATAAGCTGTATTTAAAGTTTAAACATCTCCAGAAAACATCTGTAAAGAGTACTCACCAGTCCATGCATTAACAACAAACACATAGGGCCAAAGGTAAGAAGAACAATTAGAGATGCTAAGTATGAGATTGCACAATGAAATATTCAAGAAAATAACATCATACATTGCTAGCCAAGGCCAAGGCCAAGGCTAAGAAAAAAGAAAAACAAAACAAAACAAAAAAGAACCATCATCCAATTGGGAGATCATATTCAAATTGAACAATCAGATTCAAACAACGTGACACTTAAATAACATCATCCATTGCTAGCCAAGGACAAGAGAAAAAAAATGTTGAACCATTAAAGTTCTACAGATCAATAACACGGGACAACTAGAAGTCTCCTTGCTTGATAGTTGTCTGCTAGAGAGCATTCATTGCATCTGGTCTGTTCGTTTCTAGGACACCCGCAACTTTGTTGATCTTGCAATTAAGCTTCCCATTCTCGTTGGATAATGAAAGACAAGGGTGTAAGGTTGAAGACGTTCTTCACTGCAAAAACCACAGTTCAGATGAGAAAAAAAAATCATAGCCAGATAGAGATGCAGCAGGCAAGATCAAAGATGAACATTTCTTAGAGAGAGGATGGGGAGCGACCAGCTGTGATAGAGAGAGAGGGAGATGAGCGATGGTGTCTAGGACACTCCGTTTTTCTTCTCAAGTTTCAAAACATCTAGCGGGCTTTAGGTCCCAAAGCTGCTGCGCGCTGGAACCGAGCGAGAGAGAGAGATGAGAGATGGGGAGGCAATGTGAAAACTTGTTTGGGAGGGGAGAAGAACCAGAGGAAAACGTCGAGCAAGAGAGAAAATGAGAAATGACCGATTTGGAGGCGATGTGGAGTCTCGTTTGGGAGGGGAGAAGAACTAGAGGAAAACGTTTTAGGGCTTGTTCCTTTGTTTCCTGCGATTTTCATCAAAAAATCTCTTCTGGCGGGCTTTGAAAAGTTGAAAACCCATTTGGTCCAACTCAGCGCCACATGGACTTCCACGTGGGATCGATCCAAAGATCGGGCTATGGAGTCGGGCCATATAGACTAATTGTTAACTTAAAACTCGGGCGATGAAGAGAGACCGTCTTTGATATACCCAATATCCCGACTTGCCCGATGTTAATTTCAACTCAGTACTTAGACCCGAACAATTATTGATACATGTGGAGCACGGTGGCTCGTATTTTTATCCGAACTTAGGGGTTGGATATTCTCACCTTCAGAATGCATCAAGTATACGAAAATACACCAATATCCATCCCTTTGTGCGTATAACTTTGAGAATCATCATACTTGCATGTTTGTGATGATTTAACTAGACTTGCTGTATCTTATCATGCATCTTGTAAACCTTAGCGCGTTGTTCTCACCTTGCTGGACCATCGGTTGTACACGGATCCATAAAGGGTCTTTCGGTTTGTGTGCGAGCATTTACTGCCCTACCCTTCGAGTTACCTGGATCACCATTATTTTCCGCCACTCGTTTTTAGGTCCCTTATTTCTACCCGAAATGCTGCCCAATTTTCTATAAAATTCCCGGACTTAGAAAAATTCCCGGACTTAGAAAAATACTGTTTTCAAGCCTGTTTTTACCCATTTACTGTTTTTAGCCTGAATCAAAGAAGAAATCTGTTTTGACCCGTTTTATTGTTTTCAGCCTGAATTAAAAATAATACTGTTTTGAAGTCTACTTTAACCAATTTAATTTGTTGTTTGAAACCTGAATTGGGAACATATCACCTTGAAACCTGCTTTAACCTGTTCTGTTGTTTTAAACCTGAATTGGGAAAATATCACCTTAAAGCTAAAGCCTAGCTTTAACCTGTTTTGTCATTTTAAACCTCAACCTGGAAATACTGTCTTGATCAAAACCTGCTTTGACATGTTTTACTATTTTAAACGTGAAACGGAAAATACTATTTTGAAACCTGCCTTATCCTATTTTATTGTTTAAGCCTGAATTACTCGGTTTACTGCTTTAAAAGCCGAATCCCTTGTATCTTGCGAGTAACCGATTTACTCATTTATTTTGATTTAAGCACTGAATCCTGTTTTCTGTAATGATTTTCAAGTCGGCACCACAAAGCTGTTATTGCTAGCTGCATATTGCAGTTTGAGTCCAGTATCTGTTATATATGGCTATATATATATATTGCTCGTTGCAGCAGTTCTACATAGTTGGGGCTAGCGGTTGCGTCCTCCTCCTTGAGTATATGCCAAGTGGTTGCCAATATTTAATTATTTTAACTTAACTGATGTTTATGATTTGGTAAATCATATTTTTTTGCATCAGTCTGCTCTGTCTGTCTGCATTGATTTTCTGAAATAATCACTGTATCTATGTTTATGATTTGGTAAATCATATTTTCTTGCATCTGTTTGTCTAGCTTTTGTTACTGTTTTCCTGATTTATCGTATGTATTTATATTCTACTTTGTACATGCAAACTATACTTTTATCTTAAATATTTGCCAGGCGTTTGTCTAATCTACGCTTGATGCCGTAGGTTTGTTTTTCCTAACCTGTACCCTGGTGCGGTTTCCGAGGCAGCAGTTGCTGAGCAACGAGACACGTGTGATTGATATGCAGAGGCTGTTATGTAGACTCCGTTCCTTGCACATGAGTCGCGAAATACTTGGGAGTATTACTTTAAGGTTTTTACGTTCTGTTTTACTGGCCTCTGTTGGCCTTTAATTTTGGGATTGTAATTAATACATCTTCTTTAATTATAACTTGAAATATGGGAATGAGATCTCCTGTTACTTGTCTAGCTCTGCTTATAATTTTTTTTATGATGTACCAGTCTGAGGATGTTTTATCCATGTGACTCTGCTAATAAGACATTAGTGATGCAATACAGAATTCGATGTGCACCGGACTTTGGGTTATACCACAGTGCAAGCTTTCGCTAAATGTTCCATGACGGTGATTGGACCCTGCAACTCTCACCAATGCGGACCCTGGGGATAAATGAAATATTATGCTACAGTAATTCCCTAGTCACAGCCCCTTAATCCTACCCCCATTTTGGGGTCGTGACATCCGACAACTTATATATTTTGCTTGCTATAGATTATGTCTCCAAACAAATAGAGGCGATTCCAACCAGAACAAATGATCGTCACGTGGTTATCAAATTTATTAAAGAGAACATATTTTCTAGATTTTGCACCCCTAGGGCGATTATCAGTGATGGTGGGAGTCATTTTTGTAATAGCACCTTCAAGAATCTGATGAAAAAATCTTCTATCACTCATAAGGTTGCTACTCCATATCACCCACAGACTAGCGGACAGGTGGAAGTGTCCAATAGGCAAATAAAGCATATTTTGGAATAGACAGTCAATCCTACCCAGAAAGACTGGTCTTCAAGATTGACAGATGCTTTATGGGCTTATGGGATTGCCTATAAGACCCCAATCGGGATCTCTCCATATCGATTGGTCTTTGGGAAAGCTTGTCATCCGCCAATAGAATTGGAGCATAGTGCTTACTGCGCCATCAAAATGTTCAATTTTGATTTGTCTAAAGCCGGTAACCTACACAAGTTGCATCTCAATGAGCCAGACGAACTTAGAAATGATGCCTATGAGAATGCCAAGATTTAATTTATCAGGATCGGATGAAGAAAAACCATGATCAATCTATTTTGAGGAAATCCTTTGAACCAGGCATGAAAGTTCTTCTATATAATTCTCGCCTGCATCTCTTTCCAGGAAAACTGAGATCCCTCTGGACTGGACCATTCATCGTGCGCACTGTCTATTTTCATGGGGCCGTTGAGATTGAGAATCCCAAGAATGGGGATGTTTTTAAAGTCAATGGTCAGAGGTTGAAAACTTTTCTGGAGCTTAAGGGCAAGGATGTCGAAGAGACCCTTCTTCAGGACCTTGTGTATTTACATAAGTAATTTTAAGGGTCACATCGGGCTCACAACATGAAACTTGCACTGGTTGGTAGGTGTCGCGACCCCGGACCGGGACTAGGGGAAAAGAGGCCGAGTCCGGGATCGGGACACAGTGGGGTGATGCCGCGCCACGTGCATCTCTTTGGCTAAACCGCACACGGAGTTGAAAGAACATTTATCCATGCACGTGATTTCCCACAAGGTTCCGCGGTGAGGGTCATCTTTACACATCATCTCACATATAACCATATCAAACATATTCTCAAGATTGCGGAAGCGTGTAGCAAACCATATTAGTACTATTCAATTCCATAAGCAAGACTGATTTATGATTAACATAACAAGATATCAGAATGAGCAATGATCATAAGCATATTTCCCCAAAAGTAAAGTTAAGTATATTTACAAAATATCAGTTGATTAATGCCCCAAAATAACGGTCAACAAAGACCGTACAACCAAATGAAACCTAAAATAAAGATATCATAAGTTCGCAAAGTGTATCGTTCTCAAGGCAAGGCCGAATGTCTACATGACATCATCGGCTTGCCACTCAATCACTCGCTGCGGTTCACCGACCGCCTCCTCCGGCTCCTCCTCAACGGCAATAAGCTCGGGACCTGAGTACCAAAATAAATGGATCAGACACGACGGTCTGGCAGGTGGGTGAAAAGATATAACAATAATTCAAAACAACGATGCATTTAGAAACATAGTAAAATCTAGATAAACAATGAATTTTCATAAAGAAGAATGCAACATTTAAAAGAGTTACATATGCAAATAAAACATGTAAGGTGACAAGGATTCGGGACTAACAAGGTGGCAACCACACAAAGCTAAATCCTCTCTCACAAAAGTGATAAGAGCACATCGGGACATTGACCTCAGTCACACGAGGTGAGGAGAATCAACGACGTTAACCTCAGTCACACGAGGTGAGGAGAGTCAACGATTTTTATATAATAAATACATATAATACTCTGCGGGACCACGGTAGCGAACCGGGTATATCGGGGCGAGGCGGGAACCATGCTGCAGCGGGTATAACTGAAGGGGGATATCCAAACCGGTGGATCAAACCGATAAGGTTATCCAAGCTTAGTGGTGCCGACTCATAGGTAACATGCGAAAATCAAAGCAAATAAATACACATAACGGAGCGGGAACTCATAGGTACAAAACGTATAAAAGTCGGGACGGGTCTAAACAAATTAACAATATGGTAACACAATGTTCTCGGTTCAAGAGTACTCACAAATCACAGGTTGAAATCTCAAAATAGGGGATTGGTTGGAAATCAAATACAAATAGTTTCCAATACCTTTACAGGCTAACAATGGGTTTCTAGAATTGAATCAGTGCGAATAGGGTCCCGTATGTCGGTTATGATGAAATTTTGGTACTCTTTAAGAGTTAGGGACATTCCGGGTCCTTATACACATTGGTCAATCTAGAAAACCTCATGGAATCTCCATGATGAGGTTCCTCCTTCCTTCGGACTTCATACGATGCCTTACCCGTCCTTGAATAACATTGGGACTCCAAACAATACCTCCACACTACAGCCCCTCACAATTTACCCCAATCTTTCATGGGTTTAAATGCATCATTACAGGTTCAATGTCTTCAAATAAGAAGATAAGGGATAGAGCTGAATTGGACTTGAGTATGGGCTTGGAATGAATCTGGAAAATAGTCCCACAATTCTCTTATTTTACAGTTCATCTCATTTCAGTCCGATCGATCGGACTCCTTGGCCTATCGATCGGTCCTGAATTGTTCCCAGTTATTTACAGTCCGATCGATCGGACCTAATGGGCGATCGATCGGTCCTGAAAACACTCCCAGTTATTTACAGTCCGATCGATCGGACCTGATGGGCGATCGATCGGTCCTGAAAACACTCTCAGTTATTTACAGTCCGATCGATCGGACCTGATGGGCGATCGATCGGTCCTGCAACGAATCTCAACCCATTTGGTTGAATTCTTCTCTTGTCCAACTCCTATCCATTTCCTTTCTTTCCCCTTCTTTCAAACATAACTTCATGAATAATTGGGCTATTCCTTGACCTCCTTATCTCATCAAATCATTATTCAAAATCAATAAGACTAAACCATCAAACATGATAAACCATTAAAACTATTAATGAAGACAAATCAAGATTTTGCATAAAACATGATAAAACACATGAGAATCATTTCATCCACTTGCCTTGGGTCCAATGCAAAACAAATTGAGCTCTAATCACCTTTTAAGCCCACAATCACACCTATACACAAAACCCCCAAATCCAAACCCTAGATTATCAAAATCCAAGTAAAACAAGACGGAATTTTCCAATAAATGAAATGGAGTTTCCCTAGGGCTAAACAAACAGGATTATAAAACTTTTAGGAAGATCACTTACAAGGAAGTTCTTCAAAAAGCAAGGTGTTGTCCAAAGGAAGTCTTGGAGTGGGCGGTTTTCTTCAAAAATGGTGTCAAGATGAAGGCCTTGAGACGAGAAAGAAGATTGTAGCCTCTAATTTTCCATTAGCACTAGCTTAGTGGGGGATTGAAGATGAAGAAGCAAGAAAAAGAATAAGGGAAAACCCTTAGGGCTGGGATTTCTCTTCTCCTCTAGGGTTTTTGCCAGAAATGGGAAAAAGAAGAAGAAGCTTTCTATATATAGTAAGTGGGAGTGGGGCCTATAACTTAAAAGACTTCTCGGGCTCAAAACATGGTTTTCGGGGCTTCAAACAAATTCGACGAAGAAGACAAAGTTGAGCGGCAAAATTTCTAGTTTCCAAAAAGTATATATTTGCACATTTTGGTGACATTGAAATCGGTGTCCAGATTTTGGGTAAAAAGACCATTTTGCCCTCAATTGCGAAAAGTCGGGTTTAGGGTCCTCGAATGGAAACGATGTCAACATGAAAGTTGTAGGGATTAACAAGATAAGTCCAATGGGGTCAAAAACACGATTTTTGGAAATCATCAGTAAACCCCCAATCTCATACAATTCGTAACAAGAACCCCCAAAGAGTCCCACAAATAAAAAGGCTCTCCAAATTCCCCAAAGCTATTATAAAAGCTATTCTAATCCCCAACTAATCCAAAAACCACTAAACACACTTAAAACTAAAACACAACTTAATCAACTCTAAACGAGGTCTCTCGGGTCGGGGTCTTACATCCTCCACCCCTTAGGACATTTGGTCCTCCAAATGGAAATTAAAACTCACCTCCGGTAGGAGATGTGGGTACTTCTTCTGAACTTGATCCAGTAATTCCCATGTTGCTTCTTCCGGTCCATGATTCTCCCAAAGTACCTTAACCCACTGAATAGTCCGAGTTCTTAATTCTTGTTCCTTGGTGTCAATGATCTGCTTAGGCTTCTCAACATAGGTCGCATCTTCTCGAATTTCCAACGGCTCATAACGGAGTATGTGTAGTCTGTCAGGAACGTATTTCTTCAACATAGACACATGGAAAACATTGTGTACACTGGAGAGCTCAGGTGGTAAGGCTAACCTGTAAGCCACATCACCAATCCTACTCACAATGTCGTACGGTCCAATGTATCTCCTAGACAATTTGCCCTTCTGTCCAAACCTCAAAGTTCCACGAGTAGGTGACACTTTCAAGAAAACCTTATCTCCTTCTTTAAATTGTAAATCCCTTCTGTGAGAGTCTGCATAGCTCTTCTGTCTACTCTGAGCCACTTTCAGACGTTCTTGGATCAACTTGACCTTGTCACTTGTCTCACTAACAATGGTCGGTCCATGGAAACTGCGAATACCAACTTCTTCCCAACAAACAGGTGTTCTACACCTTCTGCCATACAAAGCCTCAAAAGGTGCCATACCGATACTCGAGTGGAAACTATTGTTGTAAGCGAACTCACACAACGGTAAAGCTTCATCCCACTGAGTCTTGAAATCTAACACACAAGCTCGAAGCATATCCTCAAGTGTCTGAATTGTCCTTTCTGACTAACCATCGGTCTGTGGGTGATAAGCCGTGCTGAACTGTAACTTCGTACCCATAGACTCATGCAACGTCTTCCAAAATCTTGAGATAAATCTGCTGTCTCTATCGGATGTGATGGAAACTGGCTGTCCATGACGACTAACAATCTCTGTGACAAACAACTATGCCAAAGGTAACATATGCATCTTCTTCCCAGTCTTCATTGGTAGGAAATGAGCTGACTTGGTGAGACGGTCCACTATGACCCAAATAACATCATTGCCCTTACTAGTCTTCGGTAAACCCGATATGAAGTCCATGGTAATATGCTCCCATTTCCATTCCGGAATCTCTAATGGTCGTAGTAACCCTGGAGGCTTCTGGTGTTCAACCTTGATCAACTGACATATCATACAACGAGAGACGAAAGCTGCTATCTCTCTCTTCATGTTATTCCACCAAAATCTGCCCTTCAAATTCTGGTACATCTTCGTACTGCCCGGGTGTATGGAATACTTGGTATTGTGAGCCTCATACATGATATCATTCCTCAAGTCCTCCAAGTTAGGCACACATAGACGGTCTCCGTAATACAGAACTCCATCTACAACACGAAAATCCGGACGATCTGCTAAGTGCTCAGAAATCTTAGCCAACTCTGGGTCTTGTAACCGCTTCTCTTTGATCTTCTGAATGAACGAAGGCTCTGACACTGACAGGTTTGCTAACATGACACCCTCTCTTAGTGGATGAAATTCTACTCCCAACTCTTCTAACTGTTGTACAACATAAGTTCCCCGAAGACTCGCCATGCTCACTGACTTTCTGCTCAATGCATCTGCAACTACATTCGCTTTCCCCGGGTGATACTTGATTGGAAAATCGTAATCCTTGATATATTCCATCCATCTCCTCTGCCTCATGTTCAACTCCTTCTGAGAAAACAAGTACTGTAGACTACGGTGATCGGAGTGAACCTCAAACTTCTCTCCATAGAGGTAGTGTCTCCACATCTTCAAAGCTAAAACAACCACGGCCAACTCGAGATCATGTGTTGCATAGTTCTTCTCATGATCCTTCAACTGTCGGGATCCATATGCAACTACCTTCCCATCTTGCATTAACACGCATCCAAGTCCAACATTGGAAGCATCGGTAAAAATGGTAAAACCGCCGCTCCCAGATGGCAAAGTAAGAACTGGAGCTGTAGTCAATCTCTTCTTCAGCTCTTGGAAACTAGCTTCACACTTGTCTGTCCAAACATATGGTGCATTCTTCCTTGTCAACTTCGTCAAAGGTGACGCAATCGACGAAAATCCTTGCACAAACCTCCGATAATATCCTGCCAATCCAAGAAAACTCCTGATTTCTGATGCATTCTTCGGTCTGTCCCAATTCATGACTGCCTCGATCTTGGACGGGTCCACAGATAATCCTTCCTTGGAGATGATATGACCCAAAAATGTGACTTGGTCCAACCAAAATTCACACTTACTAAGTTTTGCAAACAATTGATTCTCCCTCAAAAGCTGGAGTGCTATTCTCAAATGTTCTTCGTGCTCTTCTTTGGTCTTGGAATACCCTAAAATATCATCAATAAACACCACTGTAAACTGATCCAAATACTCCGCAAATATTTTGTTCATCAATGCCATGAAAACTGCCGGTGCATTAGTCAAACCAAATGGCATCACTAGAAATTCATAGTGTCCATATCTTGTACGAAAGGCTGTTTTTGGTACATCTGAATCTCTAACTCTCAACTGATGGTAGCCTGACCTCAAATCAATCTTAGAAAAGTAAGCAGCTCCTTGCAACTGATCAAACAGTTCATCTATCCTTGGCAATGGATATTTATTTTTGATGGTCACTTGGTTCAGTCTTCTATAGTCAATACACATTCTCATGAAACCATCCTTCTTCTTCACAAACAAAACTGGTGCTCCCCACGGTGACACACTAGGTCTCACGAAACCTTTGTCTAAAAGTTCTTGTAATTGCATCTTCAACTCTCCCAATTTTGCCGGGCCCATTCTGTAAGGTGCGATAGATATCGGAGCGGTCCCCGGTAACAACTCAATAGTGAAGTCTATCTCTCTAATGGGTGGCAATCCTGGTATCTCCTCCGGGAAAACATCCGGAAACTCACAAACAATTGGGATCTCCTCCACCCCTTGGGACCGTTTATCCTCCGTGATAAACGCCAAATAACCCTCACAACCACTTTTCAGAAGCCTATCAGCCTTCAATGCTGAAATAAACCCTACACCAGAATTACTCCTCTCTCCTTGAAACAACACCCCTGCTTGGGTCTCCTCTAACTTAAAAGTTAGGGTTTTATGGAAACAATCCATAGTAGCATGGTATCCTGCTAACCAATCCATCCCTAGGATGACATCAAAATCCTGCATCTCCAGCAAAATGAGATCTGCCGGTAATACTACTTCTCCTATCATGACTGGACAACTAGGGTAAAAAGTTCTACAAACAACTTCCTTACCTAAAGGGGTAGTCACAGTCAAAATGAAACTCAACTCTCTAGCATGCATATCAATCAACTTAGCAAATTTTGGAGATAGGAATGAGTGAGTAGAGCCAGGGTCAAACAAAACCTTAGCATCAAAACCACAGACGAGAAGTGTACCTTCCACTACATTGCCTTCAGCCTCTGCATCGGCTCTATTGACAGCATAGAGTTGTGCCCTCTGTTGTGGCCTGTTTTGTCCTTATTGTTGCCTGCCTTGTGGTGCATTCCTATTCTGATTCTGAGGACGCTGATTCTGATTTTGATTCTGCCCTTGCTGACGGGCCTGTTGTTGTTGTTGTTGCTGTGGCCTAAACTGTTGTTGAGGTGCCTGTTGTTATAGTGGTCTTGCTTGATTCTGGACCACTAATGCATTCTGAGGTGGTGCCTGACGCTGTGCTCCTTGTTGCTGCCTATTACGTCTATATGGCCTTGGACAGTCCTTCATTTGGTGGTTCATGGAGCCACATCTAAAACATGCTCCCGTAATAAAACGGCAATTGGCACTATCATGGTTTTTCCCACAGTGGATACAAACCACTGGATTATGTGCATTCTGCTCCTGCCTTGGCCTTTTGTTCTGATTGTTTCTTTGCTGATAGTTCTGCTGTTGGCCTTGACCCTTTCCTTGGTTCTTGATGATCTTGTTGTAGAAGTTCTCAAATTTGTATGCTCTCTTGACAGCTTCTTCAAAGGTAACGGGTGGTACAACCCCGGTAGCATCCCTCTCAATAATCGGGTGAAGGCCCTCAAGGAACTTGGTTATCTTCTTCTCAACCGTGTCTATCAGCTCTGGAGCATACCTTGACAATCTCTCGAATTTGGTAAGGTATTCGAGGACCGTCATGTTCCCTTGCACAAGTTGATGAAATTCTGCTGCCTTTTGTCTCTTGACATGTGCAGGTACATATTTCTCTCCAAACTGTCTCTTGAAGTTAACCCAAGCTTCTGCATCAGCCATTGTCCTGTATTCTGCCTTGACGGTCTTCCACCAAATATCTGCTAAACCCACAAACATAGAGGCTGCAAGCTGTACACGTTCTACACCGGTACATATGAATATCTCAAATATGTTTTCGGTGTGCTCAAGCCAATCATATGCTGCCATTGAATCCTCAGTCCCCAAAAATTCTTTCGGTCCTCTCTTCCTGAACCGCTCATACAACACATTAGGATCATTCCCTCTAATGTTTACCGGACCAGGTGGTGCAACTGGGATTGGTTCCGGTCTCCTCTCTAATATCCCCAACAACTGTGCTTGCATTTGAGCTATCTCCCTAGCATGATCCTCGTCTTTCTTAAGCATCTGTTCTTGCAATCTGGTCTGTGTCTCATATGCTTGTGCTTGGAGCCTAGCCTGGTTCTCATTTGCCTGGCGTTGTTGGTCAATCATAGCCTGCATCATCTGTTGGAATTGGTTCTGTATGTTGTTGTCTTGTGGTTCCTCTGCAATAGGCTCTGTATTCTCACTGTTACTGGCAACGTAATTACCGTTTGCTATTCTTTTGCGAGGTGGCATAACGCTGCAAAACAAATTGTTAGCACATATAAATCAAGTACAGGGTGGTCACACATTGCTCACACGATTCTATCTAACGAATCCTCGCCACGTACTTAAGATTTCTTGTTTCTTTTAATTGCTTGAAACATGTCCCGCTCTGATACCAGTCCTGTCGCGACCCCGAACCGGGACTAGGGGAAAAGAGGCCGAGTCCGGGATCGGGACACGGTGGGGTGATGCCGCGCCACGTGCATCTCTTTGGCTAAACCGCACACGGAGTTGAAAGAACATTTATCCGTGCACGTGATTTCCCACAGGGTTCCGCGGTGAGGATCATCTTTACACATCATCTCACATATAACCATATCAAACATATTCTCAAGATTGCGGAAGCGTGTAGCAAACCATATTAGTACTATTCAATTCCATAAGCAAGACTGATTTATGATTAACATAACAAGATATCAGAATGAGCAATGATCATAAGCATATTTCCCCAAAAGTAAAGTTAAGTATATTTACAAAATATCAGTTGATTAATGCCCCAAAATAACGGTCAACAAAGACCGTACAACCAAATGAAACCTAAAATAAAGATATCATAAGTTCGCAAAGTGTATCGTTCTCAAGGCAAGGCCGAATGTCTACATGACATCATCGGCTTGCCACTCAATCACTCGCTGCGGTTCACCGACCGCCTCCTCCGGCTCCTCCTCAACGGCAATAAGCTCGGGACCTGAGTACCAAAATAAATGGATCAGACACGACGGTCTGGCAGGTGGGTGAAAAGATATAACAATAATTCAAAACAACGATGCATTTAGAAACATAGTAAAATCTAGATAAACAATGAATTTTCATAAAGAAGAATGCAACATTTAAAAGAGTTACATATGCAAATAAAACATGTAAGGTGACAAGGATTCGGGACTAACAAGGTGGCAACCACACAAAGCTAAATCCTCTCTCACAAAAGTGATAAGAGCACATCGGGACATTGACCTCAGTCACACGAGGTGAGGAGAATCAACGACGTTAACCTCAGTCACACGAGGTGAGGAGAGTCAACGATTTTTATATAATAAATACATATAATACTCTGCGGGACCACGGTAGCGAACCGGGTATATCGGGGCGAGGCGGGAACCATGCTGCAGCGGGTATAACTGAAGGGGGATATCCAAACCGGTGGATCAAACCGATAAGGTTATCCAAGCTTAGTGGTGCCGACTCATAGGTAACATGCGAAAATCAAAGCAAATAAATACACATAACGAGGCGGGAACTCATAGGTACAAAACGTATAAAAGTCGGGACGGGTCTAAACAAATTAACAATATGGTAACACAATGTTCTCGGTTCAAGAGTACTCACAAATCACAGGTTGAAATCTCAAAATAGGGGATTGGTTGGAAATCAAATACAAATAGTTTCCAATACCTTTACAGGCTAACAATGGGTTTCTAGAATTGAATCAGTGCGAATAGGGTCCCGTATATCGGTTATGATGAAATTTTGGTACTCTTTAAGAGTTAGGGACATTCCGGGTCCTTATACACATTGGTCAATCTAGAAAACCTCATGGAATCTCCATGATGAGGTTCCTCCTTCCTTCGGACTTCATACGATGCCTTACCCGTCCTTGAATAACATTGGGACTCCAAACAATACCTCCACACTACAGCCCCTCACAATTTACCCCAATCTTTCATGGGTTTAAATGCATCATTACAGGTTCAATGTCTTCAAATAAGAAGATAAGGGATAGAGCTGAATTGGACTTGAGTATGGGCTTGGAATGAATCTGGAAAATAGTCCCACAATTCTCTTATTTTACAGTTCATCTCATATCAGTCCGATCGATCGGACTCCTTGGCCGATCGAAAGGTCCTGAATTGTTCCCAGTTATTTACAGTCCGATCGATCGGACCTGATGGGCGATCGATCGGTCCTGAAAACACTCCCAGTTATTTACAGTCCGATCGATCGGACCTGATGGGCGATCGATCGGTCCTGAAAATACTCTCAGTTATTTATAGTCCGATCGATCGGACCTGATGGGCGATCGATCGGTCCGGCAACGAATCTCAACCCATTTGGTTGAATTCTTCTCTTGTCCAACTCCTATCCATTTCCTTTCTTTCCCCTTCTTTCAAACATAACTTCATGAATAATTGGGCTATTCCTTGACCTCCTTATCTCATCAAATCATTATTCAAAATCAATAAGACTAAACCATCAAACATGATAAACCATTAAAACTATTAATGAAGACAAATCAAGATTTTGCATAAAACATGATAAAACACATGAGAATCATTTCATCCACTTGCCTTGGGTCCAAAGCAAAACAAATTGAGCTCTAATTACCTTTTAAGCCCACAATCACACCTATACACAAAACCCCCAAATCCAAACCCTAGATTATCAAAATCCAAGTAAAACAAGACGGAATTTTCCAATAAATGAAATGGAGTTTCCCTAGGGTTAAACAAACAGGATTATAAAACTTTTAGGAAGATCACTTATAAGGAAGTTCTTCAAAAAGCAAGGTGTTGTCCAAAGGAAGTCTTGGAGTGGGCGGTTTTCTTCAAAAATGGTGTCAAGATGAAGGCCTTGAGATGAGAAAGAAGATTGTAGCCTCTAATTTTCCATTAGCACTAGCTTAGTGGGGGATTGAAGATGAAGAAGCAAGAAAAAGGGTAAGGGAAAACCCTTAGGGCTGGGATTTCTCTTCTCCTCTAGGGTTTTTGCCAGAAATGGGAAAAAGAAGAAGAAGCTTTCTATATATAGTAAGTGGGAGTGGGGCCTATAACTTAAAAGACTTCTCGGGCTCAAAACATGGTTTTCGGGGCTTCAAACGAATTCGACGAAGAAGACAAAGTTGATCGGTAAAATTTCTAGTTTCCAAAAAGTATATATTTGCACATTTTGGTGACATTGAAATCGGTGTCCAGATTTTGGGTAAAAAGACCATTTTGCCCTCAATTGCGAAAAGTCGGGTTTAGGGTCCTCGAATGGAAACGATGTCAACATGAAAGTTGTAGGGATTAACAAGATAAGTCCAATGGGGTCAAAAACATGATTTTTGGAAATTATCAGTAAACCCCCAATCTCATAGAATTCGTAACAAGAACCCCCAAGGGTCCCACAAATAAAAAGGTTCTCCAAATTCCCCAAAGCTATTATAAAAGCTATTCTAATCCCCAACTAATCCAAAAACCACTAAACACACTTAAAACTAAAACACAACTTAATCAACTCTAAACGAGGTCTCTCGGGTCGGGGTCTTACATCAGGCAACCCAATATGCATTTTTTGCATCACCCCATGGTAAGGTGTTCCAATTTTTTCCTTGTCCATTTTTTATTTCACATTGCATATCATTGAGGACAATGTTTGGTTTAGGTTTGGAGGTGTGGCACTGCATTGCACGTATGTATTTGCCTGTAAATATTTAGTTTTTTAAAAAAATATATCCAAAATTTACCATGGGATTTTAGCTCGTTAATAAGTTTCGAAATCTTAGTTTACCATACTATCCAAATTCTAAAAAAAGTGTCACAGAGTCAAGTCTTAGAAAAATTATTGCACATTTAGCCACATGAGTGTAGTCCAAGTGAAGAGTGGGCACAACTGAGTGACCCTGACAAATCACTAGTGGAGACTAAACTAATTGAGTGTAGAGCATTTCTATTCCTCCAGAGTAAGGACTCTTCTGCGCTAATTCCGAGTAGAATGAAGAGCTACTCAAATTCGTAGTTTTCGGCACATTTCTTTTATCTCATTAGTACCTATTTCTTTCCAACCATTGAGGGTGTCATCAAAATTGCGAACTAACCTTGACTTGTAGCTTGTGAGCACCTTTCTAGACCTGGTAAAGTGATGATAGTCAATCTAAATTAAAACCACATGGCCATTAAAAACCTACCCTAAAAACATTTCCATAGTAACCTTTTTTTAACCTTTATCCTTTATGCATTTTTCCGTAAAAATTCTCATAGCCTCTCCACCCAAATAAAAAGCCTTCAACCCATTGTTTTCGAGAAGTGTAAGGAAAAGATGAAGAAAAAAGGAAGTGTGCATTGTTGATACTTCACATGATCTATCCAAGGAAAAAGTATTCTAAAAAAAAAAGAGAAAAAGAAAAAATGAAAATAGAAAAAAAAAGTGAAGACGAATCAAAGAAAAATCCTTCAAAGAAAGATCAAGACCTTACCTTCTCAGAAACCCTAAAACCTCATTTTCGGTTTTTTTTTTACCAAACCCTTTCCCCTAACCCCCCATAACAACCAATAAAAAAACCTATTGGATTTCAGGAAAAGTTAGGATGTTAAACAAGTGAGAAGTTGAGTGAGCATTTTCACCCTCAGTTAAATAGTTCTTTTTTCCATGAGATTAATTCTCCGAAAATTCTTCATTCTCAAAAGATATGTGAGTTCTTATGCCTTGCCAATACTCACATATGGAGTAATAAATCAGAAAATCTACACGATTTTATTTTCGAGAGTATGACTGTGGGGCTGAAGTCAAAACAAATAGTTTTAGAAGGTGATCAAAGTTGTGTTTTCTCAAAACCCAAAATTATACAAATGTTGGCTAAACTCACTTAAATACACTCTGGGACTTGAGCATCATTGAAAGATTTTGAGCAATTGGATAGTATGCTAAACTTGCTCTCATTCTTTTTTAGCTTGCTAAAAACCCAAGGATATAAATAAAAAGAATTTTGTGGGATTTATTCGCTGAAAACCCTCACAAGACAAAACTCGCCCACTAAGGGAAACTTAGGGGTTTAAATGGCTTGTTGCACGAGCTAAGTGCAGCCGCGATTCCTGCAAAAGTGAGTTAGGATTTTTTTTTTTTTAGCATATAGTTAGTTTTCTTTGTTTTTATTTTGCTCAGGACTAGCAAAATGTAGGTTTGGGGGTGTGATGAGTTCGCAAAAGTTACACTTTTTTAACATTATTTCATGAGTTTCAAATATAAAAGAACTCAAAATACTGTTTTTAGCATAAAAATTATAATTATCCTCCCCATCCTGCTTTTCTTATATTTTCCATTATAGATGGCCCATTTGTATGTATTTATATGAGTTCCAATGGCTTCCATACAAAATATATTCGAAAATACTCTCAATTATATTAATTTCTCTTTGTAGGTGTTAATTGAAGATTAAAGTTGAGATTCAAGAGTTAAAGAGTGTAAGGATAAGTTTGGAAGGCAATTGGATGAAGAAATGACAAAGTTTGGCCAATAATAAGAAGAAAAATAGAAGACCTGGGTCGGTGTTTTGACCATATCCTTTCACTCGGGTGTCTGATTGAGGTGATCTTAGAAACATTGGAAAGCTTGTTCAAAGATCTACAAATCATATTTCACAATATTTTTCCCAAGTCGGACGTTTCAGGGGTCAAAATCGCACATCAATTTGGAAACTATTTTCAAACACGAGAATCACATTCATACATTCATATTTCCATTCTTGTGAATTCCCACATCGGAAAAAAAAAAGAGTGAGGCGAATCTATATAAGGAACTGAGCTCTAGGCATTAAATACACAAGCAAGGAGAGTCTCCTCCTCTTTACTTAAGCTATTCATGTAATTGAAAACAATTGTAGAGAGAAAGTGAAGAAAGCTTTGTAATAATTGAAGATTTCGAATGGAAATGAAAGCTTTGTCTTCTTCAATGGGTGGCTAATCCCTTTGATTGGATCTTCTAGATGAAGCTGAGTTGATGCTATTCCTTTTGCTTATGTTATTTATCTTAATTCCCTTGTTTGTGTGCTTAACATGTTAGAGTAGATTTGTCTTCATTGTATTGTGCAACCTTCCATGTTTATTTTTTATCTTAGCATTCTTTTTTACTATCTATGCTTAGGTTTGATAAATCATGCTTAGGATTTAATACCTTTTGATGGTATATGCTTACTTTTGTTAGATAGTCATTAGGAATCTTTTCTTTTATGAAGGGAAGAAAGTCTAGGTGATTTGATTGTTAATTTCTATCTTAGAGCTTTAAAGTTATATTTTTCAAATCTAAGCATTGGTTTGTCATTAGATTTGAGTGTTTGTTTGGGAAAAAAGAAGAGCAATAGTGTTGGATTAGTATCACTTAGTGGATTCTAGAAGGTTCAATCTATCCATTAGTATTGATTGTTGCTTATTTTACTTACTTTAGTTTGATTCTATTTACATTCCCACATACTTATTCACTTGTTTTAATTCTCACACTCCATTTCTCTATTCACACCATCAATTCCACCATTGATTTTACACTCCTTTAGCACATTTTTTTTATCTTCATCCACTCATTTTCTATCTTACTCATTTGTTCTTCTTATTAGTTAGTTTTCATGGATGCTTTTATTTTCTTTTTATCTTGGAATTTTACTTGTTATATTCACACACTTATTCACTTGATCTATCTAACATTGCTCCTTTGTTCTTGTTATAACCTTGTTAATTTTCTTTTGTCAATAACTTTGTTGCTAACCTTGTTCTTGGTTTGTTCTCACTTGAGTTCTTCTATTTTTACTAACAACTCTTTGTTATTTAGTTTCTTGTTTTCTTTTAGTTTGCATTTTTTATTTCCCTTATTATTATTTATGATTATTTTAATCATATTTTCATGCATCAACCTACCCAACTCACAAACACTAATACCCTATATACTCACCTGTATTTATATTCTACTTTGTACCTGCAAACTATGCTCTTTATCTTGGATATTTGCGCGGTATATTTTTTTGTCTCTGCTTGATGTCGTAAGTATGATTTCCCGACCTGTACCCTAGTATGATTTCTGAGGCAGCGGATGCTGAGCCGCAAGTGGCGTGTGATTGAGGTGCAGAGGTTGTCATGTAGACTCCACCCCTTGCACATGAGACGTTTAATTCCTGGGATTATTATTTTGGGTTTTGCATTATGTTTTACTGGCCTCTGTTGGCCTTTTATTTTGGGAAGGCAATTAATATATCTTTTGTAATTTCTAACTTGAAATATGGGGATGAAATCTCCTTTTTACGTGTCTAGCTCTGCTTATATCCTGTGATGTTATACTAGTCTGAGGACGTATCGGGCAGTTATATGCAACTAATAAGACATTAGTGATGCAATACGGAATCCGATGAGCTCCGGACTTCGGGTTGCAACACAATGCAAGCTTCCGCTAAAAATTCCCTAACGGTGATGGATCTTGTTGTTCTCACCCATGCGGACCCTAGGGAAAAATAAAGATTATGCTAGACTAATCCCCCTAATCACGGCCCCTTGATCCTACCCCCATTTTGGGGTCGTGACAGTCAGGCTCATCCGCAATTACCTGGTCCACTAGTAAACTTTTGGAACTCAAACCATTCATTTTTTTTAAAAAAAATTACACTTTGGCTCCTAAATAATTATAAAAAACCTCCAGTTGAGTCTGATAAACTCAGAGTGCCTACCACATCTAAGCCGCTTTCTTAAAAGCAGTAAGTATTAACTTTTGGTCCAAATCGAACTCCAACTACAGTGGCCTTGATCCCTTCAAATTGATCACTTGTGGAACACAATATTTTACTTCCTTAAATATTTTTTATTCTACTCACATATTTTACATATGATAAATTTAAGGGTCACCCAATTCTAATTGGAGTGAAGTTTGTCTCATAGTTAATATTAGAAAGGGATATATATTTTGATTTGTTTGGTTTAAAATGAAGGAGCCAAGGAAAGATTTATAGCATAGTTTGAAGATAAATTAGATCATTGAACTCCAACCTTGAGTTGACGAATGAAAAAGTGGATTCTAATGAACCTACCCATCGAATTTTCAATCAAGTGAAATCTCAAATTATGAATTGCAAACTGGAATTGGAATTTGTCGAATATCAAGCTAGGTAACCATGAATTCTCATCCACGGTCCAAGCATTGTCATGCACTTGGCATATTTGTCGGGTCTATGCGAATCCCGACAATCACTATTTCATGATGTGATAAGATAAATTCAGTGCTAATTTGATTGTTGTTTTGTGGGAAATTATTGCTGATTACTAAATTTTAGTTAGTCTAGAAATAGATTATGGTCAGATTTGAGCTCATCTTAACTAACTAGATTTACACTAGTTTGGCTCGAACAAAGTGTTTTTATTTACAGGGATCCGGTCTAGTGAGGACCGTCCTCAGTGTTTTATGTAAGGACCACTGAGGGCCGTCCGATTTGCACACCCATCCAACGTCTATCGTTGCCCCTATATAAGTCAAGGAGGGAAAACGAAAATGAAGCCATTTCGCCCATATCAACTAGAAGCCCAAATCAGAATGGAGCTTCTTTTCCTCCTCCTTCCTGACGGATCTCCTCCTTCCCGGCTTGGTCTCGCACGGCATCGAAGCTCTTCCTCTTCCTCCTCCTTCCCTCTCGTCTCCATCACCTCCGTCGTGCAGCAATCCCAGTCCTAGGGCTCGATTTCATTCCTCACCAAAGCAGAACATCATCCCTCTCGGAAAGCCATCCCGGACCTAGGGCTCGATTTCATTCTCTCCCTCGACGAGCTGTGCATCCCTCGCAACCCTCCCGGCCCGAACCATGTAATCTCCTCTCGCCTCTCTCATCTCGCCTCTTGTTGGGTTTTTTTTTTTATATGAATGTCATCAGCCATAAAAATCCCTCTATTTGGAGCAGTGGAGATTGTTGGAGACTAGTAATGGGTTTGGCAGGCGAGGGCTGAAGATCAGTTTTTTAGATGTGAATACAGAGGGGTGGATGTGGCCATTGGTTTAGGAGAAAAGGGTCTGGTTATAACCAGACGATGGAGTAACGTGACAGCATGGTTATAAAAAGGGTCTTCCATTTTTTGCTCCCCAGGCACATTCAAGAATATTTTTTTTGTCTGTGCGTATAGAACCAATTTCTAGATTTTTCTACAAAATTTGTTTTAACATGACAAATTAACAGGGCAACCCCTGTTATGTGTTTCGCAGTTCTAACAAATCATAATAAGCTAAACTAGTAGTTTCAGGGTGGTTTTGGTATGACCTCTTAGAAAATGGAGTTCCTTGTTCATTCCATTTTCTTCATCATCCCAATTCATCTGGATTGGGATTTACCAGACAAGATTGGATTTACAAATTTTGTCCTGTGCTACTGAACAAGTATACAGTCTGATGATGCCAAAATAGGGTTTCGGACACCACCGGTCAAGTAATAAATGCAGTAAATGCAATAATCAAAGAAGAGAGAGAAAGGATTATAGTGGTTCGGTCAAAATGACCTACGTCCACTGTTGAAAGGCAGAGATTGCCTGTGGTGTTTTACTTCCTCAATGATTTCGGATTACAAACCAGAAGAATACAAGAGTTGAAGTGAATTGGGAAGATTTTCCATGCCCCCAAGTGCTGGTGGGGCTCTTGATTTATATTGTCTATCCTAGGACGGGCTGCAACGTTCGCCCTTGGAACCCTCGAACTGCCCTCGCGCTGGACGAGGCAGGTGAGGAACTGCCCTTGCGCTGGACGAGGCAGGTGAGATATCTCTCCGAGGACCTGGTAGGAGCGGAACCGTTTCCAAAGCAACGTGGCTGCCCTGACCCGGGTCTCTTCGTGGGCTAGCACCTAAACTTCAGCGAATGGAATCGGATCTCAACGGAACTGACGGATCAAGTTCTTCGGCTTGACCTATCATCCTAGAATGGATCACTTGGGCTTTGATCGGATTACTAGACCCGACTCACCATCACGATTCGGATCTTGGGTCTGACTAATCATTTGCCCCCCCAATGCCCCGTGCCCAAATAATTTTTGAAAGGGGGCATTGGTAAATTCCAATCTCGTCTCCCTATAAGATCTTCCTTTTTCTAGTTTTAACCTTATTAGTTACTGTAGATATGTGTTTCGGAGAGTCCTCCCGGCTTGGGCCACTCTTCTTTAAAAACTCAGGCTATAAATAAGCCCAGAGCATTATGTCTTCAAAAGAAAGAAACTAGTCCCTGCAGAAAAAACCATTGGGAGAGAAGATGGCGACAGGCAGCAAGAGAGGCGACGGCGCGAGTGGATCCGGCCATGGCGCAATGGGCGCCCCTGCGCGGGTGGGCATGGGCGACGACGGGGTTGCCGTGATGGTCGCCCCGGTGACGCTGTGCACGGGCGACGAGGGGGCCGCCGCCGCAATGGGCGCCCCGGTGCTGTCGGGCGGCGGCGTGGCTGCCGCGGTGGGCGCCCCGCTGCTGCGGGGCGGCGGCTCGGGCAAGGCGACGGCGAGCACCCGCCAGACGCTGCAGGGTGTGGCGGGCGAGGCGGAGGAGCTACTAGGCGGCGCGGGCGAGGCGGAGGCGTGTGCCAGCCAGGCGTGGCCGGGCGACGGCACTGGCGAGGCGGCGACGAACGCCCGCCAGGCGCTGCGGGGCGGCGCGGGATCGCCTGAGGCGCACGCTAGCCAGGCGCGGCTGGGCGGCGGTGCTGGCGCCCGCCAGGCGCTGCTGGGCGGCGCGGGATCGCCTGAGGCGCGTGCCAGCCAGTGCGGCTGGGCGGCGGTGCTGGCGCCCGCCAGGCGCTGCTGGGCAGCGCGGGATCGCCGGTGGCGCGCGCCAGCCATGCGCAGCTGGGAGGCGCGGGCGAGGTGGTGACGCGCTCCTGCCTGGCGCGGCTGGGCGGCGGTCCCGGCGAGGTGGAGATGGGCGCGGCTGTCGCGGTGGGCGCCCGCTGATGGGCGGCGACGTGGGTGAGGCTGCCGCGGTGGGTGCGGACGTTGTCGGCCTTCCGGGCGAGGGCACGTCCGTCCACTCGGGCGTAGGAGGATCAAGATTGGGCGTCGCCTTAGTCTCGGCAGCCCGAAACAAGGTGGCAGTCACTCCAACAGCGCGGGATACGTTGCGTCCTCGCCGAAAAAGATATCAAGGGAAAGTCGTTGTGGAAGGTGACGGATCCAAAGTGAGTACCATCTATAGTGTACTCAACACTAATGACGATATTTTCAAGATCACAGTATCTTATCGCATTCCTCCCACTATTATGTGCCGGCGGGCTGAAACGGACGAGCCGGCTTATGATGTCTCATCTGGTGATATCGCCATCTACGAGGAGATGCTCGAAGCAGGATTGAGATTCCCCCTGTCGTCAGCCGTTTGCCGCATTCTCCATTATTTCTCACTGACGCCAGGGCGGTTAGTACCCAATGGGTGGAGAGTTCTCATTGGCTTTCTAGCATTATGGAGACAGATACATAGAGAGGATGCTTCCCCTGTAGAGTTCCATGCCGATTATAGCTTAACCGAGTCTCCAGCCCCTAATAGGGGATGGTACTATCTTTCCCCCAGGGGTGGCAAGCTGATCACAGGCCTACGTTCAAATTGCCACAGTTGGAAATCACGCTTCTTTTTCATTGGCGGAGAGTGGGCCTCTGAGACAGATCGAGCATTGGTGCCCATACGATGGGCTGACACTTAAAGATTAGGTATTCACCGACTATTCTTTCCTGTAATTTTATAGCATCCATACGCTCATTTCTTCTCCTTTGTTTTCCGTAGAGTTCCCCGTGCTTTCTGCGGATCAGGAGCGGAAGCTGTAGGATATAAAAAATCATCCCAATAAAGATTTTTGCGATCTCCTCTCCAAAGAGAATAGTAGGGCTGGTGGACCCTCTCCAGGGACTTCCTCTTCCAAGAGAAAAGGTAGTTCATTTGGCTTTGACCACAAACTCTCTCCTTTTTTTTAAATGACATTTGTGTTTCTGCAGTGATAAGTAGGGAGGCGATTGGAGCTCGCTTCTCTAAGAGAAATACCCCTCCTTCTATAGCGAGGGTAGATGATTCTAAAGGGAATTCTCCACCGTTGACTTTCAAGGCGAGTTCTCTCCGATCTACTTCTTCAGCGGGGCCACCAGTAGCGTCTCTTCGACCTGCCACTCGGGATCATTCTTCCCCAACTACACCTCCTTCTGCCCCTGGTTCGTGTCCCCCACCCTCTGGAACTTCAAGGGGATCCACTTGGCCTGGCCCCATGCCCGGTAGTCCATCAACAACGATCCGGGAAAGGCTCTGGAGATTTGTGTCGAGTCCTCAGGTTGCACAGGTCAATTCTTTGGGCTCAGAGGGAGTTATAGATTCATTCCTAGAAGGTTTGGTTCAGGTAAAGGTTTACCGTTCCCCTTCTCCATACCTTCATTATTATGTATACTCTCTCATTTTCTTTGTCTCTTATTGTTTCAGGCTTCCACTGCGTCAGTTGTCTTATTTTCCAGGGTCCAAGCTCTCAGTCGGCTGAAATAGGAAAAAGAGGGTATGCGGAAGGAGCTCTCTGCTGCTCAAGGACGGATTTCTGACCTTGAAGCTGCTGGAAGGGCTTCCGAGGTTGATCTTACGGCGGCTTGTGAGAGAGCGACCAGGTTCGAGACCGAGCTTTTAGCAGCCCAGAAGAGGACGATCGAGGTAGAGGCTGACCTTGTGAAGACCCGCGAGAGGGTCTTGCTCAGTGAGGGTGAGCTTCTGAAGGCCCATGAGAGGGCTTCGCTCAGTGAGGCTGAGCTTGTGAAGGCCCGCGAGAGGGCTTCGCTCAGAGAGGCAGCCTTGGAGACAGAGATGAGAGCGACACATGAGAGAGCTTCTCAGGCTGAGCAGGACTTAGAGGATGGTATTGCTGATACCTTTATTGACGGCTATGAGGAGCTCCGAGGGAAGATCTCTATTGCCTTTCCAGATATTGATTTCTCAGGCTTCGTGCCGACTGAGGTGCCTGATGATGGTAATGGGATTTCTGACGATGTTGAGGACGATTCGGAGGACGATGGCGAGGATGGTGGAGATAGCGATGAGAGTGATTAGTGTCAGGGTGCTTTAGCTGTTGCATTTTTTTTTTAGAAAGGCAGTTGATGGCCTAACTGTTTGAATGTAAATGCAAGAATACATTTTTCACAAAATATAGAATGTTTTATTCATCCATTACTCATTGCAATGTCAACTGAAAATAGAAAAAATCATAACTTGGGCCCCGCACATTCACTACTCTGGTTCCCATATAATGCTACTGATAGTACCTCTTCAAGTGCTCCACATTCCATGGATGGAGTAATACTTTTCCGTCAGAATTTTGAATTCTGTAGGTGCCTGGCCTTACTACTTCTGTGATGAGGTACGGCCCTTCCGAGTTTGGTCCTAGTTTTCCTTCGCGAGAGTCCTTTGTGGCGAGGATGACCTTTTTTAGGACTAAGTCTCCCATTTGAAAAGAACGAGGCTTCACCCTCGAGTTGTAGTATTTTGCCATGCGCCGCTTGTACTCCGCGTTACGGACCGTAGCCATCTCCCTAGCCTCCTCTATCAAGTCGAGGTTGATGCGGAGTCCTTCCTCGTTGGTGGCCGGGTCATGGAGGTGGACCCTTAAGGAGTGTACCCCTATTTCAACAGGGATGACTGCCTTGGTTCCAAATGCGAGAGAGAAAGGGGTTTCCCCTGTAGCAGATCTTGGTGTAGTTCGATATGCCCATAACACCCCTGGGAGCTCGTCGACCCAAAGACCCTTTGCTCTTTCGAGCCTCGTCTTTAGATTGCGAAGGAATGTCCTCACCATAACTTCTGCTTGCCCATTTGCTTGTGGGTGTGCTGGACTGGAATGAGGTTGCTTTATCTGGAGGTCGGAGCAGAATTTGTTGAAGAGTTTGTTATCAAATTGCTTGCCATTGTCACTAACAATAGCGTAAGGTATCCCAAAGCGACAGACTAGGTTTTTCCAGACGAAGTCTTTTACCTTGGAGTCTGTTATTTTTGCTAAGGGTTCTGCCTCCGCCCATTTTGTGAAGTAGTCCATGGCGATGACTACAAACTTACATTGTCCTCTGCTCAATGGAAGAGGGCCTAAAATATCAATGCCCCATTTGGAGAAAGGCCATGGGCTCAGAATTGGTGTCAACTCCTCTGGTGGTTGCCTCGGTACAGTGGCGAAGCGTTGGCACTTGTCGCACTTTCTGGCAAATTCTTTCGCGTCCTTCACCATGGTAGGCCAAAAGAATCCTTGCCTGAGTGCTTTGTGGGACAGGGAGCGTCCTCCAGAATGATTTCCGCAGATTCCTTCGTGAATTTCACGAAGGGCGTAGTCGGCATCCTCAGGCGATAGGCAGCTCAGCAAAGGTAAGCAATAGCCCTTTTTGTAAAGAGTTTTTTGTAGCAGAATGTATTTGGAAGCTCTCATCCGGAGTTTTTTCGCCTCAAGGGGATCATCCGGCTCTGTACCCTCTTGGAGGTATGCCCTTATGGGGGTCATCCAATTTGACTCATCCGTTGCACAGTTAATGTTTGTAATGGCCACATCCAGCTTGCTCGGCTCTAACTGGTGCCCAATGAGTGTTGGTTCGGCAGATGAGGCTTCTAGTGATGAGGCGAGTTTGGCGAGTGCATCTGCAGCCATGTTGTCTCCTCTAGGGATGTGATAGATCTGGAAGTTTTGGAAATGAGGGATCAACTTCTTTACCATGGCGAGGTAGTCCTGCATTCTTGCCTCTTTTGCTTCGAACTCCCCGATCACTTGATTTACCACTAGTTTTGAATCACTGTAAGTGGTTAGGAACTGGGCGTCCATTTCGATCGCCAATCTCAGACCAGAGAGGAGAGCCTCATACTCTGCTTCATTGTTAGAGGCAATGAAGTGGAGCTTCACCGCGTACTTGATTGGCGTACCGTCAGGGCTGATTAAGATGAAGCCAGCTCCACTTCCTTCACTTGTTGCCGAGCCATCAACATATAGTCTCCAAAGGGGCTGTGGCGAGGGAACCTGATCGCCTGGGTGTGAATTAACACGCAAGGGCTCTTCGGAGCTCTGAGAAGTGGTCTCCTGGGTGCCAAGAACAGGTTGGGCACAAGGGTCTGAGGGGGAGGCCTGGGCGCCAGGATTAGGCTGGGCGTCCAGGGTAGTGGAGATCTGCGCGCTTATGCTTGAGAAAGAGGCCTGGGCGCCAGGGATGGGATGGGCGCCCAGGATTGAGGAGGTCTGGGCGCCTATGCTTGAGGAGAAGGCCTGGGCGCCAGGGATGGGATGGGCGCCCAGGGTAGAGGAGGTCTGGGCGCCAGAAACAAGCTGGGCGCCCATAAGGCCTTGGGCGCCCGGGGTTTGGGCAGAAGCAAGGCCTTGGGCGCCCGAGGGTCGGGCGCCCAGGAGGCCCTGGACACCCATGGTCTCTGTATCAGGATGAGGGTGGGAGTCCTGTGTGCCACAAGGGATATCTTCCGTGGGTGGCAGATTGACTTGCGCGCTGGGGCTTGATGGTGACAAACTGGTAGATCCATTCGACTTCGCCTCAGCGTAAGTGAACTCAGCTACAAAGTCGGCTAGGGCTTGTGCTTTGATTGTTGCTCTTGGCTGGTACTGGACATCGAACTCACCTAGTTCTACTGCCCATTTGACCAGTCTCCCGGATACATCCGGCTTTCCCATTATTCTTTTCAGGGGCTGATCAGTAATTACGACAATTGAATGGCTCTGAAAGTAGTGTCGTAGGCGCCTTGCCGTTGAGATGAGGGCAAGCGCCAGTTTTTCCAAATCAGAGTACCTGGACTCTGCCCCTTGGTATGCTCTGCTTACATAATAGATGGGTTTTTGCACGCCGTCGTGATTTCTATTGAGAACAGAGCTGACTGCTGAGGGGGAAGCGGAGAGATACAAATATAACACCTCGCCGGGTGTGGCATGTGAAAGAAGGGGAGGAGCGGCTAAATAGGCTTTAAGCTTCTGGAATGCTTCCTCAGCTTCGGGTCCCCATTCAAAAGCTTTTCGGAGGAGTTTGAAAAAAGGCAAGCATTTGTCAGCAGATTTGGAAACAAATCTGTTGAGTGCTGCAACTCTTCCATTGAGGCGCTGCAGCTCCTTGGTGGAAGTGGGCGGCCTCATGTCCAGTATAGCTTTAATTTTATCGGGGTTCGCCTCTATTCCCCTCTGGTCGACCATGAAGCCCAAGAACTTTCCCGATCCAACGCCAAAGGCGCACTTCTCAGGATTCAACTTCATGCGGTAGAGCCGGAGAAGATCGAAAGTTTCTTGGAGATGGTCGATGTGATCTTTGGCAGCAAGGCTCTTTACTAACATGTCGTCCACATAAACCTCCATGGTCCGCCCGATCTGGGAGTGAAACATTTTGTTCACCAGGCGTTGGTAGGTTGCACCTGCATTTTTCAACCCGAAAGGCATAACCCTGTAGCAATAGGTTCCTCTCGGGGTGATGAACGATGTCTTTTCTTGATCTGGGGGATGCATGTTAATCTGGTTGTATCCAGAGTAAGCATCCAGGAAGGAGAGCAGTTCATGTCCTGCTGTGGCATCAATGAGGATATCAATCCTCGGCAACGGATAGCAGTCCTTTGGGCATGCTTTGTTAAGCTCTGTGAAGTCCACACATAGACGCCACTTTCCATTCGCCTTTGTCACCATCACGACATTTGAGAGCCATTCAGGGTATGCTACTTCCCTGACAGCCCCGCTCTTTATTAATTTCCCGACCTCAATGTCCATTGCTTGGGCCCTTGCAGTGGAGGTGCCCCTTAGCTTTTGTCGAACAGGCTTGTGGCGAGGATCGACATTGAGGCGGTGAGTGGCGACATTGGAATTACTTCGAGATCCGCATGTGACCATGCGAAGATATCCATGTTATTCCGCAGAAAATTTGTCAGCTTCCGGACCAAATCTTCAGAAAAAGAAGAGCCAATGTACACTCTTCTGTCAGGAAGGTCTTTATTTAAGACGACAGGTGTAAGTGCTTCAACTGGTTCTCCTCTTTCTATAGTGGTGTCGTCTCTCGGGTCCAAGATTTCAACTTGCAACGCCTCCTGCGTTTTCTTGGCCCTCATTGAGGAGACGTAGCATTCCCTCGCTGCTACCTGGTCCCCTCTTACTTCCCCGATTCCATTCAGGGTTGGGAATCGGAGGATGAGATGGTAGGTGGAGAGCGCGGCTCTTAAGGCATTAAGAGCTGGTCGCCCTAAAATAATGTTATAGTCTGAGGGGCAGTCTATTACCAGGAAGTTGACCATTATAGTGGAGCTTCGGGGTGCTACACCCGCTGTGACCGGCAGAGTAATTGCCCCTAGGGGATATACTTTCTCCCCTGAAAATTCGATGAGGGGGCCTTTGACAGGCTGCAACCTCTCCCGGCCCAGCTTCAGTTCGTCATAAGCTCCCGAGAAAAGGATATCTGTGGAGCTGCCGCTATCCACCAAGATCCTACGCACCCGGAAATTGGCGACCGTCATGGTTAGCACTAGAGGGTCATCATGGGGGTGCTGGATCCCTTCCAAATCCTTATCCGAGAAGGATATGATTTCATCGGTAGCTCCGTGCCTGGGCGCCTTGGACGGGCGTGCTTCATCATCTGGATGTCTTGCCTTTCTAACATGAGCTTTCATGGCAGAGTGTGACTCTACACACTCCGCTAGTCCTCCCGCGATCGTCCTGATTTCACCGATCGGCTGCTGGTCCTCTGGATGTTGAGGTGGTGGTGGAGGCAGTGCTTGTCCACTGCCAGCAACATATCGGCGCAGATGACCACGCTGAATGAGATCCTCGATCTGGCTCTTGAGGTCATAACAGTCATCAGTGTCGTGGCCATGGTCGCAATGGAATCGACAGTACTTGTTCGGGTTCCTGCGGTTTGGAGGGGACTTCATCTTCCCCGGCCATTTTATTGCAGGGTCATCCCGTACTTGGAATAGGATGTGTTCAACGGTGGCATTGAGGGGAGTAAACACTTGCCTTTCTCTTTGCGGAGTAGGACCGAGTCTGTCTCTAGCGGGTACCCTCTCTGTCCTGCTTCGCTTGTTGCTAGTTTCTTTCTTTTCATCCCTCTCCCGCTCCTTTCCCTTGTCCACTGATTTGGAGGACTCTCCTTGCCTGGCCCTGGTAATATCTTCAGCGTTCATGTACTTTTGGGCCTTCGCCAGTAATTCCGGGAAGCTCTTTGGAGGGCGCTTCATTACTGAAAAGAGGAAACTCGATGAGCGAAGTCCTCCCAGGAATGCGGTCATGGACACCTTGTCATCGGGCTCCTCGA
The DNA here is from genome assembly GCA_012931725.1 of Litsea cubeba. Classification (NCBI taxonomy): domain Eukaryota; kingdom Viridiplantae; phylum Streptophyta; class Magnoliopsida; order Laurales; family Lauraceae; genus Litsea; species Litsea cubeba. The sequence continues at coordinate 39,315,898 of CM022948.1, forward strand.
CCTGAAGTACGTCCTCGTTAAAACGAGTGAGGTAGCTCCTGAGACTTTCAGTTTTATCCTGCTTTATGCTGAGCAGGTGTGTGGCGGGCTTCTGGTGGCGGCGTCCTCCAATGAAGTGTGAGACAAAAGATTTGCTCAACTCTCCAAATGTGGCGATGGATGCAGGGGGAGATTGGCAAACCATTGCCGAGCGGAGCCCTTCAAAGTAGTAGGGAACGCCCTGCACATAATTTCGTCGGGGATATTATGCAGCCGCATCCTGGTTTTATATGTCTCCAGGTGATCCAATGGATCCTTCCTTCCGTCGAAGGTTTCCATGGACGGCATTTTGAACTTCCTTGGAAGTGGGTAATGTACTACATCGGGCTTGAACGGTGTATCCGTTCGCCCGACTAGATAATCCACAGTCTCCGGTGCCTGGGCCTTCATTGCATTGAAGACATCGCCCAGTTGATTCTGCATTTCTCTGATCTTTTCCTCCCAGTGATTGTGAAGCTCCCTGGATGGACCAGGGAAATAACTTTCATCTTCAATGCAGTGATTCTCACTTCCCCCTTCTTGGAAGTGAGAGTCCTCCTCGTCCTGATGGAAGGGATGAGGTGGTAACCCTCCATGGGCTCCACCAGGGGATGGAGGAACTTCGTGGTGGGCGCGGCCTTGAGGATCCACCAAGAGTATCCCTTGAGGGGCAACTTGGGGGGCTCCTGAAGAGGCACCATGGAGGTTCAGATGTGCTCCTCGGCCATGGGGGCCACGATGTGCTCCTCGACCTTGGGCGCCATGATGAGGGGCGCCCAAGTGAGGTGCTCTTCCCTGGGCGCCAAGGGTATGGGCGCCCTGGTGAGGTGCTGCTCCATCCTGGGCGCCCGGGAGATGGGCGTCCGGATGAGGTGCTCCCCTACCCTGGGCGCCAGTTGGATGGGCGCCCGGATGAGGTGCTCCCCTACCCTGGGCGCCAGGTGGATGGGCGCCCGGGTGAGGGGCTTGTCGCCGTGGAGCTTGCCTCGGGATTGGCACTTCTTGCTGTATTTCACCAAACGGTGCTCCGCCCTGGAGTGCTCCTCCTTGTCCCGCAAGCACGAGTTGCAAGATTTGTTGGTTTTGGGCTACCAGCTGCTGCATGGTCTCCAACATCTGCTGAGGAGTCGGCGCAGGGGCAAGAGTATCCGGGTAAGGGTTACCCGGTGGAGGACCATTGTTTCCCTGGGTAGGGGAGTCTGGGCGCCTAGAAGGACCTGGACCTGCAGCTTGGATGGGATTGTCCTCTCGTCTTACAGATCTCGTGCTGATCACCATGATTTTGAAAGTATTTGATTTTTCGTCCCCACAGACGGCGCCAAACTGATGATGCCAAAATAGGGTTTCAGACACCACCGGTCAAGTAATAAATGCAGTAAATGCAATAATCAAAGAAGAGAGAGAAAGGATTATAGTGGTTCGGTCAAAATGACCTACGTCCACTGTTGAAAGGCAGAGATTGCCTGTGGTGTTTTACTTCCTCAATGATTTCGGATTACAAACCAGAAGAATACAAGAGTTGAAGTGAATTGGGAAGATTTTCCATGCCCCCAAGTGCTGGTGGGGCTCTTGATTTATATTGTCTATCCTAGGACGGGCTGCAACGTTCGCCCTTGGAACCCTCGAACTGCCCTCGCGCTGGACGAGGCAGGTGAGGAACTGCCCTTGCGCTGGACGAGGCAGGTGAGATATCTCTCCGAGGACCTGGTAGGAGCGGAACCGTTTCCAAAGCAACGTGGCTGCCCTGACCCGGGTCTCTTCGTGGGCTAGCACCTAAACTTCAGCGAATGGAATCGGATCTCAACGGAACTGACGGATCAAGTTCTTCGGCTTGACCTATCATCCTGGAATGGATCACTTGGGCTTGGATCGGATTACTAGACCCGACTCACCATCACGATTCGGATCTTGGGTCTGACTCATCACAGTCTATGATCTTAATTTTTAGCTTTTTTGTTTTTTCTTCCATCTTGCATATTAACATAGTACGTTTGATATATAATTTCAGGTTAGTTGATAATGATCCAAACCAAACACAAGACAATAGCTAATCAAGTTCAGAAGGCTCCGATTCTGAAATGATTGGATAAGAAAATGGTAAAGGATTCGATTTTTATGGCTACATTTTCAATTTTTTTCTTTTATCATATTTTCTAATGTGAATTGTTGTGTAGGGGGTATGATACTGGAGTTTGAAGATGTTGTCAATGGAGGCTTCTGAAGATGGTGCAGCTGGCATGGATTTATAATGATCTTTTCATTTTTTGTCATTATCTTTGATTGTTTCTCAATTATGGGACTTCTCCACTGTCTGTGTTTTTACTAGTGTTTTAGTTTACTTTTTGAAGATGTTCCTGTAAGCAAATGTTCAATGAATCTATGCATATTTTGATGGATTCATGTTTTGTCATTATGGGACTTGGATCAATCTAGCATGGATTTTTTTTTTGGACAATTTCTTGTTTTCTCATTTTGAGAGTGTTTGATGAATGTATAATGAATATATCCCTGTTAGGATGGTGGGAAGATTAACTGTTAAAATGGGTAATGAATGACATATATGCAGGATCCTGTTAAGTATACACCTTGGTGTGCACCACATAAGGGTTAAACATTTCTCAAACTCGAAGATTTCTCAAACTCGAAGAACTATCCACAGCAGATTCTCCCAGCTCCCATTACTGTGCATATCTGAAAGCTAATTTAAGTGTGAACCATGATTCTCCCAGCACCCACCATCAGTATAGTTACAGTCATTCTATTTAATTCACAGGGTCGTAGATATCATAGGCCTTGTTCTGGTTAACATATGATTGCAATCTAGATGTCTGATAATGAAATTTTGTGTCAGAATTCAAATGCACCCAGAATTTTAACTCAGCATATTTGTGAAGGTAGTATGATATTGTAAGCCCCCTTAACAAGAGCATGAATTGCTGAGTTTTGAGAAGAGTCTTTCAATTGAGAGAAAATCACTCAATTTTTTTCCCAGCTTGTTGTTTAGTTGCTTGATCTGACTTTTAGATAAGAAAAAAAAATGAATTGCTTTCCATACATGACAGAGGCGGCCTTAAAATCCTGAGCATGTAAATTCTAGTTAGGTGAAACCAAAACCTAAGAACTTGACCATTAATCCTGCCATGACATGACCACAGTCCCAAACTTGGATCCCATGCTTATGCAGCTCGTGTATTCCCAGTTGGCATAAATGTATATGTTGTGCCTCACTAAAAAGAATTCAGTTTGCAGAAATTTCTGTACCGTCCAAAAGAGACTTAACTTCACAAAATTTTATGTATCCACTGTACACTTACACTCGATATTATGCACAATTGAACTCAAGCAAACAACCACCCACTAATGACATCAGTCATTGATAAGCCATAATATTGTCCAGAAATAGAGTCATTGATAAGCCATAATATAAAGTATTTTGGGTCTGAAAACATCTACATCAACTCTAATAGACTGTCACGACCATTTTTCTGGTACCAAATACATGCAACAAAAAAGATCACATTGACAAACATATAGGCAACTCCATTTTCGCGTGTGCTTCCCATATTTTGGCTGTCTATGCTTTCTCTTAGACAACGCATTTCAAGCCTCATTTCTTCAACGGTGCTTTTCATTTCTTCCATTTTTGCATCAATATGGCCACTTTCAGTTCACATAGGACCAACTGGGTACTCCTTTGAGTAATGTGGAAGCTCATTTCAGCTGCAGCAGCAAGCAAAAAAAAAAAAAAAAAAAACGACTTTGATCAGTTTACCAGATTTTTTTTCTTCTTACTAAACAAAAAACACATTGCACCAGATGATAAAAAACCGAGCCACATGAAAGACCTTAATATTTCTTTGTATGTTACTATAGAAATGTCAATGTCCCACATATGTTTTCTCAAAGGGTTCTTCATTTTCATCATCCAGTTGTGTTTTGAAGTCAAAGGCCATGAGAAGCCATTGCATATAAAATTCATAATAAGAGAACACAAAAGGAAGTATGACACAATAATAAATGAAAGGGAAACCAACAATTATTGAAACACAGTAGCCTCCACCACCATTACACAACTAGGTCCATACTTAATTGATGCAATGTAATCTCGTGCAATCCTCCTTCAATAGCGCCAGACCAAAAGCCAACACGGTAAAATTGCAAAGAAAAGAAAACATCAACCTATTGCAAGAATTTACGAAAGGTAAAATAGACACAAAACAAATACACACCCCAAGGGCTTACGAAGGCAGAACATACAGAATGCCAATTGAATATATGAGATAGCAATTTCTACACCACATATAGAACAATAAAAAATGAACAGTAACAATAAAGAAATGTATTTTCTAATTTCCACGAATGTTGGATGGGGCTTCTGGCATTCTTGGAATGTCCACATGTATACCCATCTGGCATTCACAAATGGGGATAGGTAAGAGGAATCAGCCCTGAATTAACACATTGAGGCTCTCAGTTATGAAAATCAGTGTCCTCTCACAGATTTCATTTCAACAATTTAATCACATTGAGCTCTATGATGTTGCATCACTTGGAGCTCTATGAAATCACATTCTACATGTGAGATCACTTATGATGTGAAATCATTCTTCATATGAAAAGGCAAGAAGAATCAGCCCAAAGCCCTTTCTTTCCTTGCAAACACGAAAACCATCAGACGATGAATCAGAAAAAAGCATTTCATCTAAACCCCTGCAATAAAACACCCACATTACATTTCTCAATCATCATCTAACTAGAAAAGAGGAACCACCCCCAAAAACCCCTTATCTCCATGTCCTTAGCACCCAAAACATCAGACGATGAGAATGAAAAGAAGTCATTTCATCTAAACCCCAACAAAAAACACCAACACTATAACATTGTTCATTCCCCGCTGTGCAACCAGATGGGTAGATGGCTTCTCCTCTCGATTCATACCATCGGTTCCACCCAACACCCATTACATCTCTACCCATTAGAAGAAAGGAACCAATACACATAATCAGGAAAAAATTCAATTCAAGTGGGTGCAGTAATAACAGGCAAAAAAAAAAAAAAAAGGAAAATGTTCAACAAATGAAATATGACCTGTTCCACCCAACGCCCAACACCCATTACAGTTTCTCCAAATCGGAATTGTTCCACCCAACGCCCATTACAGTTTCACCCATTACTAATGTTCCAAGTGCATCACGCCCATTACAGCTCCACCCATTAGTAATGTTCTAAGTGCATCATAACATCGGTGTCCCAACTCGGAACAAAAAAAAAAAAAAAACAAAGACAGCGTAATACCTGATTTGCAGGCGAGAGAGGCGAGAAATCAGAGAGAGATGACCGAGGTTCCGGAGATTAGCCACATCAGAGACAGAGAGGGGAGAGAGGAGAGTGAGATGCGACGAGGCCGAGCGAGAGAGAGAAGAGCCCAGATTTGGGGATTTTCCGTGCCGCCGGGTCGTCGTGAGAGAGTAGAGAGAAATGGGATGCCCAGATGGAGAGGTGTGAGAGAGGAGACGCCGGGAGAGAGGGATCAATCTCCGCGATTCGACTCCGGCGATTGTTTCAGTCGCTCCTCAGTCCTCCCTTCCGTTCGATTTGGGCGAAAGCAGCGTGGGTTTTTTTTTCCCACTTTCGTTTCCCTCTCATCTCTTATAAGTGATTAATATGACTCGTTGGATCTGGACTGGGAAAGAACGGTGGAGATTAGTCCATACAAAATAAGGTGAGGACGGTCCTTACAGGACCACCTCCCTTATTTACATTTAAAATGTACACAGATATTGTCACATCCCAGACCAGAGAGTTCCCCGATTAGGGTGGTTCCCGAGGTATAACACGCGTACTCCCGTGAACTTGTACCTGTTCCGAACAAGGTCCAAATTCATGAAGGAGAAAATCCCACTTTTCACATGTGAGGGTTACTCACCGACACCTGTCAATGAACGTTTATTTGCGGAAGCATGTACCATATCAATATCAAAGCCATGAGGAGTCCATTAACCAATCCATTTCATAACAATTAGTCTTTAGCAAAGCTAATAATTTAAACCTTCTATGCATACTTAACTAAGTGCAGGATTAACTGTATAGTCTAAAGTTATAATTACCACTCTTGTACATACTCCGATGGTCAAAGCTAACCATTAACCTTACCGATCAAATTTCTAATCTAGAGAACTGTCAATTATCCTCTTCGGTAACCTGGATCCCTGTGACACCATGTGTAGCATCATGAATACGACGATTCAACAATGTATGAGCAATTAAGAATAAACACATGTTATTTCAAATTTGAATTATTAACAGAAGATTAAAAGATGTCAAATGATCAGAAACTAGGCACATTGTGCATTAAGAATAAATCATGATTTATTGAATCTTAAATCAAATACTTACATTCCAGTTGGCTACCACATAAGCTCGTCCATCCTCTCTTTTAGAGAGAGGAAATCGTTGGGATGTCACCAAGGGCCCGGCCAAAGGTCCTCCTAGCTGCCCGAGTTCTGGAGTTTCGGTACTCCAGACTGTCTATTGCGCAGCGACGTTCAATTCTAAACCAAGATTCAACCCCGTCAACTATCGTCCGGTTGAAGCTCAGTAGTGCCGACTCATTTAATTCAATCAATAAGACCTGAGTAAGACTTTTACACTCAATTCACGTCGAATCCATGCGATTCCATTCTATATATTCATTCAATTCATTCTAATCATTTCCAATCAATCTAGTCACATACTTACTCAGTCAAATTATCACATCAATGTACGACACATTTGTAAGATAAAAATAATAATAATTGAGAAGTAATACAAATAATGCATAAAAATAATTTTTGAGACATTTGAGGGCAATAATAAAGTCAGTAACAATACGCAATGCAATTTTATTAATAGAATCAAGGAGAATTACTAGCCAGTCCTAATCTAATTATTCGTCGTCTCTAACCGTCTCTTTCAATGTAGTTTTAGGTAATTCGATGCACGTGCTATATTTTATTGGTGTCACTTTGTGTATGCAACATACATCGAAATCCCTAAACCAACACCCATGTTGAAATGCTAGAAGAAACAGATAAGCACCTCAGATGATCTCAGCCCAAGATTTCTCATGTATTATAATTTCCATCAGACCAAATTAATCGGTTATGGGTTCCATGTCTATGGACCTACAAGGTCAGTCCTTCTCACACCATAATAATGTTATTGGTTTAGTGTTTGTATCATAATCATCCCCAGAAATTGATTATGGGTGGTATAGGCCTTTTAGAGTGGAACTAACTTCCTTAATGGCCAATGTTTCCAACCTAGGGGTCCAACTAGGTTTAAAATCCATTTTTCAAAAGAGACAAGGCCTGGTTCATTGATCTGCATTTTCACTTTCTTTCCCAACTTGTGATCGTTAAAATATGTGGACCATTGGATTCTACATTTCAAGAGCTTTCCAATGGTATATAGAACTCTAAAATCCAACGAATGGATCAAAAGTTTTGGCTATTTGAAGTAGCTCGGTTCTATGACAAGTATCGGGTCCGCTTGAGTGGGGGTTTTATGCGCTCGAGTGCATAGTCCAGAAATTTCACCCGAAAATCTGGAACTTCTTTCTCTCCATTCTAAGGCTATCCATTTTCTCTCCCAATCTTTTCAAGGACCATTATCTATATAATTGAGCACCCAATGCTCTAATACATTCCATCCAAATCTCATATATATTTCATTCATCAATTCACTCTAGCTAATTTCACATTAACCCATTTACAAGCCCAATATAAGAACCCATTCCTCATTTAATTAAATTGCATAAAAGAGGCTGAATACTAATACACAAGTGAATCTCATAGTTCAAACAAAGATAAATCAACATGGATTACTAATACTTGCTCATTACTTGCCTCTTTTTGGTGCTTTTCCACTCTAATCTCTCTTTTTGATCCCATCCAAATAAAACCCCCAAAATGCTAGCTTAATCATAATTCCTACAATGGTAAAATTGCAAGATAAGAAAAGGAATTAACATGCATGCAAGCAACTAGACTTCAATTAACTTTTACTAATCAAGGAAATCTCTTCAAGGAGAAGAGGCCTTGGCTGGTGAAAGAAGCTTGAAAATGAAGGAGATGATGCACTTGGGTGGGGAAAAGCTCCCTTGCTCCTCAAATCTAACATGCACAGTCCTCTATAGTTTGCTTGGAAGTAAGGAAAGGAAATTGCATGAGAACTTTGTCAATGGAGATTGATTGCTTGTAGTATAGGTAGATGAGGTTAAAGATGCAGACGGAATCCTCAAATCTTACATGCCATAGCCCTTGTCTTGATTTAGAAGAGAAGATGAACATTTGAGGAAGAAGAGGGTGATTGGCTCGGAGGCTGGTTCATTTTTAAAGAGAATTCTCCACGGATTTGCATGCAAACCCATTCAAGTTAGTATAATTTGGGGGAAAGGCCTTGGCTGGAAATGGGCCTGGAAATTGATCAAGTTGGTTCCAATTGGTTTGGGTCTAAACATGAGAATGATTTAATATGATAAGCTCCATGCAATGCATACTAGGTCCCACTAAACTAAAAGTCTATACGCGATCCTAAATTATTCAAAAGGTCATAGTTCTACCTGACATGGCCAGAATCCCACTAATCTACCTAATCCATTACAAAACCATCAAAATAATTATTAGACACCTAATTAAGATTAATTAGATGTTAAATAAGCTTAGGCGGGGTCGGGGTTTTACAAATATTACACTCATTAAATTGATATCTGTCATTGGAATTAAACCAAATAGATGACTTAATTAACTCACTCATATAATCCTTGTCTGGCCGTAGCTTTGTTGGTTTGAGCCTTGAGTTTGCTCTCCAAGGTCTCCAGTTCGATTCCCACCCCTTGCATTATTTGGGTACTATGTGTGCGGCCATGTATAGCCCTTGCACGTCAAAATCGGGTAACCCCTAGGCCGAAGGCTAAAGGTCCGAAGGCAGGGCTGATGAAGGATACCTTGGGACCTGGGTCATTAAAAAAAAAAAACAAGTTTCTCCTATGAGCATCATACTTCTCATATGCAGTCCAGTTGGTGGGGCCCACTTAGATGCCCACTTATCAGTAGAGGTGGGGTACATGGAAAGGTCATTGGGGAAAAGGGTGTGAAAGGACCTACAATTGTTGACACCAAAAATGTCACTTTGCCTTTTCAAGATCCAAAGAGCTATATGAAGTCGCAACCTGCCATAAATAGGCAATGCTGCTTCCAAAAATCAAATCTTGTCAGAATCAAACAAAAACTGCAAGATTCTTCCAGACAGCCAAAAGAGGAGTACACAAGAAGTTTCAGGCCATTTCAAAATCATTTGGCCTAACTTCGCTTCTCCGACGGCCAAATTAGGCCTCTCGGCGGCAAAGCTCTCCGGGACCATGGTTTCCAAGACAGAGCCTATGGATCATCTTAAAATGACTCCAATAGGTTCCCTGTCAAATTTCAAGTCAATCGGACATCGGTTGACCGCACATCAAACCGCGACATCTTCATCGCGACAAAAAGCAAGTCTACAGGTGATAGGACACCAAACGGCTTCGAAACTCAAACAAAAGCCTATGGTTGGTCTTATTTATTGCTCAGGAGGCTTCACACCAAATTTCAGGTCATTCCGACATCGTTTGGCCCAGTTTCAGCTTCTGACGGAAAATCGGCAGCTCTGCGCGACAAAGTCTTCGGCTTTCTCAGGAAATTGGAAACTTTGCAAAATAAAATGCAAGGATTCTCATCAGGTTTCCTACAAAGAAATTAGGCCAATAAATGGTCAAAATATCAAGGAAAAGTACAGAAGAAAAAAGAATCGAAAAACAGCAAAAACCCCCCCAGGGTCGCAGGCCCCTACGACCCTGGGCCAGGGTCGCCGGCGACCTTGGAACCCGGGGTCGCCGGGAAAGCCCCGGAAACCCCGGTTTTCGCCGTTTTTTCGCGATTCGAAGAGCCCAGCCTCTAGTACTTTCCAAAATTCATGCTTTTGAGACACCAAGTCCTCTGACATCCGTCCAAAACACGGGTAAATCATCAAGAGTATCGAAAACAATATTGATCACCACCCGGTCAACCAAAAAAAGTGTGCTTTCTACCCGACCGATCGAGAAATCGACAGGACAGATGGCACCGACCCGCTGTTGGCAACAAACACCTGAAATTACATGATCATCTGATGTCGATCTACATGAAGATCCATCGATGATCATCAACAGAAGAATCCCAAAAGACGCGGCACGGCCCGCGACTCTTCAGCTGCTCGGCGACCACTTAATGCGATTAATTGACTAGCTTTATTACAGTCATTAATCCATTTCTTTGAACGGCCCAATCAGAAGCAAGCATTCAGGAGTTACAAGTCAAGAGATTCATGGCATTTAACCCATGAAACTCCTCCCATCATGGCGATTAAAGGTGATTAAATGCCCTCAATCTCCTCCGGCCAATCAGAAGCCAAGAAAAAGGAGTTACAAAATAAACAATTCAATTTTGTAACTCCTCCCATTATGCGGCTTAATGACAATAAAAGCCCATAAACCCACCTAAAAGGCTACCTAAAAGCCTATAAATAGGAGGGCTCTCCAAGAAGAAAGATCATCAAAAAAAGATCAGAAACATCAGAGAAAAAAGCACAAGCACACAGACAGAAATCCAGAGAAAGGAAAAAGAGAGAAAACTCTGCGGAAGTTCTACACCGGCCACCGCAACAAGGTGACAAAAGTCCCTTGGGGGGTCCCCCCCCAAGGTCCTTGCCTTCTCCTCCTGCCTCCAATGGTTTAGATATGGCTTTTCAGCCCGTCTACTCGGCTTTTTATTGGACATAGGACCTTCCTTTGGTCTTTGTCCTCTAAAAACCTGAGGTTATAGCCAAGCCAAGCGAATCAATAGCATCCTCTGTTCTCATCTGCATGGATGATGGCGAAGCCCACATATGGCTTGCGACCGTCAATCTAAACGAGTCCCCCACAATCTCCTGAGAAGTTAGATCCTCATTTTCTTGCTTTTCATTGTAGTTTGTATTTTTTTCAAAAGAGACAAAAATCACAATTCTTGTCTTTCATTGTTGATAAGGATTGTAAATCGGCTATAAACGCCAAAATCGGCTATAAACGCCAAAAATCGGCTATAAATGCCAAAAAAATCGCCTTTCACGGCAAATCAAGAAAATGTCTCCTTTCTTAAATATATGTGCAATGGAAAACTTGAAAGAAGTTGATTTCCTTTTTACTTGCGAAGGTTGATCTCCGGATCACCACTTGCAATTCCAAGTAAAAATAGAAAATCTGGCACACCCACAAAAAAAGAAATGTTGATGCACGCACCCTTTTGCCCCCCGGTTACGAAAGGGTCGGAACCAAACGGACTCCCACGTCCGCCGACCTCGGTAGGAACCCCGGGCATCCGGGAGCGCGGTCCATCAACAATGATCAAAGGTTGGCCCTAGTGGGCCCTACGGAACAGGACTGGATATAGTGTTGCTCGTATGAGGACATTTCTCCATAGCTGTATTTCTCTTTATTCTAATTGATGTTTAAGCAATTCACTATAGGGAATGGTTCAACTTAAGTTAGAACTAGCAATAGATGCCCGTGCTTAGCACGGGTAAGCAACCAACAACATTTGCAATACAGAATTTGTAAGCAAAGATGTGAAGATTGGATTCTTTTAGTGCATACTTCTGATACAATGCAATGCAATTGATAAGTAAATCGATAATATCTGTAAGACCCTGACCCCCAGTTCTTTTGTTTAGTATTATTTTAATCGTATTTTAGCTTTTTAAGCGAGATTTGAGTTGGTTTGACTTTGTCTTTGAGTTTGACTAGATTTTTCATAGCCTTGGAGATTTTGAAGACCATTGACTTTGGTTTGACCCGGTCCATATGATTTGTATTTTTATGAGAAATTACTCTTGATTTCTAAAAATTCCAAATTTGATTTATTTTGACTAATCTCTTTAAGTTTAACAACTTTCATGTTTTGACCATTTTGACTTAATGATCAGAAATCGCGTTTTTCGAGAAAAAGGGGCAAAAATGACATTTTCACTAAATCTGTCCATAAATTTTGAAAATTTCAGAAATTGGGGAAAATATACTTTTTAGAAAATAGATTTTTCGACGAACATTTTTATCTTCTTCGTCGTCTTCGTTCGGGACCCACAAATACCAGTTTCAGCCACTTGAACTTTGGGACCCACATACCCACTATATATAAAGAGCTCTTCTTCTTCTTCCTTCATTTTGTTTTCCAGCAACTTTTGAGCCTAGGGTTTGTTCCTTTTCCAGCACTTTCTCTCTCTTCTTGCAATCACATTTTTGAGTGAAAAGTAGAGATTTGATCTCAAGAACTTCTTCCCCATCTCTCAAGCTTCCCAAGGATGCATTTCTCAAAAGATTTGAGCAAAAGCAAACCCACTTTCCCAACTCTTCTCCCTTGTTTGAATCACCAAAGGTTAGCTATGGCTTTTCTTTCTTTAGATCTTTGTTTGCCAAACCATTTGGAGTATTTTTATCATACATGCAAGGGTTTTCATTGAGATTTGCAAAAGATTGATTTTTCAAGGGTTTTCTCTTGGATATTTTTGGGGCTTTTGTAGATTTGGGGCTTTGCTATTAGAGAGGTGCTCTTGGAGTGATTTGTTCCCCATCTTGACTTGAGGCAAGTAAATATTCAGATATTGTGGTGTATGTTGTTTATTATGAGTATTTGTTCTTCTCTTAAAAACTATGAATTTTCTACCTTGGTTTATTGATTTGTTCTTGAAATGTTTGAGCAAAGATTTATGTTTATGGTTCTCTAGTTTATGATTCCAATAATCTGATATTTTTATTTAGTAATGAATCATCTTTGAATTTGTTATGCACATTTCAGATTTTAATGTTTTGATGGATAAAAAGTGCTTTGTTCATGCTTGAATCTTGGAAAGAATGGAATGATTTAATATATGGTTGTTTTAATGGATTTGGTGTGGCAAAGAGAAGCCCAAATTATGTTAGATTTGATGTAGAAGAAGTGGGAGGGAAAGAAAAATCAAATGGAGAGGAAGAAGTGCAGAAATCAGGGGAGAAAAACCCCCCTGCACGGGCTGGAATGGGCTGTTTTAGCCCATTTTCTGAGCTGTTTAAGGCCCTGTTTTGAGGCCTGTTTAAGGCCCTGTTTCAGCTTGTTTTTAGGCCAATTCCCAACCTGTTTTAGGCCCATTTCATCCCATCTTTCCTCTTCATCTTAAGGCCCATTAATCTCCTTTTTATGCCTAAAAGCCCATGAAAGTTTTGGGTAAATTATGACACTTGGAAAATTATGAAATGGAATGAGAACAATGAGAGAATGAATATATGTGGAATTACCCGGGAATCTTTCAAGTCTCAATGCACACTTTATCATTTTAAATATTGTGGATTTTCATTGGCATCAAACATGTTCTTTATTTAATCAATGTTTAAAAGTTAAGTGTGTATTGAGATAGTTCCTTGGTAAGTCATTAAGTCATTCTACATTATTCTATTCCATTCCAGATCAGAAATGTATATGTATTCTTCGGTAAACTAATTTGAATAGCATCAGTGATTTGTTATAAAATCATGTGGTTTTCCATGTTCGAAAGGATTGATCGTATGATTTTATACAAATTACTTTGATGTGTATTTGAGTGGTTTGCCATGGAAATTCGTATGTTTTCTACGAATCGATTTGGAAGGAGATTGGGGTGGTTAATTCGCCACATTTGGAATTTCATCGTTAAGACTGTTATTGAAAATAAAACCTCGAGGCAAGATGGGGCCAGAGCTTTGTAGTGCGAGCCCATGAGCCAAAGGGACTATTATTTTGAGGATAAAACCCCGAGGCAAGATGGGGCCAGAGCTTTGTAGTGTGAGCCCATGAGCCAAAGGGATTATTATTTTGATTGGTATTGGTTCAGGTTTTAAAAACTAAAGGCACCACTAGGCTTAGGTCACCTTGTCGGGCTGATCACCTGGCTTGGGATCTTTAATTTGTCTACCAGCTGCAGCTTGGATTCTGTCTATACCGACCATGGCAACGGTTTTTATCTGCCTGTCCCACTTGTATGTGGCTACGGTTCTGATTCTGTTTCCGGTCCCATGTGTAGTGGCTACGGTTCTGTCTGCTCTTGTTACTTCGGTAATAGGAGAAAATAGATATATGTGGGTTGCCAGCGTTTTATCCGTTAGATATTTTATTTTATGATTCTTGTTTGTTTATGCTTATTATAGTCTTTGAATTTGTTAATGTTTAAGGAATCGATCTTTTATCGTATTGTCTCTATTATTCAGGATTTTAAACGTATTTTCAATTATTCAATGCTTTACATAGTCCGTTATGTTTTTAAGATATTTACATTTCAAATACTGTTCACTTATTTGCTGTGATATTGACGTTCAGTCTTTCCATCGTTTTATCATGATTTATTACTATTATTGTTTAGACTCTTTAAATGGATTTACAATTATTCCATAAGGTTTTATAAATGTCCTTTTTCTATATTATCTGTTTATTTGCTTGCCAGACCGTCGTGTCTGACCCTGTTTGTTTGGTGCCAGTTTTCTCTCCCACTGCTTTCTAGGTGTTTGATCGGAGGAGGCAGTTGAGCCGCCAGTCTGACGCGAGAGGCTGCTTTTGATGTCATATAGATGTCAAGTTGGCAACGGAGTTCGTATCTAAATATTGGGGGTAGTATTTCTTTTTAGTTGGATATTTTGTATGGCCTTGTTAGCCTTGGTCATTGGGTTTGTAATTAAAACATTTGTTAATTGTAACTTAAGAATGTGAAAAATAAATAGTCTTGTTACTACCAGCTCAGTATTTTATGATTTATGATCTGTACCAGTTTGCTCATTTGATGGCTTTATGATATTGGTTGAGTGCGACACGGAATCCGATGGCCACGGACTCCGGGTCGCAACGCCATGATTAGCTTCCGCGAAAATATGTTCTGATCGTGATGAAATTTTATTATTCTAATTCATGCGGATCTTGGGAAATATAGCAAAAAGTTATAATTTATTCCAAAATTTCGCATTCCGAGATCGGATCACTGCTGGGCCCGGTTTCGGAGTGTGCTAATATCCCACACTTAAAAGACAGATATTAAGAAATATTTGTAAAGTAATTGTACACACTGCCCTACGCCTATCCTTATACCAAACATGAGCTCACTTCCTTGTCTATTATTATAAGACAAAATATCTAAAAATGGAAACCTTTATCTAATCCATGAATTTCTAAATCTATCTTAATTTAAATAATGAGCCAAGAAGATAATCTGGATATAACCACAAAGTTAATAAAATTATGGTACTGGACATAGTGGCATGATAAAATGCAACAAAATGTCAATTGCAACTCTTGAACAAATTTACTTGGAGAGGGATATCTAATTTTTTTCAGACCGTATTTGTTGAGGGAGGTTTTAAAAGGACATAAAATATTCTGGATTTAATTCTTTAAAAAAGTGCATCAGTTTTGAAATCCATCATGCAATACTTGTTAGTTGAATTTCCATAGATGGCCAAGAAGGATGTGCTATATTGACAAAAGTAGATTTTGTGTGGGGAGATTTCCAGAACCACAGGATTACGCTAATCACAGCCATCAGACGAGGCTAAGCACTCTCACGTGCCATCCGCGTGCCATCCACGTGGCACCAAGCTCACCCCGGCTACCAGGACAGGGGGTCCGGCCGAAGTCAGGCAGCTCCGGGCCGCTAGCGCCGAACTGGTCCACCCCCGGGTGCCATCTCGGCAGGGAGCTCCACCTCGGCTGAAGAAGCCGGGATGGAAGCCGAAGCCAGAAAGAGTCTCCACTCACGCCCCTCATCCCCCACGTCACCAGGCACGTGGAGGGATAGGGCACGAGCTAGAGGGACAGACACGACATCCAGCCGCTCGCGATCTTCGCCAGATCCTAACAGGGCGGCATCCAGCGGTTGAGGCCACATCAGGGCAAGGCCCGAGGGCAGATCTGATGATACCCTACCGCCAAAGGCGTCCAACACGATCTGGCCCAACAAGACGCGCATTAAATGCGACGTGGGCTGATCCGACGCGCATTTAATGCAGAGTGGGCTGGATTGGACCGCATTAATTGCAACGTGGGCTGATCATGACTTCCCAGTCGAATCATGAGACCCATGCCAAGATATCGTCCAAGATATCTTCCAAATCGTCTATAAAAGGATTGCATTTCACATGCAAGGTACGGACAACACAACTCATAGAGCTGTTACTCTGCCTCTCTTCTCCCTCTCCTCCCATTGTTCCAGTTCCTTCACTGAC
Source organism: Litsea cubeba (assembly GCA_012931725.1). NCBI lineage: Eukaryota > Viridiplantae > Streptophyta > Magnoliopsida > Laurales > Lauraceae > Litsea > Litsea cubeba. Next base: position 39,332,219 of record CM022948.1, read on the forward strand.
TTTGGCATCGGAGAGCCTTGCGCCGCCCAGGCCAGGGTCCTCTGACCGTGTGTTCTTCCCTTTCAGGCTTTCGGACGGCACCCAGTCATCACTACCATCGGATAAGTCCTCTAAGGCTCCCCCGTTATTGTGGGTCATTATTTTCTGCACCTACAATTGGCGCCGTCTGTGGGAAAGTAATATCCCAACCTTCCCAACCTTCCCAACCTTCTTAACCTCAGTCTCTCAGAAGCCATGCCTCCGAAAGCTAGGAAGGGCGTAGAGTCCTCAAGAGCAGCGCTCGAGCTGCCACCACCGTCAACGGACGTCCCTCCTCAAGGGCGCTCCTGCACGGTGCATGGCACGTCTGCAGGCGAGGGCCGCTTAGGCTCTCAGCTCTTTGTTGAGTTCCCACTCCAAGAGGGACTCGAGGCCTCGATCTCAGCAGAAGAAGTCATGCCACCCAGACGCGATGAACGTCGGCATGAGCGTCCTCGGAAGGACAAAGCCGTGGCCGTAGGAGAGACGCGCCACGTTCAACCCCCTGCCACTGGAGGGGTTCTCGAAGCCCAAAATGCTCTCCTCCAGAGGCAAGAGCAGCTGATTCGCGAGCTCCAGCAGCAGCTGAGGGCAGCGCAAACTGCCTCCTTGAGGCAGGTCTCCGAGCCTCAAGGGAAGAAGAGGGACGCCCCCAGCAGGGCAGCCCAGCCTCCCCGCGAGGACCTCAGGAATCATCTGGACCATAAACGGAGCCAGATTCGTGACGAAGGCTCGAGCAACAGCCGGAGTCATCATAGCCGCGATGGCCGAACTCATAGCCGTCGTAGCCCGAACCACCCCAAGCGTAAGCCCAGAGCTCAGACCCCAGAGAAGGACGATGAGCAGGAGCGATTTGACAAACGCGTCAGATTGGCTCTCCAGCACAACCTGGACGTGCGGGACCAGAAGCAGATCTGTGGTCACACTGATCTGGGGGGCTCACCCTTCACAAAAGAGATCGAGCGCACCCCCTTGCCCAGAAAGTTCTCCGTCCCGCGGTTCGTCCCCTACGACGGACTGTCCGACCCATCCGCTCACCTCCGACACTTCTCCCAGAAGATGTCCATCTGGGGGAATGAGGGCCACCTAAACTGCAAAATCTTCTCCTCCAGTTTGGGTGACCTCCCCCTGAAGTGGTTCTGTTCTCTCCCAGAGAAGTCCATTTCGAGTTGGAAGGAGCTCCAGCTCTCCTTCCTGAAGAAGTTCCAAGCCTACAGCGTCGTCCCCAAAAAGGAGGGGGACCTCCTCGCCCTGAGAATGAAGCAGGGTGAGACCCTCGCCAAGTTCGCCCAGCGATTCTGGGCGGTCTACAGCCAGATCGAGGGCACCAGGGAAGAGATAGCAATCTACGCCTTCCAGCATGCCCTGATCCCCGGCCACGACTTGCGAAAGGACTTGGCCGGGAACCCCCCAGAATCCATGCCAGAGTTGATGTCCCGGGTGAAGCGCTTCATCGCCCAGGAGGAAGACGAGATCCGAGCCAGGGATCAGGACGGGCATCCGGAGCCCGAGCAGAAGAGTAGCCAGCCTCGGCAGAGAGGCGGGAGGCCCTCCCAGAAGCAGGAGCCCAAGCAGGCCTGGGTCTCCAGTTCGGCGAAGCCTTCGTCGTCTAGGTCTGGGGGCACCTGGAAGCCCAGACCTCCCTCCAGCGCCAGTCAGAGCGTCAGCGTCGTCTTCAAGGAGCCGATCTACCGCATCCTGACCAAGATCAGGTCCAAGCCGTTCTTCAAGTACCCTCAGCCCATGAAGAATGAGCCCACCTCCGACAGCCGAAGCCAGCTCTACTGCTCCTTCCATAGGGGTAACGGGCACAAGACCGAGGACTGCAAGACTTTGCAGTGGTACCTGGAGAAGCTGGCCGAAGAAGGCCACATTCCAGAATTCGTCAAGGCAGGTGATGCCGGCGGCAGCGAGGGCCGGATTCACCAGAGCGCAGCCCAGGCTCCAGACAGCGAGGATTCAGAGAAGATCATTAACGTGATCCATCTGGCGTCCTCAGTTCCCGCTTCCTCGCCCCGGGGCAGCTCCCAGGCCCGTGTCGAAGCCAGGAGGGCTTCGCACGGGAAAGAAGTAATGAAGGCCGAGCTCGCCCCGGCATCCAAGAAAGCCCGCCGCGACCGACCCGCCATCTCATTCTCGGACAGAGACCTAGAGGGAATCCAGCTCCCTCACAACGACCCCCTGCTCCTCACCATGAAGCTGAGAGACTTCACAGTGAAGAGGATCCTCGTCGACTCCGGCAGCTCCTCCGAGGTCCTCTACTACGACTGCTTCAAGAAGATGAAACTCTCCGAAGCAGACCTCACGGAGGTCCGAGCACCCCTACTAGGGTTGTCCGCCACGCCGGTCTACCCCAAGGGCAGGATCACCCTGGAGACCCGAGTTGGTGGGGCCTCCGTGTCGGCTGACTTTCTAGTCGTGGACGCCCCTTCTCCCTACAACGTCATTCTGGGCAGAACGTGGCTCCACAAGTTAGAAGCCGTCCCTTCTTCCCTCCACCAGAAGCTGAAGTTCGTCCATGAGAACAAGGAGGGCAAGATGGAAGTAGTCACAGTGGAGGGGGATCAGCAGCAAGCCAGGCAGTGCATGCTAGCCGCAGTCCCGGCAGTGAAGGAGCCAGAGCGCGTCAACCTCGCCGAGTTCGAGAAAGGCCTCGATGAAATCGGCCGAGATCCCGAGAAGAAGAGCATCGAGGACCTGGCCGAGGTCAGGCTGAACCCGGCAGATCCGGACAGGTTCTTCCTGATTGGCACCCAGCTGCCAGGCGAGGAGAGGGCCGAACTCTCTCGGTTCCTGATGCAGAACGTCGACGTCTTCGCTTGGAGCCCAAGCGAAATGCCTGGGGTCGACCCCGAGGTCATGTGCCACAAGCTGAATGTGGACCCCGACCACAAGCCGGTAGTGCAGAGGGCCCGTAGGACAGGGCTGCAGCAGACAGATGCGGTCGTTGAAGAGATCGACAACCTGCTAAAGGCAGGAGCCATCCGGGAAGTCCAGTACCCGGTATGGCTGGCCAACACGGTGGTGGTCAAGAAGAAAACTGGAAAGTGGAGGGTGTGCGTGGACTTCACAGACTTGAACATGGCCTGCCCTAAAGATAGTTTCCCCCTTCCAAAGATTGACCAACTGATCGACGCCACCGCTGGTCACGACCGAATGAGCTTCCTCGACGCCTACAGAGGCTACCACCAGATCCCGCTCTACGAGCCAGACGAGGAGAAAACATCATTCATAACCCCCCGCGGCACTTACTGCTACAAGGTGATGCCCTTCGGGCTAAAGAACGCGGGGGCAACCTATCAGCGCCTCGTCACAAAAATGTTCCATGCTCAGCTCGGCTGGACGGTGGAGGTCTACATCGACGACATGGTCATCAAATCGGTGCACTCCGGCGATCATCTGGTGGATCTCGACCAAATCTTCAACATCCTTCGCGCATACAAGCTTAAGCTAAACGCTTCCAAGTGCGCCTTCGGCGTAGCCTCTGGCAAGTTCCTCGGCAGCTTGGTAACGCGGAGAGGGATAGAGGCTAATCCGGACCAGATCACCGCGATCCAGGGCATCCAGAGCCCCTCTACCACGAAGGAAGTTCAGAAGCTCACAGGAATGGCTGCAGTACTCAACCGCTTCATCAGCCGGTCATCAGATAAGTGCAGGCCTTTCTTTCAGCTTTTAAAGAAAAATTTGAAATTCCAGTGGACCCCCGAGTGCGACCAGGCATTGGCCGCACTCAAAACCTATTTAATGTCACCACCCTTACTCTCCACCCCAACTTTGAGGGAGATTCTGTATTTGTACCTTGCGGTCTCGGATCACGCAGTGAGCTCCGTCCTCATCAGGGAGGACGAGGGAGTTCAAAAGCCAATCTATTATACGAGCAAGACCCTGCTCGATGCTGAGACCAGGTACCTTCTATTGGAGAAGCTTGCGTTGGCTCTCGTCAGTGCCTCCCGCAAGCTCTCCCATTATTTCCAATCCCACACCATTGTGGTGATCACGGAGCATCCACTTCATTCAGTGTTCAAGAAAGCTGATTTTTCGGGGCGAATATCAAAGTGGGCAGTTGAACTGGGGCAGTATGATATACAGTACCGTCCCCGAACTGCGATCAAAGCCCAGATTCTGGCAGACTTCATTGTCGAATTCGTCTCCCCCAACCCGGCTCCGACTCAGCTCGGCACAGCACTGGGGGGCACAGGGCACGAGCCAGTAGAAACTGAGATCGAACAGTCTCCCACCTCGGCATGGAAGATCTTTGTCGACAGGTCGTCCACCTCCAAGAGAGCTGGCGCCGGCATAGTTCTCCAATCGCCAGAGGGCCTGGTCATAGAGCAGGCATTCACCCTGGACTTCAAAGCTACAAACAATGAGGCAGAGTACGAAGTACTGATTGCAGGGTTGAACAGCGCCCAAATCCTCGGAGCCCAGCACCTGGAGATCTTCAGCGACTCTCAACTGGTAACTAGCCAGCTCGCTGGAGACTACCAGGCCAGGGACGACAGGATGGCGGCCTACTTAGCCCTCGCGAAAAAACTGCTCTCCCATTTCCAGAAAGCCGAGGTCAGGCAAATATCCAGAGATACCAACACGCACGCAGATGCGCTTGCAAACCTGGCCTCCGCTGTCGAAGCAGGGAAGAAAAGGACCATCGAGGTTGGGTCAGTATCAAGGTCAAGTTTAGAACTCCATTCATCTCGGCTTGTCCTCTGTGCTGACCTCGGCCCCAGCTGGATGGATCCAATTGTCGCCTACTTGAAGGACGACCAGCTCCCCGAGGACAAGGCTGAAGCCCACAGGATCAGACTCAAGGCAGCGCGATTCTGGCTCTCTCCCGAAGACAAACTCTACAGGAAGTCCTTCACAGGTCCATACCTCCAATGCGTCCATCCAAGCAAGGTGGACGACTTCCTGTATGAGATCCACGAAGGAATCTGCGGCAGTCACATAGGAGGTCGATCCCTGGCTTACAGAGCAATAAGCCAGGGCTACTGGCGGCCCTACATGCAGAAAGACGCGCAGGTCTACGCCAGGAAATGCGAGAAGTGCCAGAAGTTCTCCCACTCCCTCCATCAACCAACACAAGATCTGAGTCCCCTCTCTAGCCCATGGCCCTTCGCTCAATGGGGCCTGGACATTGTGGGGCCTCTTCACCAAGCTCCAGGGAACAAGAGATGGCTGATAGTGGCTACAGACTACTTCACAAAATGGATAGAAGCTGAACCGTTGTCTTTAATCACAGACAGGGACTCCAGGAACTTCGTTTGGAAAAACATCCTTACGAGGTTCGGCATCCCCCGGACCCTGATTTCGGATAACGGGACTCAGTTCGACTCCAAGTCCTTCAAAGACTTCTGCCAAGAGCACGGCATCAGAAATCATTACTCCACTCCGGCATATCCACAGAGTAATGGCCAGGCAGAAATCTCCAACAAAGTGATCCTGGACGGCCTGAAGAAGCGACTGGACAAGGCAAAGGGCAGATGGACAGAGGAGCTTCCGAGCGTGCTGTGGGCATACATAACAACTCCAAGGAGGTCCACCTCGGCAACACCGTTCTCTCTGGCCTACGGGATGGAGGCAGTCATTCCTTTGGAAATCGGCCTTCCTACCCTGAGGACAGAGCTGGTCGACCAAGGCCGAAATGAGACAAACCTGGCAATGGAGCTGGAGCTGGCAGACGAGCGACGAGAAGCAGCAGCCCTGCGACTGACCGACTATCAGCAACGGTTAGCCAGGGCATACAATCAAAATGTCAGAGAGAGAAAGTTCTCCGCGGGAGAGCTGGTTCTAAAGAAAACCCTGCCAGCTGACAGAGAGCCAAACGAAGGGAAGCTAGCCCCGAACTGGCATGGCCCGTTCAGAATAGTCTCACTGGCAGGAAAGTCAGCCTACAAGCTCGAAGACTTGGAAGGCAAGCCACTACCGAGACCATGGAATGCATCCCACTTGAAGAAATTTTATTTCTAAGGATGTATCGAGTCTCAAAATCAATAAAAGCAGCTTTCGCCTTGTCGTCAACTTGTCGTCTCTCTCTGACTGATCCCGGCAGCACTGGGTCTACGCCCTGGATACAGCCTTGAGTTCTTACACTCGGCCGAATTCCTAAAGTCCTCGAGTTTTGAACCCACGGGTCTACCGCCCTGGAAAAGGCCTCGAGTCCAGACTCGGTCGTTTCCTAAAGCTCCGGGTCCTGGGCCCTGGAGAAGGCCTCGAGTTCGGACACTCGGCCGGATAAGCATGGGTCTACGCCCTGGATACAGCCTTGAGTTCTTACACTCGGCCGAATTCCTAAAGTCCTCGGGTTTTGAACCCACGGGTCTACCGCCCTGGAAAAGGCCTCGAGTCCAGACTCGGTCGTTTCCTAAAGCTCCGGGTCCTGGGCCCTGGAGAAGGCCTCGAGTTCGGACACTCGGCCGGATAAGCATGGGTCTACGCCCTGGATACAGCCTTGAGTTCTTACACTCGGCCGAATTCCTAAAGTCCTCGGGTTTTGAACCCACGGGTCTACCGCCCTGGAAAGGCCTCGAGTCCAGACTCGGTCGTTTCCTAAAGCTCCGGGTCCTGGGCCCTGGAGAAGGCCTCGAGTTCGGACACTCGGCCGGATAAGCATGGGTCTACGCCCTGGATACAGCCTTGAGTTCTTACACTCGGCCGAATTCCTAAAGTCCTCGGGTTTTGAACCCATGGGTCTACCGCCCTGGAAAAGGCCTCGAGTCCAGACTCGGTCGTTTCCTAAAGCTCCGGGTCCTGGGCCCTGGAGAAGGCCTCGAGTTCGGACACTCGGCCGGATAAGCATGGGTCTACGCCCTGGATACAGCCTTGAGTTCTTACACTCGGCCGAATTCCTAAAGTCCTCGGGTTTTGAACCCACGGGTCTACCGCCCTGGAAAAGGCCTCGAGTCCAGACTCGGTCGTTTCCTAAAGCTCCGGGTCCTGGGCCCTGGAGAAGGCCTCGAGTTCGGACACTCGGCCAGATTGGGTCTACCGCCCTGAAAAAGGCCTCGAGTCCAGACTCGGTCGTTTCCTAAAGCTCCGGGTCCTGGGCCCTGGAGAAGGCCTCGAGTTCGGACACTCGGCCGGATTGGGTCTACCGCCCTGGAAAAGGCCTCGAGTCCAGACTCGGTCGTTTCCTAAAGCTCCGGGTCCTGGGCCCTGGAGAAGGCCTCGAGTTCGGACACTCGGCCGGATTCCTAAAATCAGGGTTTTTTACACCCCTCAAAGATCATTGCCGAGCTCACGCTTCCACAGCCGAGACCAACGGAATGATGACTCCACTTCGGCACAAGGCAGCTCGTCTCGGCCAAAGCCAGCAATTTCGGCCAAGGACAGCTTTTCAGAGAAAGAGAGCTATGCCAGCACGCAAACACCCAAAAATGCAAGTATTCCAGAACAGTGCAAAGAAAGAGAAAAAGAACTCAAAAGCATTGTACGCAGTTTGGGTGATCACAGAATTCCTCCTTTTTATTCATTGTAAACTGCTTTATTACAAGAGATACAGAACAGAAAGCAAAGTACAGAAAGGAGGATCGCAGTCCTCTGAAAACAGAAAATAAAGAAAAGATGGAAGACTCTGATCTTCACTGACTCTTCGGGCTGCAGACTTCGAGATGCCGGATCACGGACTGGAGGTTCTGAGTGATCCTGAATTTCAGTGAGCTCTACAACACGCTATGGTTGGTCAGACCAAAGCGGCTGCAGAAGCCCCTCCAGTGCGGAGGCCCTGGACCTCGCTTAGCTCTTCAACACCCTCTGGCCAGTAAGACCAGCCAAGGTTTGAAGAACCCCCAGGTCCAGCAGGGCCTCAATCCCACCTTCCGTCCGGCGGTCTCGCAAGACCGTGTCGGACGAGAATGCGCCACCGCCCCTCATCCTCTTCTTCTCTCCATCAACGAAACCTGACCAGGGGCGGTCGGCCATGAACCCGCGTTCAGAGAGCGCGTAGTCCACGGGGAGTTCCTTCAGAGAGCGCGCAGACTACGATGGGCTTCCCTCCTTGGAGAAAGCCATCCACAGGCGCAAGGGTCCCCCCCGGATCAAAGACTGCAGAATGACTGCCAGCCATGGTTCCTATGTCTAGGTGATTTAAAATATTCTACGTTCTGTTCTTTTCATCGCCCATGGCGAGCCTGTCGCCCCTACTTATAGGAAGAAGAAGGGCTCAGCCTTCGAAGGAAGTTATGGGGGCAAAGTCTCCCACGCGTTGCTCGGGATGCATGACTGTTGACCAGCGATCCCCATGACGCCAAGTGGAGACATCCATCCGTTTCCCTCATAGGCCGTGCCACTGTTTACTGCTATTTATGATCTCCAGAATACGGAGAATCGGCACAGACAGCTATGAGGATCGTTTGACTCCTTCTACCTCAAGAGTCACGCGTTATATTAAAGGCATTCAAGCACCATTCAATGCACATCCAGGAATGAAAGAGAGGCAAATGCAGAGAAAAATGCCAAGTAAAGAAGCCCGACTTTCATTGAATTGACAGAGTGTTACAAAGCTGAAAAGCAAAAATATTACATGCAAGAAGACAGAAATATAGAGGAGCCCGGCTATTATGGTTTCGGCGACTCCACTAGGTCGATCACCGTATCTGATGGACCAGTGGACTCGGCCGAAACCGCGACCTTGCTTGGAGCGTCGCTGGCAGAGGAAGCTTTGGCCGGTACCTCACCCGAACCAGGGGCAGAAGAGGTCTCACCCTGAGGCACAGCCGAAGCGTCGCTGGCGACCGGGGCATCGCTCAAGACCAGGGCAGCTGGAGCGTCGTCAGCAGCAGGAGCAACCGCAGGAGCTTCAACTGGGGCACTTTCGGCTGCAGGAGCCGAGTCCGGGTACTTCGGCAGGTCCTGATAGATAGGGTGATCTTCGGGGACCCCCGCACGTCTCAGTGCGGCCAGGCATCCTTCCTCGAACAGGATGGCGGTGATCTCCTCCACCTGCTTCTCATATAGCTCGGAGGCATGATCCACCCCATCCTGGAAGGCGGACTGGGCCTCGGCCAGAAGAGAGGCCTTCTCCTTCTCCAGCTCGGCATTCGCCGTCTTCAGCCTCGCCGTTTCGGCTCGCCCAGCCAGCACTTCCCCGCGCAGCCTCGTCCCCTCGGCCGTCGATTCAGCCTTTAACCTGGCCAGCTCCGACTCCAGCTCGGCGGTCTTCTTGTTCCTCGCCCAGACCTCGCCCTTCAGATGATTGGCCTTCGATGTAAGTTCGGCGACATCAGCCAGAGCCGATGCCAGCCGAGCAGCCTCATCAGCGCTGGCCTTCTTCATCCGCTCCATTCCCGCCTGCAGCTCCTCCAGTTCCTTCTTCAGCTTGTCCCTCTCGGACTCCAGCTGAGCGACCCTCGTCGCGTTCCTGTCGCTCCTTCCCACCACGGTCAGGAGCCTCTGCACGTTCTGCAAATGGAAAAAGTGGGTCAAACCGGGGCAGTCAAGCTGGGTTACTTAGAGAAAAGCGCTGAAAACACTTACCAGGAGGTTGGCCTGGATCGCCGAAACCATCAGGCTCTCATCGTCGAACCTCTCGTGCGTCTCCATGTCTCGTGGCAGAGCACAGACCTTGGCGAGAGCCCCGATCACCTCGGCATTCCCCATCAGCCGGTCCTCGACGTTCAGAGGCTTACCGGGCTGAGTCTCCATCCTCGGCCTCCATGGCGCTGGGGCACTTCGGGGTCCGGAGGCCGATCCAGACCCTTGCCCCACCGAGATCGTCGGCTCGCGAGTCGTCCCGCCTGACGGTCTGCCTGTCGGCGCGCTCTTCTCAACTGGCGTACTCTTCTCAGCCGGGGCGCTCTTTTCAGCTGGAGCCTTGGCTCCGGGGGCCCGCGCAGGGGTTTTGCCCTTCGGAGGCTGTTCGGCCCCCAGGTCCTTCTCCCCCGCCTTGGACTTCTTCCTGGGCGGGGACCCCTCCCTCGGGCGCTCTGGCGAACGTCGCCGAACTCCCGCACTCGAAGCAGGAGCAAGAGCGGAAGCAGGAGCAGGAGCAGGAGCAGGAGCAGGAGCGGAAGCAGAAGTGTCGCCAGCACCTCCCGAGCTCGAGGCTGCTCGGGTGCTGGCAGAAGATGGCGTCGCAGAGGAAGAGGACGCCCGCCTGAACTTGGCCGCTAGGTCCTTGACGGCTGGCTCCTTCAACCTTCCCGCCATATCCTCTTCCTGATCAGAAGAATAAGCGTCCACTATCTGCCTTAGGTTCGACGGTTCCGAACTTGAAGTGGACGCCTCAGACCCAGATGCAGCTCGGCTAGCGGCAGGATCGCTCAAGGGGATCCCGGAAGGTACAGCAAGGGAGACGGTTGGACGATCAGGATGCACCTCGTCCACCTCGGGTACCCCGGTCCTCTGGTAGTGGCCGCGGTATCTCGGCGTGTATCCGAGCAGCTTCCAGGCCGATCTAGTCTCGTGCCCCTTGTACCTCTCGACCTTGTTGACGCCGTCGGGGTTCCTCCTCCAACCCTCACTCGCAGCTCGGCGTCGTCTCGCACCTGCCTCTGCATAACAAACAATAGATGAGTCAGCTCGGCATCATCAAGATCAAGCAAAGAAAATGAATGAAAAGGAGCAATGTTTACTTGGGACTGTCCCAGGGCGGCGCGGGACCGCTAGCCTCCTACTTTCGCCAGCGCCGAACTCCCAGTCCCCCGAAGCGCAGAAGAAGGCTTCCTCGGCGTTCTTACTTGAATCCTCCAAGGCCAGGACGAAGCCTCTCCGTTGCGGCTTCACCCGGAGATAATATTTCCCTTCTCCAGCCTTGCAAATGTCGTAGGTATCCTCGATATCATGGACACCTAGGTGGGTCCCCAAAACCTCGTTCAGCTTCGCCGTGCCCATGATGACCTTATAGCCATTGGGCATCAGCTGGCAAGGGGTGAGGGACCAGGTACTGAGGCAAGCTCTAAGTAGAGGGTGCAGGGGAAATCTGACCCCACCCTCGATCACAGAGATCAGAGGGAACGGCATCCAGCCGCCGGACCAGCGCATCGTGGCATAGTCGACGGAGTCTGCCGGCTTGAGCAGAACTCGCTCTGGAATATCGAAGGCAGCCCTGAATCTGGCTATGCCCTCTTCGGTGTCTAAACTGAACCTAGGGGTGCCCATGTCTAGAAAGAAGGGTACAGGAAAAGAGAAAACCCTAAAGGTTGCGAAACCCTAAAGAAAAGCTACAAGGAGACGCGGAGCAACTTACAGAGACGAAAAGAGGCAACTCGAGTATAGATCCAGACACGCCCTACGGTCGTCCTCGCTAGAAAGATCTTGAGCAGCAGAGCAGAAATCGGAGATGAAGGCAAAGGCGAAAAGAAATCAGAAACGAGAAGAGAAGAAGACGACCCTATTTATGGAGAAGAAACCCTCGGCGCGCGCTGCTTTCGAAATTCGAAAGGACGGATTTCGCGATCCGCGCCCATTCCATCAATAAGACAGCGCAACCAGCGAAGAGGCGACGCGTGTAACCGTTGGCTCGCTTCCCGGTACAGGCGAGACAGAGCATTCATTGCTTCAGGACAGTTGAAGCGACACCAGGCAATGACCGTCGCATCCCCAGGCGAGTCTTCTAGCTTTCAACCACTAAAGGCCAAGGCGCTCGAGAGGTCAAAAGCTAGGGGGCAATTGTGTGGGGAGATTTCCAGAACCACAGGATTACGCTAATCACAGCCATCAGACGAGGCTAAGCACTCTCACGTGCCATCCGCGTGCCATCCACGTGGCACCAAGCTCACCCCGGCTACCAGGACAGGGGGTCCGGCCGAAGTCAGGCAGCTCCGGGCCGCTAGCGCCGAACTGGTCCACCCCCGGGTGCCATCTCGGCAGGGAGCTCCACCTCGGCTGAAGAAGCCGGGATGAAAGCCGAAGCCAGAAAGAGTCTCCACTCACGCCCCTTATCCCCCACGTCACCAGGCATGTGGAGGGATAGGGGCACGAGCTAGAGGGACAGACACGACATCCAGCCGCTCGCGATCTTCGCCAGATCCTAACAGGGCGGCATCCAGCGGCTGAGGCCACATCAGGGCAAGGCCCGAGGGCAGATCTGATGATACCCTACCGCCAAAGGCGTCCAACACGATCTGGCCCAACAAGACGCGCATTAAATGCGACGTGGGCTGATCCGACGCGCATTTAATGCAGAGTGGGCTGGATTGGACCGCATTAATTGCAACGTGGGCTGTTCATGACTTCCCAGTCGAATCATGAGACCCATGCCAAGATATCGTCCAAGATATCTTCCAAATCGTCTATAAAAGGATTGCATTTCACATGCAAGGTACGGACAACACAACTCATAGAGCTGTTACTCTGCCTCTCTTCTCCCTCTCCTCCCATTGTTCCAGTTCCTTCACTGACTTTGGCATCGGAGAGCCTTGCGCCGCCCAGGCCAGGGTCCTCTGACCGTGTGTTCTTCCCTTTCAGGCTTTCGGACGGCACATCGGATAAGTCCTCTAAGGCTCCCCCGTTATTGTGGGTCATTATTTTCTGCACCTACAGATTTGTATCTGGGTTTTTGGAACATATGAAAATGGCACCATTTCACAAAAGTAGCTTTGTACCTGTGATTCTTAGAACACTTGGGAAAAGAGTGACAATTTCCTTTGGAAAATTGCTTTGGCTTGAATATTAATCCTCAACATCGCAAAATAGAGTTTTCCAGATGTTGGAATTTGAGATGCATTGAGTTGAATCTTGAAGCATTGGTGTGTTTTGGTGTCTCAAGCATCAAATTGTATTGGAATTATTGTCAACACTATGTCTCAATCATGTGTTGAAAGAGTGGAATTGATAGAGCTTAAAAAGAAAAATAAGAGTTGACACAGTTCAGGAATTCAGCATTCCTGAAGCAGAGCACGCGGTCGACCGGGCTCTTCATGCGGTCGACCGAGCAAGAAGAAACCTGCAGAAAACAGATTTTGGTAGCTCTCAGTTATTTTCGTGACACAGTGTGTCTTCGGTCGACCGAGCCCTCAGGATGTCGACCGAGCTCGATAAGTGACTATTTCCAGATAGTGTATGATGTCGACCGAGCAAAGCATGATGTCGACCGAGCACGGGATCAGAGTTGCGCAGAAACAGAAGACTTGCACGAAAATTCAGGAACTTTTTGTATTTCGTTTGGGACTCTTTCTAAACGAATTGTAGCCTATTTTGAAGACTCTTAAGGGTTGCTAAAACCTATATAAGGGCATGTTAGGCTCGTTTTTATGTACACAACAGAAAGAGAGAAAGAAGAGAGAAAAAGAGAGAGTTTGGAGAGAATAGAGTGTTGTGGCTGTGTTGCTGTTGTGGTGCTGTTGTGCTGATGTGCTGACGTTTTCTACAGCAAGTGTGGACGAATTTGAAGCCTCATGAAGATGGTATTTTCGTTCATAAGATAAGTCTCTCTTTTATGCTTTAGATTTCTATTTGTAAGGGATTGAGAGAGAGAGAATTGTAGAGGGGAAAGGGCTGTAGATCAGTTTATCTTCTTTGCTGTAATCATCAAGTTGGTGCTTGGTGTTTTGGGGTTTGGTGATCCTGTCTGTGGGTGCAGACAAATTGTAAAGGGAGTTGTAGCTTCCTAGATAGTTGGTGCTATCTGAAACCTAAGGGAGTCGGTGCTTCCTAGATAGTTGGTGCTATCTGAAACCTAAGGGAGTCGGTGCTTCTAGATAGTTGGTGCTATCTGAATTTAAGGGTTGGTGCTCTTTGTCGTCGGTGCGACTAAATAAGATTCAGACCTGTACCGGATTGTTGTTCGGACGGGATTGAACCGTGGACGTAGCCTTTTGGTGAACCACGTAAAATCTGGTGTCAAATTGTGTGGTTTGATTTGAATTGTTGTTAGCAAGGACCTGTTTAAAAGAGATCACTGATTCACCCCCCCCCTCTCAGTGATCACGAGATCTAACAATTGGTATCAGAGCGTAAGGTTTCCCTTGATAAGCTTAACACGCTAAGGGTGATCTTTGTCAAATCACATGGCAACCAGCACAGCGAATATGAAAGCACCGTTGTTTGATGGTTCTAATTACAGCTTTTGGAAGATTAGAATGCAGGCCTTCATCAAATCTCTTGGCTATGATGTCTGGGAGACTGTCAGAGTCGGTTACAATTCTGCCATTGTACCCACTGATGCTGCAACGAAGAAGTTAGCAGACAACGACTCTAAGGCGCAGAATGCACTCTTTAGCGGCCTTGTTGACAGCGAGCTGATCAAAGTTATAGCATGCAAGACAGCCAAGGAAATCTGGGATAAGCTGAAAAGCATCCATGAAGGAGATGAGAAGATCAAAGAAGCGAAATTGCAAACTCATCGCTCCCAATTTGAGTCGCTTCGCATGGAGGATAACGAGAATGTTGATTCTTACATGCAACGGGTGAATGAAGTCACGAATGACATTCGTGGACTAGGAGAGGAGATTAAAGAACCAGTCATCGTCAAAAAGGTTCTAAGATCTCTCCTTCCCCGGTTTGATTCTAAAGTCTCAGCCATAGAAGAAGCCAAAGATCTGAACGAGTTTTCAATGGATGAGCTGCATGGTTCTCTCACTGCCTATGAGATGCGCATAGGTAAGACGTCTTCATCGGATAGAGAAGCGGCCTTCAAAGTTCAGAAAAAGGCAAAAGAGATTGCCGGTCATGATTCTGATGATGATGAGCTTGAGGCTCAATTTATTAGAAGGCTGAAGAAAGGAAGCAATGGCAAGTATAAAGGGAAGCTACCCTTTAAATGCTTCAATTGTGGCGGTGTTGGCCACTTTGCTGCGAAGTGCCCGCTGAAAGAAGACAATGATAATGACTCTTATGTTGATAAGAGTAAATGGAAGAAGAATTTCAGAAAGAAGGGCAAAGCAAAGAGCTTCATCAGTCAGCATAATGACAGCACGTCTGAATCTTCGGACGATGATGAATCAGTCGAGGCGACTGAAGCACTCTTCATGGTTACTATTGAAGAAGACGATGAGCAAGAGCTGGAAAACGAAGAGGAGGCTGAAGTGAATCTTGAAGAAGAGCTCATTGCTGCACTTGAGGAGCTTAGCAAGGAGCGAAGATCAAGTAAGAAAAATCTGAAACTTCTTCATGAATCTGAAATTTCAGTTATTGCTTTGAAAACTGAATTAGAAGAGTATAAAAGAATGGTAGATGTCCTAGAAATACAAATCTGTACCAAAACTGAGGAAGTGATGAAACTTGAGAATGAAATCCTTGGAGCAAGGACTGAAAATATGCAAATGAAACAAAAGCTCAAGGAGTTTCAAGCTATCAATGGTACATTGAAGCTGAATGAAATTTTGAAAGTTCAAAGACCCCCTCACTTCAGATTTGGAATAGGATTTGAGAATGGAGAATCTTCTAAGGTTACACCTTCTGTAGAGACGGTGTTTGTAAAGCAAGTTACTACACCTTCCAATTCTGTGAAGCCCACACTGCCTAGAAAAGAGCCCATTCAAGTAAGAAAGGACATGAAGCCTAACCAGCCATATAAAAGATACAAATTTTATGGCTATTGTTATCATTGCAATAGGTATGGACATAGAAGGGCAGATTGTAAATTCTATGTGAGAAACAGCCCAGTTGTGAGAAGGAACCCTTTCTCAATCCTAAATAGCCACAATATTGAGTGCTACAAGTGTCATAATTTTGGACACATGGCTAGGGATTGTAGGCTGCCTACTGCTAAACCAATTCAGGTTGAAAAGAAACCCAAGTTAGTCAAAACTTGGAGGGCAAAGAAAAGTGCAGAAAAAGGCAAGAAATCTCTCATTGTGCAAACCGCTTTTAATGCACAAAAGAAGACAGCACCATGGGTCCTTGATAGTGGCTGTTCGAGTCATATGACTGGTGATAAAGAAAAATTCATCAAGTTACAGCACTATGAAGGTGGTTCGGTAAAGTTTGGTAACAATGATGGTGCCAAAATTGTTGGAAAAGGTGTTGTTCAGCTGATGGCAAACAAGATCAGATCTGAAGAGGTCTTATATGTGTCTGGATTGAGACACAATCTGTTGAGTGTGAGCCAGATCTGTGATAAGGGCCACGAAATTGTTTTTACAAAGAATGGGTTTGCTATCAAGAAGAGTAGCAACGGCAAAACAGTGGCTACTGGGTCAAGGACAGCTGGAAATCTTACACCTTGTCAGATGGAGCTGAAAAGACATGCTTATTGAGTCGGTCAGAAGAGAGTTGGTTGTGGCACAAACGCCTTGGGCATCTAAGCTTTGGCAACATGTCAAAGATTTGCAATTCAAAGGCTGTTAGAGGTATGGCTACAGTTGAAAAGCCTTCAAACCCCATTTGTGACTCTTGTCAAAAGGGAAAGCAAACGAGGGTAATGTTCAAGACGAAGAAACCTCTTGAGCTGGTACACACTGATCTCTGTGGACCGATGCGGACTCAAAGCACCAATGGAGATAAGTATTTTATGCTTTGCATTGATGATTTTACTCGCATGACATGGGTATTATTTCTTAAGCATAAACATCAAGCACTTGATCGGTTCAAAGTGTTTAAAGCACAGGTTGAAAACATGCTAGGGAAGCAGATCAAGACGCTAAGTCTGATCGTGGAGGCGAATTCACATCTGATGAATTCACTAAGTATTGTGAACATCATGGCATCCAAAGACAATACTCAGCCCCTAGAACTCCACAGCAGAATGGAGTTGTTGAGCGCAAGAACCGCACTGTGCAAGAAATGGCACGCACCATGCTGGTTGAAAGTAAGATGGCTGATAAGTATTGGAAAGAGGCGATTCATACGGCTGTTTATATTCAGAATCGTGCTTGATCAGGCCACATGAAGATAAAACACCTTATGAGCTATGGTTTGGAAGAAAAGCTACAGTCAAGCACTTCAGAGTCTTCGGTAGCAAGTGTTACATCAAGCGGCTCGAACAAAATCCGGGCAAATTTGAAGAAAGAGCCGATGAAGGTATTTTTCTGGGTTACTCATCCTCTAGTAAAGCTTACAGATGCCTTAACAAAGGACCAGAAAAATTATTGAAAGTGCTGATGTTAGAATTGATGAAAACCATGAGTCAAAGAAGGTAACTCATAATGACAGTCCAGTTTATGAGGACTCGAGTGAGATTGATGATGAAGTGGCTGAACCTGATTCTGAAAAGGCAAAAGATGATTCAGAGGATACTTCTCCTAGAAAGAAAAGTACTTGGGTAGAGCAACACCCTAAGGATCAAATCATTGGAGATCCTGAGGCCGGTGTAAAAACTAGACAAAGTGTAGTTAGCAATTACTCACTTGTGTCCACCATTGAGCCCAGACAGTAGCTGAAGCTAGTCTAGATGAAAGCTGGTTAAAAGCTATGCATGAGGAGTGAGCAGATTGAGAAAAACTCCACATGGGAAACTAGTCCCTAGACCTACTGATAAGAAATGTGATTGGTACAAAATGGGTCTTTCGGAACAAGCTGAATGAAGATGGTCAGGTCATACGAACAAGGCAAGGTTGGTTTGTAAAGGCTATGCACAAGTTGAAGGCATAGATTTTGAAGAGACCTTTGCACCGGTGGCTCGTCTGGAAGCCATTCGTATGTTTCTTGCATTGGCTGCCTATAAAACCTTCAAGGTATTTCAGATGGATGTTAAGTCAGCTTTCTTGAATGGTTTACTTGAAGAAGAGGTCTACATTGAGCAACCTGATGGCTTTCTAATTAGCAAAAATTCAGACTTAGTTTGCAAGCTGAAGAAGGCTCTATATGGACTGAAACAGGCGCCAAGGGCATGGTATGCAAGGCTGGATCTTTATCTTCGCAAGATTGGTTTTGGAAAAGGACTAGTTGATAGCAATCTGTATGTCAAATCTGATTCAAGCAAACAGCTGGTGGTTATTGTTTATGTTGATGACATAATATTTGGAGGCAATGATGAGAATATGTGCAGGATTTTTGCTGAAGATATGACGAAAGAATTTGAGATGTCTATGCTTGGAGAGCTAAAGTTCTTCCTAGGATTACAGTTCAGCAGCTGAAAAATGGTATTTTTATATCTCAGATGAAATATATAAAGGAAATGCTGAAGCGTTTTAACATGGAAGACAGCAAGCCCGTGAGCACGCCAATTGACAACGAACACGAAACTTAACAAAGATGATAAGGCTTCGTCCGTTGATCACACCACCTATCGTTCTATGATAGGAAGCTTGCTTACTTGACTGCTACAAGACCAGATCTTCTACAAGCAGTATGTATGGTGGCTCGATTTCAAGCATCACCAACTGAGACGCACCTTACAGCAGTGAAAAGGATATTTCGATATCTAAAAGGTACTATGGAGCTTGGAATATGGTATCCTAAAGGTAAATCCTTTACTCTTGTCGCATACTCAGACGCCGATTGGGCTGGTTGCGTAGATGATCGCAAGAGTACAAGTGGTGGTGCATTCTATCTTGGTGATAGATTGGTAGCTTGGCACAGCAAGAAGCAAGACTCCGTCTCACTTTCGACAGCGGAAGCAGAATATATTGCAGCGGCAACTTGTTGTACGCAAGTGTTATGGATGCGGCAAATGCTCTCTGATTTAGGAGTTCCAACAACAGATCCTACGCCGATCCTCTGTGATAACACTAGTGCAATTCATATCTCCAAGAATCCAGTTCAGCATTCAAGGACTAAGCATGTTGCAATCCGCTATCACTTTCTCAAGGATAAAGTTGCAGATGGTGAGGTAAAGTTGGAATACGTTCCTACTACTGAGCAAGTGGCTGATATCTTCACAAAACCTTTGCCAAAGGAAGTCTTCGAGTATCTCCGAAAGAAATTAGGAGTTACTCACTCTCCTACACCTTAGGAGATGTGCCACAAAGGGGGAGCAATGAATTCGTTGAATATCTTATTTGCTCCTAGATTGGTCCCTTTGGAATTATTGTCAAAGGGGGAGGAGATTATGCATGGAAAGGTTGATATGCATGTCATCTTGAGAAGGTTATCTGGAGATTGGTATCAAGTTATGCTGAGAAGATTATGCAAGGAAAGACTATATGCATGTTGAAGTTAGTCTTATGCTAAGAAGATGGAAATATGATAGCATGAGGAAGATGGAAGATTGGAATGAAAATTGGTATCAAGATAGTGGAATGAGAAGATCATGTTCCAAGGGGAGTTTATTGTTCTAAACAGGCTCTATGATGTCAACATGTTCCAAGTGACTGTGTGTTGAAGTTCAAGTGTTGCCAACAATTCCAAGGGGAGATTGTTGGAATTTGAGATGCATTGAGTTGAATCTTGAAGCATTGGTGTGTTGGTGTCTCAAGCATCAAATTGTATTGGAATTATTGTCAACACTATGTCTCAATCATGTGTTGAAAGAGTGGAATTGATAGAGCTTAAAAGACAAATAAGAGTTGACACAGTTCCGGAATTCAGCATTCCTGAAGCAGAGCACGCGGTCGACCGGAGGCTCTTCATGCGGTCGACCGAGCAAGAAGAAACCTGCAGAAAACAGATTTTGGTAGCTCTCAGTTATTTTCGTGACACAGTTGTGTCTTCGGTCGACCGAGCCCATCCGGGATGTCGACCGAGCTCGATAGTGACTATTTCCAGATAGTGTATGATGTCGACCGAGCAAAGCATGATGTCGACCGAGCACGGGATCAGAGTTGCGCAGAAACAGAAGACTTGCACGAAAAATTCAGGAACTTTTTGTATTTCGTTTGGGACTCTTTCTAAACGAATTGTAGCCTATTTTTGAAGACTCTTAAGGGTTGCTAAAACCTATATAAGGGCATGTTAGGCTCGTTTTTATGAACACAACAGAAAGAGAGAAAGAAGAGAGAAAAAGAGAGAGTTTGGAGAGAATAGAGTGTTGTGGCTGTGTTGCTGTTGTGGTGCTGTTGTGCTGATGTGCTGACGTTTTCTACAGCAAGTGTGGACGAATTTGAAGCCTCATGAAGATGGTATTTTCGTTCATAAGATAAGTCTCTCTTTTATGCTTTAGATTTCTATTTGTAAGGGATTGAGAGAGAGAGAATTGTAGAGGGGAAAGGGCTGTAGATCAGTTTATCTTCTTTGCTGTAATCATCAAGTTGGTGCTTGGTGTTTTGGGGTTTGGTGATCCTGTCTGTGGGTGCAGACAAATTGTAAAGGGAGTTGTAGCTTCCTAGATAGTTGGTGCTATCTGAAACCTAAGGGAGTCGGTGCTTCCTAGATAGTTGGTGCTATCTGAAACCTAAGGGAGTCGGTGCTTCCTAGATAGTTGGTGCTATCTGAATTTAAGGGTTGGTGCTCTTTGTCGTCGGTGCGACTAAATAAGATTCAGACCTGTACCGGATTGTTGTTCGGACGGGATTGAACCGTGGACGTAGCCTTTTGGTGAACCACGTAAAATCTGGTGTCAAATTGTGTGGTTTGATTTGAATTGTTGTTAGCAAGGACCTGTTTAAAAGAGATCACTGATTCACCCCCCCCCCCCCCCCCCCCCCCCCCCCTCTCAGTGATCACGAGATCTAACACCAGATTCTATCTTCATCGCATCATAGTACTCATTGAACTCTAACCTGCAGTTTTTCAAGATAAGCAATCCACAAAACCAAACAAAACAATAAGAAATTCAATCGACCTTTAAAAAAATAGAGACAGAGAGGTTTTAAACAAATATGCACCAAATGAACCTACAAAACATATATTTTTGGCTTGAGTGACGAAGCATTTATATGATATTGTATTTCCTTCCCACATAGCATATTAAGAATCATAGTAAATGAAAATGACAATCACAATCGAAATCAAGCATCTAGCTCTGCAAGAGTACGACGCTTTGCAATGGCCTATAAAAAAAAAAAAGAACATACAAACATTAAGTAAAAGATTTTTGAAACATTAGAAAAGAATTTAAATTCAGAGATCCAAATTGCTCTATATATTGAATCCAAAGGTTACTAAAAAGAAAAGAAATGATAAGACTGGCTAGGAAAAGAAGCCCTTTAAACACCAATGATTTGATTAAAAAAAAATGGAAAATCTTTGAAAGAAGATTATTTACCTGAAATGTAGATGGACTGGACTGATTGTATCCGCATTTCCAAAATCACAACTAAAATAAAGCATCCACAGTAAGAATCAAACTCTGAATCAAAATTGCAATCATCCATCCATCAAAGAACATTGAAAATAAGAATTAGGTTCAATCATTATAGCATTTGGCAATATTAGATATTAAGAAATATTGGCAAATATTAGATATTAAAAAAAAATGGCCAAAGGGGGAAAAACTAATCAACAATTTGAAAACAAAGAAGCATCAGTAATAGAGGACAAAAGGAAGGGGTGGGAAAAGAGCCCAACCGGCATTTCTTCTCGCACTCAGATCATTAGATCTTCAACTTATGTCTATTTGGTACATTAGAAAGCAAAATTCAAGGCTATTAGAACCCAAATCTAGAAGTCTATAGGCTGCAGAGTATTATATCCAACCGAACCAAAACATAAAAGAGAAATTTAACCGTAGGAGTTAACAAACATCTTAGAATTTGAAGTACACTAATTTCCTCAAATTGGTGGAAGTGGAAGAGTTGCTGCTTGATCTTCTCCTCATCAATTAACTTTTGGATTTGGAGTGGTTTCGTATAGTAATGGAGTTTAGAAGAAACGGATAGGTAAATGGGCAATTAGTTAGTAGGGTTAAACGGGCCTTTAATTAGTAGGGCTGACAGAAGGTCAAAAATTAGAAGATGGTCAAAACCAAATTTCAAATTGGCAATCAAATTGGCAATCAAACCCAGTTCGCTTCATATATATATATAAATAGTACAAAGAGAGCCTCACAACTGGAGATATAAACAAGATCTTGACAAACAAGTTCATTTCTCCTTATTCTAAAAGCAAAACGAGAAAACCTAATACCCCACATCAACTGGAGATATATACAATATCTTGACAAACAAGTTTATTTCTCCTTATTCTAAAAGCAAAACGAGAAAACTTAAAACCCCACATCATGCTCATATCCTCAAGCAATCTGGGCTTTCTTCATGCTCCATGCCTTCAGCTTTAATATCTTCACTGTCTCAGATCCTTTGTTGAATGCAAATAGATGACCTTCGTGATCTTCTAGATCCATTGTAGGATATACCCTGGATGTAATGCATGTCCTTCCACCCGCACCAAAGCTCTCAATGACTGAATGGTCAATCTGCACTTATTGCAAGAAGAGTTAAACACTCTCAAAATCTTCTAATTTCTAAATGGATAACACAAGTTTATGGGGGTAAAATGAAGAGATTTAACTAACCAAGCTCCTCAGAGATATCCTCTTGTTCACAATATTCACGTTTACAAAGCCTCCATATGTTGTTTTATCGCTATCAGTTTGATGGGAAGACCTGTTGTAGTAATCATAGGAATCCTGCTTATTAGTATCAAGTAATTAACAGGACTTGCAATTGAAGATGTTATCTTAATCACATACATACATCCAAATGAAGGTTCTCAGTTGAAACACATACAATTAGATTGATGTCGAATTATGTTAGATAAATTAATTAGTTATATGCATGGATGGGCACAAAAAAAAAAAAAAAAAAAAAAATCCTTGTACGTATATGCAACGATAAGTACACAATCATGTGTGGACATTATCATCGTCATAATTATCTTAGCTTTATTATACCATCAATTTGGTATTGGATTAAAGAGTTCCTCTCTCTCTCTCATATGTTCATGACTCATATATTATAATTCCGATCCCACCTTCCTAAGTCCTCAATTTGGGATGCTGTTCAGAGTTCACTCGTATACTTATAATTCCCATCCCACCTTTCTAAGTCCTCAATTTGGACATGTTCCATTCAATTGATCCCACATTAGATGGTCGATTAATTCGTGATTCTAGCATAAGCACACAGAATGGGTAGCACGTTTGGATGATTAGATTATTCATCCAACCGTACATGTAGTTTGACCAAATCTAACAATCTACGTGGGCAGAGGCGGAGCCAAAAATTCCTCCTTAGAGGGGGCGGACCCATGAATTCTTCTTTGGGACCCATTCAATTAGGAGACGGTCCAATATTTCATCTTGGAGGATCTATATGCATTCACATACATATATTCTAAGAGATAACTCAGTTGACCTAGGACTACGATTTGCTTCCGGAGGTTGAGGGTTTGAAACTGCGCTACCACACTGGGGCTACAAGGGATTTATACGACTCCCACTGGGCCCAAAGAGATTAGTCCAGCCCAAAGGGGTTAGGCACAACTTGGGAGGCTGGACACAAGTTCGCCAAGTTGAAATAGGAAAATATTGGCCGGTCATGTTCAGTGAATTTAAGGTAAAGTTAGATAGTTTACTTTTCATTTACTCACCTTCAATGGAAAATCTATAGGGGTGCTCATGGGCCGGGCTAGCCCGAGTTCGATCCAGGCCCAAACTGCTTTCAAATGGGCTTGGATATGTAATTAGGGCCTGTTTAATAATCGGACCGGGCTTGGATTAAGTGATAGAAAGCCTAAAGCCCGGCCCGGCCCGTGTAAGGAATGCATATAATTTAATTTAATTACTTCTTGAATGCCCACAAAATTCATAAAAGCGCTAGCCCAGTTCAACCTGCCCAATTGATTAAATGAGCGGGCTCGGGCATAACTTTTACAGCCCATGTCGGGCTTGGGCAGGGCCTGGGCCAATGTTTCTATAGTTGGGCCATGCCTGGATATGCTTTAACCCGGCCCATGAACACCCCTACAAATCTAGTAGTTCTAAGCAAAAGAAGAGGGAGAAAAAGGGATTTTGACCGTATGGCTACCATTAGATCTGACAATATTTGCACTATACAGTTGAAGCTTAAATATTTCCCGCTGTCGGTTGAACAACAAATGTGGGATATAGCACAGCCTTAGACTATCGCATAGTATTGCAATATGTATGATATAGCACGGCACTAGGATATCCATATCACATGAACGGCTTTAAGCAAGAGGGCAGCTATATGGGGAAAAAAACTCACTTAAAGATGTTAATCTTAGAAGAAGGCAGAAGCCAAACCTGGTTTGATCTGAGCACATGAGGACAACAAACGTTGTCTTAGCTTTGAAGACTCGGAAAAAGATAGCAGTGTATTCTTCCAATCTTTGGGAAGCCAAGGCCTTCAACCCAAATGGCCCAATGCCTCCATCAACATCAGCTCCCTTATGGCTACACAGGATTTGAGGGTCTGTCCATGAAGGGTCGAAAGCCTCAGCTTTCTCTAAGCTTTCTATTTCGAATTCAACAAAGACATCAGCCTGTATAGGAAAAATCAACTCCACCATGAGTTATGTACAAGGATGTCAATACATTAAAAGACCTTAATAAAAAGGGCTGCGGACCTGCCCATGAATTGATTGACTCAATACCGGGCTTGGATTGATAACCAGACCAGGTTTGGCTCAGGGGTAAGATCAATGTACCACCCCATGAATCAGGATCCACGATCTGGTAAGAGGGATCCTAAATGTGGGAGCTCAATTGGTCTAGGACCATAGTTTGCTTCTAGAGGAAGTTGAGGGTTCGAAATTGCGCTACCACACTCAGGATTTACTCGGCTCTCCCTGGGCCAGTAGGGATTAGTCCGGCCCAAAAAGGCTAGGACACTCTCCATTATAAAAATAAAATAAAAATTGTGTGTCGTTTCTCTTTGGGTCATACATGAAATTATCTAACATGAGTACATGACAATAGTTTAGGTTTGGAATAGAAAATAGGTTCCAATCTTCATCCATATGGGTTGTGACCCAAATTGTCATAGGTTAGGTTAGTATACAGGAGCAATCTTAAAAATATATACTATCTGATACTGGTGAACTGGGGCTATTGACATGAACTGAACAATGACCCACAAGCGTCAACTTGTGGTCCAGTGATCTGAGTAAATCTGGTTCAGTTTGGGTGCATACATGTTCTTTTACCCACAAACCCTACTAATTAAGAATTCAGATCAACCGGCTCATTGTACTTCAAGACATTAAACCAACCAAGAATTCTGGGCCCATTGACTTTTCCCATGTTATTGAAAAGATGGCCCCGGTTGGGACTGGGCCCACACTTACTACCCTTTGAGGTCAACCCAACCCAGAGCCAACCCGATCCATCCCAACGCCACACCAACTTCACGTTCAAGGACCTACATCTGGATCCAAGATAGATTACAATCAAATGGGTCCAGTTCGGATATTTAGCCATAACCTAAACATATACATGTTTCAGAAAATCCACATCTGAGCCAGGTCCAATATCCTATGTTTGGGTCAGTCGGGTCTTAAACTCTTGACCCAGACCCAACCAATAAAGTCTAACTTGAAGCATGCCCCATTTACAGCTCTAGTAGTTAGAATAAACTAAATAATGGATCAACCATGAATGAATACAAAAATTATTCTTACAGTGGGCCCTTCTCCTACTCAAGAGTTGCGGCCCATACGAGATTTTCTACACACTTGAGCGTTTCTTTAAATAGAGAACAATATGTCGCAAAAAAAAAGAAAAAAATAGAGAACAATAGGTGGAACACTGACCTGTGCAGCTGTTATTCCTGTGATCTCCAAAGGCTCTCCCTTTTCAAGGACTTTGTCCGACAACTTAACTTTCCTTTCTCTAAGGGATTCCACTTCTTCGACTGGCCATTGCATTAATTGTCTTTCATTTTTATCAAGCCATACCATCCTAGGAACGCACTGAAGGAACCCAAAAAAAAAATTAGTATATAATAAACCTGACCCAAAAATATAATGCATGGGCTCCAGTTTTGGGCTTGATTGGCAATTTGATCCAACCGGATTCTTTCATGATTTATCGTAAAATAGAGAATTCCCTAGTCTAGCAGAGTAATCGGCCAGACCCATTTGAACTGCCAACACAGCGACATACCTAGCTGAGTCTGATTGAAACTAAGAGCCAAAACTTATGAAGGGATTGGTAATTGACTTAGGTTTTGGGTTTCACAAATAATAGGGGTTTGACCCACACATTTATTTACAGATTTGATGAAAAGTAGGGTTGCAACATGGGTAGCCAAGCAGGGTGCTGACCTATCGATCGAGAGCTTGGCCTAAAATGCATTTTGGGTTAAGCCAAAGCAACACATGTAATCCACATTCCTGGGAATTATTTGGGTACCCGTGCCATGAGACAGAGCCTTGTCAAAATTCCACTCGGGCTTCAAAACAAAGGCCCAAACTTGCACTTTCATATGGGCTATGGTTTGGCCCGGCCTAACTATTGCACCCCTAGTATCATGACTAGGGGTGCCACTGCCAGTCAGTCAGTTCAGGTTGAGCACTATGGGTGGGAACACA
This sequence comes from Litsea cubeba, assembly GCA_012931725.1. Classification (NCBI taxonomy): domain Eukaryota; kingdom Viridiplantae; phylum Streptophyta; class Magnoliopsida; order Laurales; family Lauraceae; genus Litsea; species Litsea cubeba. Next base: position 39,358,484 of record CM022948.1, read on the forward strand.
CATAGCTCCAACGTGAACCTGATTTGTCTTATAATCAAGTTAAACATCTAAAGCAAAACCAAACCCGAAAAGTTTAGAAGGGTCAACCAACCTCAAATTTGCAAGTCTGGTCCAGATTGGGTTCATAATGAAATGAATAATAATAGAGAGGAAAAAAAGTTTCAACCCAAACCCTGAATCACCAGATTGGTTCAATAGGTGGACTCAGCTTAAGGAATTGCCACTCTTAATAATCAACCTTAAAACTGATAGATTGAACACTGAACAAGGGTGTATAGCTAGCTCATACCTGAATACCGGCCCACCCCTTTGCAACATCATTTGAAACACTATCAGACTCGTTCATCCATCCCCACAGCACTCTCCTTTTCTTCCCAGCATCATAAAAGGTCTTGGAAGCATAGAACTTCCCATGATCATACCTCAAACCAGCCTTGTTATCCACCATTTCCTTATCGGGCACATATTGGTCCGTGTCGTGCAGATACTGACCTACGGTATAATAATCAACCTTGCAGTCATCCAAACTAACCTTAAAAACATGCTTCACACCCTTTCCAACAACTAAAGTATCCAACCCATCTCTCTTCCCTCCTTCGGACACAGGATAGATATCAGGACACTCCCACATCCCAGTCTCCTTTGATGAGTGCAAGTAGTGTTGGGCCTTTTCCCAATGGATAAAGTCCTTGCTCTTGTACAAGATTGCTGTTCCTTCCTTCCCCGTCTTGCTTCCTATCACCACCCTCCACTGCCCATCTGGGCCTTTCCATGCAGTTGTTGGGTCGCGAAACGCGCTCGCATTGATCTCCCTGTCCGGGAATATTACCGGATTGTAACTGGGCTTGATCCATTCTTTCAGGTATGGGTCAGCGAGATTTTTTGGTATCGCGGCGTTTTGGACTTGCCGGTTGGACTGATCAACTCCAGTGTAGAGGATGACCGGTTTGTCGCCGGGAAGGATCGTTGCCGACCCCGACCAGCAGCCGTTGATGTCGAACTTCTCCGATGGGTAGATCGCCGGATCGAGTGATTTCCAGTTGATTAGATCAGTGGAGACTGAGTGGGCCCACACTATGTTGCCCCACACTGCACCTTTGGGGTTGTATTGGTAGAAGAGGTGGTAGATCCCATTGTAGTACATGGGGCCTGATAGGTGTGGGATTTAAGCATTAGTTGCATGGATTTGAAGCTGACCCATGAAAGAAAAAAGCGAAGCATGAAAAATGCCTAGGAAATCACATTACACCTATTATTTATTGTATTTACGTCAGATCAACAAGACAATTAAATTGGACGACATCCCATTAAGTGGGTGGCCCCAACATAATTAGGGCATGTTTTTGAGTGACATTTTCTATCTATGGTGATTTCATTTTATGCGAAATATGAAGATGGAGGACTTCCTTAATTAATTTCAGTTTTTTTTTTTTTTTTTTTAAGTCCATCCAAACATTTTTCACAGTGAAATGTGTTTCTTCCTATTGTCTGAGATTGCCCTCAAACATTGTGGAAACAAATACTGCAGAAAATGATTGCCCTCGAACATGCCCCAAAAGGATAATACACAGATTAATCTTCTTTTAATTGGATACGGAGAACATACCATTTGGATCTAATTGCAAGATATCCAGCCGAGATTGGAATTTTCAGTGGCATGCATAGAAATGAAAGAGAGGTTAGAACCAACTTTAACAAGTAAGAATAACAACGACAGCAATAGATCTATAAATGACAGAACATTGTCTTCTCAAGTAATCAGAAACAAAGAAGAGGTATTTACAGCCCTACTTTTCTGTTTTTTGAAGTAGCCACTTTTTAGGAGTTCCATCCTATCATAGAAACAATTCTGTTCCCACTGACTGTAGTCCCTTTACCCAAGATTCTTTTGATTAGTGGAAGTTCTGCCACTTGATGGGTGGATCATATCATCATAACTATGGTCCAGTAGAAGTAGCACATTGTCAAAAGAAGAAATTGAACTTTACAGAACCACCTATATTTTTACACAATTATAACAGCCACTTTCTTTTCCCTTTTTTACAAGTAACTGCAATTTATTGAGATTAAAATCCTGCCCAACGACCTTGACTGAGATACCCAGATTTTCAACAGTTTCATGGATCTTTTTTTCACTTTAATGAAAAGGATATGAAAAGTTTTTAACTGGTAACTTGTAAAATAATAAATTAAAAACTAAGAGTGTTAACATCGAAATATCATTACAAGCTAACGAGAGATTTTACCAAACTATGTATCCAATTTCTATGTATTATATTGCAAACAAACAGGTCAAAAGTTTATTTTAGCCTATTTTAACGGCTAACTACCTTGCTCTATCAACCTTCTTTTTTCTTAACGTGGGATCCACTTTTATCCGACCTGACCCGTTTGCCACCTTTTAAGGGCCCAACTGCCCTTCTAAGGACAAGTTACAGTAAATAGATTATTACTTCTCTTTCTAATGTTTAAATTAGATGCATGATCAATTGAGAAAAACTTTCCTCGTAGAGAAAATAACAAAGTCAAGATCTGAAGAGAATCAGGAAAACATCACAAATGAAGCATGTTAGCATTTCCAGCAGGCACTTGCTATAGTGCGCCATTACCAAGTCTCTTTTGGAATGGACCACCACTTAGACCAGCCCACTCAAGCCAGTGCAACAGAAAGAGATTCTTCTGCACAAAGATCCAAAACGACAAGCCGCCCTAAGGCAAGTACGGTTTAGTCTGTCCTTAAAAAATGATCATATACATCTTTCCATAACCATAAATGATGGACACTCCTTTTTTGCACACCAAAAGCGCATTTTGTACCTCACACCCTATGTACTTGAAAAGTACATTTTATATTTGAAAATTTTCAAAAAGGGAAGTGTCCCTCACCCTATGGTAAGGAAAAAATGCATATGAATGTTCCCCTATATATATATATAAATATATATAGAGCAATGCTCTCATAAGCTCAAGTTTAGAGAGAAAATTTCATAAGCTCCGTGCTTTTGGAGCTCACCTTTGGTCCATCCAAATGGACCGAATACATGACCCCCTTAAATTGCAGAGTCCACCAACTTTCAGTAAGATCCGAATTTACTGGATCGTTGGATTGACTGTATATCAATCCAAATGGATTGTTGACCATTAAACTCTTGGGCCCATATGGAGATAATAGAAATTACGGTTGGGGTTGATTGTTTGCAGAAAGGAAGATCCTAGGGAGTCTTTGAATCTCCCCCACCCCCCCCCTCCCTCCCAATCCCCATGTGAGCCCCACCATACACTTGAGCATACCTTATCCTAAACTTGAGCATAGGAGAGCCTTGCTCATATATATATATATATATATACATATGGGAGATGCTCCTATGAGAGATAAAGTGGGGGCCCTCTCATAGTAAGGTAAGAGATGCTCTCATATGAACATCTCCTATAAATAAATAAGTATATATAAGGCAGCTCTCCTCTTAAGCTCAAGCTTAGGATAAGGTAAGCTCAAGCGTGTGGTGGAGCCCACCTAGGGACCACATGGGGATAGAGATGGGGAATTTGAAAGACTCCCTAGGACCCTCCTCTATATATATAAAAAAAAAAAAAAATCAGCTCCAACCATGATTTCTATCATATCCATATGGGCCCCAAAAGTCTAATGGTCAATAGTGATCCATTCGGATCGGTACACGATTGATCAAACGGTCCAGTAAATTCGGATCTTACCGAAAGTTGTGACATGTGCAATGCAGGGAGGTCGTGTGTTTGGTTATTACTTCTCTTTCTAATGTTTAAATTAGATGCATGATCGATTGAGAAAAACTTTCCTCGTAGAGAAAATAACAAAGTCAAGATCTGATAAGAATCAGGAAAACATCACAAATGAAGCATGTTAGCATTTCCAGCAGGCACTTGCTATAGTGCGCCATTACCAAGTCTCTTTTGGAATGGACCACCACTTAGACCAGCCCACTCAAGCCAGTGCAACAGAAAGAGATTCTTCTGCTCAAAGATCCAAAAAGACAAGCCGCCCTAAAGCAAGTACGGTTTAGTCTGTCCTTAAAAAATGATCATATTACAATAACACGCATATTACAATAACACGCAGAAATTAACATATATATATATATATGGAAAATATTCAAGTACATCCATCCCTCACCATTTTTTTGTAATGGACACCCCCCTTTGGAAAGTGTAAGTACAAAAAGGGGAGTGTGAAGTACATATAGGACTCCCCTTTTTGTAGGGACTCTCCTTTTTGTACTTGACACTTTCCAAAAGAGGGTGTCCCTCATAAAAAATGGTGAGGGATGGATGCACTTGAATACTTCCCTATATATATATATATATGAAAGTATTCTAAGTGGATGCACTTTTCATGTGCAAAAAGGAAGTGTCCCTCACCCTATGGTGAGGAAAAGATGCATATGAATGTTCCCATATATATATATATATATATAGAGCAATGCTCTCCTAAGCTCAAGTTTAGAGAGAAAATTTCGTAAGCTCCGTGCTTTTGGAGCTCACCTTTGGTCCATCCAAATGGACCAAATACATGACCCCCTTAAATTGCAGAGTCCACCAACTTTCAGTAAGATCCGAATTTACTGAATCGTTGGATTGACTATATATCAATCCAAATGGATTGTTGACCATTAAACTCTTGGGCCCATATGGAGATGATAGAAATTACGGTTGAGGTTGATTGTTTGCAGAAAGGAAGATCCTAGGGAGTCTTTGAATCTCCCACCCCCCCTCCGAATCCCCATGTGGGCCCCACCATACACTTGAGCTTACCTTATCCTAAACTTGAGCTTAGGAGAGCCTTGCTCATATATATATATATATATATATGCATGTATGGGAGATGCTCCTATGAGAGATGCTCTCACCTTACTATGAGAGATAAAGTGGGGGCCCTTTCATAGTAAGGTGAGAGATGCTCTCATATGAACATCTCTTATAAATAAATAAGTATATATAGGGCAGCTCTCGTCTTAAGCTCAAGCTTAGGATAAGGTAAGCTCAAGTGTATGGTGGAGTCCACCTGGAGACCACATGGGGATGGAGATGGGGAATTTCAAAGACTCCCTAGGATTCTCCTATATATATATATATATAAAAACCAGCTCCAACCGTGATTTCTATCATATCCATATGGGCCCCAAAAGTCTAATGGTCAATAGTGATCCATTCGGATCGGTACACGATTGATCAAACGGTCCAGTAAATTCAGATCTTACCGAAAGTTGTGACATGTGCAATGTAGGGGGGTCGTGTGTTTGGTACATTTGGATGGCCAAGGGTGAGCCCCACAAAAGTGAGCTTATGAAATTTTATCATAAGCTCGCGCTTAGGAGAGCCTTGCTCATATATATATATATATATATATATATGGGGTGTGACCTCACCCTACTTTTCAAATCACATATATACACATGTGAGTTCTAGAGTTTAGAGACCCAAGTGACCTCACCCTATTTACCTATGATAGACTTAGGAGTTTATCCAAATAAAGTGATATTGATAAAAAAATCATTAAATTGCTAATTAATGATTTTTATTAATAATTTCATTTTCTTCACACAGTGGCCACATTTTGGCATTCTAAAGTATCCTTTTATGCAAAAGCTTTCTCCCTTATAATTATATGAATTTCCAATCCAATTGACGATACGTTACTATCAGATTGGATAAACACAATTTAGCCGCATTTTCTTACAGGTGTCTAATCTAATGGCTAATTTTACACTAATTGGTTTAAAATATGAGGAACATATGAATGAGTGGAGGGAAGATTTGTTTGGAAGATTCATATCCATGTTAAGTGGCTCGGATTGTATTGAGAAAATTGGATTTATTATGAAATTATTCTTTTATCTGTGGTTTAATGAACCAGATCTATATTATACAACAATATCCCATCATTCTCCTAATAGATTATGAATGATATATACTTATGATATTACTTGGGCTTTGGCTCATGTTTGTGCTCAAATCTTCAAGTTTGGGCCAGGGATGGGCTAGGTCAATACCCTGCCTGACCCACCCTAGTTGCAACTAAATTCAAACAAAGGGACACTACCAGAGAACGCATCCGTTGAGCAACTTAGGCCTCTTCCATCTAATTAGCCATTTCATATAACTTATATAAATAAATAAATAAAACATAATATGAAATCATACTCAATATGCTAAAATGGATAAATTTATATTTAAAAAATAACAAAAAATACTACTATTCATCATGCTCAACATGGCTCATAAAACTGTATTTATATCCTAAACTTGAAAATTTTGTATTTCGCCGTGAAAATAATTGTATTTCACAAACTAGGTTATCAAACAACCCCAAAGGGTTGGCTGAGCGGTGAGGACCACGGTTCCTTCCTCTTTCGGAGCTAGAGGTCTTGGTATCGACTCTCGATTTTCCCTTCTTCAGGAATCAAAGGTTGAGTCCACTTGTGCTACCACCTTGGAGCCACATGGGTGTTTACCCGACTTCCCTCTCGGCCCAAAGGGATTAGTCCAGCCCAAAGGATTGTGAACCCTCGAATAGCAAAAAAAAAAAAAAAACTAGGTTATCAAACTATATATGAAAAAACCATAAAAAAACATTTTTCACAAAAAATAATCAAAATACACAATACATATCTGACTTCCTACTGCCATTTTCATGGTGGAATTTTTTTTTGTTGTACTTTTAAAACTCGTCCAAATTATATCCCAAGTTTTCCTTGGGTGAGCATCCTTATATGAGCACCCTCTTAAGAACCTTTTTTTTTTTTTTTTTTTGCCAGGTTGGACCCACTATAATCCATCCAAGCCCATCACCTCTCCTGGCCAAAAATCATTGGTTCCATATATGGGTTTTACACCGATTAAATTATTAGAATAAAATTGATTGTTGGATCAAATTCATAAAAAAATTGGTGTCTTTTAAAATCATTAAAATTGAGGATCATAAATCAAAGGATTAGAATAATCTGATGGATATGAGATTTTATTCGTAAGTCCGGGCATCTGTCCCTCAAAGAACTTTGAAACTTCCACCTACTCCTTGATTTATGGGGCCCAAGGTTGGCTCCACAAGGTGGCGCATACGATGGAGTGCAGGTGAGGGGAGCCCTTATATCCCAACATATTCGATGCCATTATTTTGCACTACGTAGAAGGACCAAATGTGGAAGGAAATGAGAAGTCATGCAAGAAAAAAGAAGAATTCTAGGGAAGAAGGTACCATTGATCCAATTCTTTGGAGGTTGGAAATGATACCCAGTTCTGTGTCTCTGGTTGACTGTGGCAGGCTGAAAAGATTGGAGGTGATGGAAGACCCCATGAGAGGCCTCCACAACATCTCTGGAGAGAGAAAAACAACAGAAGAAGAGAACCCATATAGAGAAACGAAGATCTAACGACCCCATTGAAGAGAGCAGAGAGGTGAGGGAGGGAATGTGTACATTACAAGGAGGTGGTGGTTCCCTTTATATAGGAAGAGATGTGATTGGAAATCCTTAAAATCATGAAAAACTCAAATTTAGATTTTTCCTATTTTGGTATTGTGGCTTTTTTCTTCGGTTGGAATTTTGGATTCGACTCTTATTTGAAAACACACCATAAATTTTGAACTTTTTGTATATACCCTCCTAAGGTTTATAGGATTTATAAATAGGCACATGAGGTTTTAGTATTTGCAAATAGGCTCCTGCTCTTTCATTTTAATACTTTTTTGTGTCCCCAAAATCAATAGTATTCCAACCACCATGGTTTTTTAGAGCGAAATGACACTTCTGTCCATCTCTTTTACCCTTATATGCATAATTTCAAAGGCTTGGACTCGATTTTTTTCATAATGCATGTAACATTAACAATTGCACTTAGTGGGAGAGAATAACCCTACATAAATTTATTTTTTATCAATATCTGGCTCATTCCATTAAACCCAAATTGATCATGATGACAATCAACAACTGTACTTATAACCGATTATGATTTATCCATTTCATACATGACCTACCATTGGATTCATGAAAGTTTCAAAATACATGATTATACTTCATGTGTATGGGGGTGTAAAAGAAATATTGGGGAACAGGCAAATGTAAAATATATATATATATATATATTAATTTTAAAAATTTGCGAGGGGCGGTGTTTGGCTGTATGTAAAAGAAACATTAGGGGAATGGGCAAATATAAGAAAAAAAACATATTAACTTTTAGAATTTGCTCAGGGGGGGATTTAAACTTCTCTCAAATATGGGTGGGGACTTCAGTCCCCAGGCCCTTGTACCTGGGTTCGCCCCTGGTCATGTGCATGAGAGAGTTATTGAGAGAAACAATTGGGACTTGAGATAAAATAATGGTATTTGTATAGATAATAATATACTCATTTTTCTTTAATGGATGTAAGGGCAAAGCTGTTACTCATATAAAAAACCAACACAAATCTCATGGCGGCTACCAATTCTTGTTAGGAATATTGATTTTAGGGACATGAAAGGTATTCAAAAGAAAAGCTATGGGCCTATTTACAAAATTAAAACATCAGGGGCCTATTTACAAATCCTAAAAACTTTAGGGGGATATATATAAAAATATCTAAATTTATTGAAAAAAAAAACCATTATATATTCCTCAATTGGAGATCCTACTTAGGCAATGTTTGGTATATCTACTCTTTTTCTAACAGACACATCCAAACTAGCGTTAGAATTATTAGGCTTAGGTGTGGCCCAATGACCACACGCCCATATGGGTCCCCCACTTTAGACTTTAGAAGACTACTCATTAAGCCTTCAATATTGGTAAGTCTACTTAATAGATGTGTCTTTGGTGTTTATAGAAAGTTGCTAACCTAATAGAGTTTCCAATAATAAGAGTAATCTAAATCCTAATTAGATTTGGACTCTATGATGGGAAGGGAGTTGTCTAGGAAAATCCATATATAGGGTTTAGTTAGGGGTTACAGCTCCTCTCTACACACAATACGTTGGTTGTCGCATCGAGATCACGTAGAAAGACTGTAGTGGAGGAGTGTAGTAAATCTCCAATGTATTTAGATTCCAAGATCTATGTTGTATTATTCAAATCAGTCATATATTTATGAAGATCCGATTTAAGTATGTCAGTTGCAAGACTAACGTGTGGTATCAGAACGACCAAGTTCATCGGAATTTGATTTGGGTAACCAATGCACCAGTGGCGGCTCTAGGAATTCGAGTCAGTAGGGTAAACAAAAGACTTATCTTCCACAAATCGAATAAATTTATTTTCCTTTTATTAACATCTGTCATCTACTTTTGATATTTCGACAAACACAATATAAAATTCTTAAATAATCTATTTTCGAGAATCCGACAAAGATAATATTGAATTCTCAAACAAAAATAAACAACAATTTTAATTCATTGTTACTAATAGATCTTAATCCAAAAAGAAAATTCAAATACATAAACCCATACAGCTGCCCTTGACGGGTTTTCATGTGTTGAAATCGTTGCTAGCTTTATTATCAACACTAGCTATCACACACATCATTTTTAATATATGTGACCAACCAGTCATTCATCCATTGATCTCTCATTTGGTTACGCAACATGTTCTTTACGTACTTCATTGCTGAAAAAACTCTTTCTACAGTTGCAGTCGCTACTGGTAAAATTAACGCCAATTTTAGAAGCAAATAAACCAATGAGTGTACGAGATCCTTCTTTGTCTCCACTAATTTTCTAGCAATGTTATCAATTCTTTTAGTTCTAAGAACTCGTTGCTAGAGTGCATATCAGCAATGTAGTATTGAAGTTGATGATCAAGTGCCACGAGATATATTGCAGAAAAATCAGAAATATAAAACTGAGCAAGACGAACCAACCTTTCTTTATTAAAAGCAGAAAATGAATTTGTGGGATTCAAGCAAGGCACACAAAAAAGCAACTCAGTATTAACCTCTATGAAATGGTTGTTGAGCTCTTGAAGTTGTATATTGATGACTGTGTAGAATAATAGTTTAACACGGTAGTGGTGTAAATTTGAAATTTGTGGGGCTTTGCATCATGGCCTCCCAGAAACTACAAATATATCATCCATGTTCGGGATAGAAACACCATGTTTGTTGTAAAATAAAGACACTTCAGTCAATAGAGATTCTTATTCATCATCTCCCATTTTCTGCAATCGTAGCAGCTTAGACACTTTAACTAGTTTCATGGCATTCACAATATTTTGATCTTTCCTCTACAATGCTTATGACAACTCATTTGTGATCCTCAAGATATTTTTCATCAAGCGTAAGCCAAAGATAAAATCAAATTATTGCACCGACCCCATAAGAAAACCAGCTTCAGCTCTTTGATCGGAGAGTGTGTCATCCTCTTAAACAAACTCAAGTACATTAATTACAGAAGAATACATCACAATCAAGTTCAAAATAGTTTTATAATGTGATCCCCACCGTGTTTCATCGGCCCGTTTAAGACTAATTTCTTGATTCAAACATCGTCCACTTGAAAGTTCACCAGCATTTAATCATTACGAACTTTAGCAACTTGTGTATCTCAAAGAATATCTCTTCGTTTACAAAAGTGTAACACATGTATCATCTAAAAATGGTTTTTTTTTTTTTTTTCAAAATAAACTAAGTGCAGCAGTGGGGAAAAAAAATTTTAATATCTTTTTAAATCTCGGTGGGGTCAAAGTAGCCCCTTGAAAGTTTACCGGCATTTAACCCCACTGAGATCAAAGTAGCGCAGCCGCTGCAATGCACAGTTACCATTACAGTGATTCATGCATATTTCATTTTGGGCGTATCTGTTTTGAGGTAAGTGTGCTCTTACTGTGGGATGAGGGTTGATGGGTTGCCTTTTTACGACGTTGATTATCAAGTCCCACTTTGCGTTTCAAAGGCGGATGGTTCTGCAAATGGATTTTGCATTGTGTCTGTGTGGCGTCAACCGACGTCGACTCTAGGTTAGGCATGAGGTTGCCTTTTTTTACGACGTTGATTATCAAGTCCCACTTTGGGTTTCAAAGGCGGATGGTTCTGCAAATGGTTTTTCATTGTGTCTGTGTGGCGTCGACCGACGTCGACTCTAGGTTAGGCATGAGGTTGTGTGAAGCACTCACAAAACAATAATCTTATCACTTATGCATGAATGTTGATTTTGATTGCCGGGTATTGTTTTGTCATTACATGTTTATGACATCCCATGATCAAAGCATCACTATGGTAATTGGATTTGACTGATCATTGTGGAGTTAGTTCAGGCATGTATGATGGATGTTCATGTCTTTTGATGAATGGGCATAAAGAGATAAGAGTATTGAAGTTTGGATGCCTCGGATCTCACTTCAAGTGGGAAATAATGATTGAAGTTATAAAAAAGTCACGTAATGTACCCAGTCAAGTCGGCATGTCGGTAACTCAAGAGTAGGGTTGTACACGGGTCGGTTCCGGTCCAGGTCAATCGAAACCGTTAAGGAGAAGATGAAACCGAATCCAGATTCAGACCCGGAATCATTTTGGAACCTGTTTCTTGGCGCCGGAACCGAAACCATAACCATATATGGCATGGCTCTGGATCCGGGCACAAGTTTAGGTAAATAATTATATTAAAAAATATGATTTTTATGAAAGATTTTCGAAAATTGAGGTAATATGTCGAGTCTCGGGTCCGAACCAAGGTGGAACCGGAACCAAACCCAGGCCTATTTATTTATCGCGGCCTAAATAGACCCAGACCCGGTTTTTAATGGGCCAGAACCTCCGGGTAATCGGAGAATCGCGGACCCATTTACATCCCTACCCGATGGGTAATTCGGCTTTCCTAGGACCATGAGTTGTTCCTGAAAGTTGAGGGTTGAAAACTGCGCCACCACACTAAGGCTACACGGAATTTACTCGTCTTCCCTTTTGCCTCGAGCGATTAGTCCGGCTCAAACATCCTCCCTTATAAAAAGAAGAAAAAAAGCCGGCATGTGGCTCAAACCATGAAACCATTCACAGGTTATGGCATCCCAGTGTCAAGTCGTTATTTTTTCTTCTTATTGAATTTGAACCATCTTAGTGGACCCGCATTCATAATAGATAAAAATTCATTGATTTGTTAAAGGGGCCTCATCAAAATTTTCAAGTTGCATGATTTACACAGGATTATGGTGAGGCCCACATGAGTTTTGGCCAAGACAATCGGCTTAAAGGGTGGGGCATCACGGTTTTGCACGAGTGCGACATGTTCATGATCATGGTGCTATAGGTGCCATGCGTGCACTTGTTTTGGACTCTTTCAGATCTAATCCGACCCGATCATAACCTATATAATGATAGATCAGAACATGCACTTTGTTCTGATATGAGACTACAGCACCCAAGATGATCAGATCAGTGAATTTTCAACCGTTAAAACACTATTTTGATGATATCTCTCTCATTCGAACTCGGATTTACGATCCATTTTCATGTGTCTATTTCTTATAGGCAGATCTATCCGATGGTTGGGTTGGGTCATTCATCCAACTATTGATTAATTAAGGCATAATGAAATAATGATTATTTTGGCTTATGTGGGGCCCTTCTGCTTAAATAATTGATCCGATCTTTAACAAAATAATAAAATAAACCAATTTCAGTTCCTAATTATATCTAGAATCATAATATGCCCTGAATGCTTTGAATCAATGGATGGATTAAAGAAAATTCATGGTATATTGGTTTTATTATATGTTGGTTTCATTGATATATTTAGAATCAAAGGCCCAATCAAGGTTAATTTGGACCAATGATCCTATAAAGGACTAATCTCTATATGTGTACTGTGATCTAATAGGTTACATATGTCAATGGATGTCAAATTACGGAATTTGAATTATAATGAAGCCCAATTAAAGTTATCAATACACATTATAATGTGATGGGCCATAACTGTTAATGAAACTAAGGATATTAAAACAATATACTTGACAATTAATCATATTAGTGACAATGTAGATCACACCTGGTGTTACTATATTTATCATGTTAAGATCCACAATTTGATTGGCTATGTAGCCGCCACAGTGGCCCAGTCATGATAAATTGCAGATTTTTTAATTGAATTAAATTCATTTAATTGTATAGTGAATATTAACATCTGAGTTGCGGGATCCATTTAGGAGATCGAGGATCGGCCCAAAGGTACATCGTCTTTCAATCATCTGGAGACTAGAATAAGGTATCTTTACGCGTACTTCCTAATTAGACTGTGGTTATCTTGCCCACAGCTGCCACCCGTATTTTTACGCTGTAAATAGCAGGAGAGATAGCCTTATTGTGATGATCGGTTCAACAAAAGTAGTCAATTTGCTTGTTATCTTTCAGCCCAAAAGAAGAAGATGATGACTTATGGTTACTAGTTGGTTTAATTTATTTCTTCCCATTATTTTAATTTAAATTGAATTTTAGATTACGTGATTTTAATTCAAAGCATTTATGCTTAACTTCGAGTATGTATTTATTTCAGTTGGCAATAATCTGTCTTTGCCTTCTCAAATTCCTACTTTGACTCGTTCGAACTTTTCCGATTAGAAAGATTCATGGACATTTGTGATAAACCTTTTAAATATAGATGTTGCTATGAAGAAGCCGAAACCACCCAAGCTACTGATGCTTCCACTGCTGCTGGACACGCAGACTTTGAGAAGTGGGAAAGATCTAACAATCTATGCCTCCAGTTGATAAAAAATACGGTTGCCAAGCAATTTAAGGAAACTCTCAGTCTCTCACATCTTACGAAGATGCAAAGAGTTGCATGGATACTTTGGAACAACAATTTAAGGTGTCTGAAAAATTAGTGGGAGCATCTATTTGGAGTCGACTTGCTAACCTAAGGTATGATGGTTCCAAAGGTGTGAGAGGACATATTGTATGATGGTTCCAAAGGTGTGAGAGGACATATTGTAGAATTGGTTAACTTGAAAGAAAAACTTAAGGAGGCCAAACTGACCATGTCAGATGAACTTTTGAGGCAACTAATCCTAAATTTTCTTCCATTCTCACTTAACCCCTTCATAACAGCATATAATCATAGGGAAGGTGTTATAAATAATAAACTATGGGGGTTTCTTTATAATTTCCTATGATGGACCTAGCTGTAATATATGAAAGTGTGTTTGAATATATTGAGTTCAGCTCTTGATTAGGGTTGTAGCTCTTTTGCCCTTTCTCTCTCAATCTCACGAATCTCTCTCAATCTCACCAACAGCATGGTATCAGAGCGTTCGGTCCTCGCGTGAATCGCCATCTCTCCAGCCTTCATCTCTTCCTTCCTCTTTCTCCTTTTTTCGTTCTTCTTCCATCCTTGGTTCTGGTTCCAGCAGCCATGTAGGCTTGTGCAGGCATAGTCGGCTGCCTGCACAAGTCGTGAGGTTCAAGTTGGCACAGAGTTCAGATGTGAGAGTCGTCTCGTCATCTTGTAGTGAGCCCAGAGCAACCCGACGTGCAACGTTCTCCATCAATGGGATGTATTGCTGGTTCAGTTGAGAGAATCAATCTTTGTGTAGCTTCTTTGTTGGTATGTGTGTGTTATTTGTGCTCATGTGCTCTGGGTTGTTCAGTTTATCCTTATTGTAATGGCTAAATCCTCATCTTCTGGAGTTGTTCCAACTGACAACATGGAAAATCGGTCCATGTTGTGATTAGCAAATGAAAACCCTAACATTAAGATTACCAATGCTTTACTTAACATGACTAATTACATTCAATGGTCAAGAGCTGTAAGAATGTATTTAGGTGGAAAATTGTTGCTTGGTTATATTGATGGAACTGTCACAGAACCGGAGGCTAATGACCCACGTCACGCTGAATGGAAAGCCTATAATATGACGGTGATGTCTTGGATGTTAAATTTCATGGAACCTGATGTAAGTGAAGGGTTGTATCAATTAGACACAGCCAAGGAAGTGTGGGACACTATACATGAATTGTATGCGAACAAAAATAATATGGCTCGCATTTATGAGATCAAGCAGCTTATTGCTAATCATAGGCAAGGAGATAAGTCTGTATCTTCTTACTACACGAAGTAAAAAAGCTACTGGCAAGAACTCGCATACCTAAAGGATATTGAATTTCATTGTCAAAAGGATGCAGCAGAGTACAAGAAGAGAGTAGAAATGGACCAAATATTTGATTTCTCAGCTGGGTTGAATTCCGATTTTGAACCAATACTTGCCAAAATTTTGAATGAGAATGTTCTACCTTCACTCAGTGGAGCTTATGCCTTGGTTCTCAAGGATGAAAAACGAAGAGCGGTAATGTCTACAAATCCTCCAGAAAGTTCGGCTCTAGTGGCAATGCAAGGAAAAGGTCAAGGCAGAGGTTATGGAAATGCCACTGCTACCCTTGGCCAGGGAAGAAATCAAGGACGAACACAAGGAAGAGGGGCTGGTCGTGGTCGTTCTCGAGTTGAGAACCGAGTATGCACACATTGTGGTCGTAAAAATCACACTGTTGAGATGTGTTGAGACTTGCATGGTAAACCACCAACACGAGATGCTAATATTGCTGCAATAGAGTCCAATGTAACTCGGGGAGAGAATTCCTACAACACATCAAGTATTGTTGCAGCATTTGATGAGGCTTCTCCCTCGGGTGAATCTGTTCAATTATCCAAGGCTGATTTTGATGCTCTCATTCAAAGAGTGTCTCGTCTTGAAGGGTCATCAACTGCTTCCACTGCTTTGGCTCAGACAGGTATACCTTCTGCATTCCATGTGTCTTCTTCATCAAACTCTTGGGTATTTGACTTAGGAGCCACAGATCATATGTCAGTAACTGTTCAGTCCTTTCAGTCTCTTATTACTGATAAATATCTTGGAAATGTGAAATTAGCTGATGGGACTCTAACCACTATTTATGGGAAGGGAAACATCCAAATCTCACCATCCCTGACATTGTCCTCTGTCTTGCATGTTCCATATTTGTCCTCAAATTTATTGTCAGTAAGCAGCCTAACCAAAAATCTAAATTATTCTGTGACTTTCTTTCCAACTCATTGTGTTATCCAGGACCTGCGGACGAGGACACTGATTGGTGGAGCTAGTGAAGAAAAAGGATCATACGTGTTTCACTTGAGATACCCAGAAAAGTTTCTTGGGAACTGCATTTTGGTTAATGAGGAAGACAAATATAAGTGGCATTGTCGATTGGGACATCCTTCTGGTCCAATTTTAAAACCTTTATTTCCAACTATGTTTAAGAATGATGGCAATTTGCATTTTGATTGTGAAGTTTGTGTGTTGTCCAAACATCATCGCAGTGTTTATCCTCGTAGAAATAGAAAGTCTAATTCTATGTTTTCTATTGTTTATTCTGATGTGTGGGGTCCTGCACCTAATACTCCTATGGGTTATCGTTATTTTGTGAATGACGTGGGTATATTTGTTGAGAGGTAAGGATGAAGTATTCTCTGCCTATAAAATCTTTCATGAATGGGTTAAGACTCAATTTCAAACAAAGATTCGTATTTTTCGACATGATAATGGAAAAGAATACTTTTCTAAAGCTTTTCTTGAGTATGTGCAGGGTGAAGGTACGGAGTCTTAAACAACGTGTCCTTATACTCCAGAGCAAAATAGAGTGGCCGAGAGAAAGAATCGGCATCTTCTCGAAGTTACAAGAGCTTTGCTTATTGGTATGTCGATGCCCAAGTCTTATTGGCCCGATGCGATTTTTACTGCATGTTACCTGATTAATAGACTCCCAACTAAAGTGTTGAATGGTTTGTCTCCTATTCAATTTTTTTCACAATTTCATCCTGTATCAGATATTCCACTAAAAATATTTAGTTGTGTTTGTTATGTGTATAACCATGACCCAAATAAAAACAAGCTATCTGATAGGGCCATTAAATGTGTTTTTTTAGGGTATTCATCATCTCAAAAAGGATATAAGTGTTTTGACCCAGTTGCAAAAAGGAAATATGTGTCAATGGATGTCAAGTTTTTTGAAGATGTTCCTTATTTCTCAGACAAAAGGAAAAGTCTTTCGTCACGTGAACCAAGTGTGGTTATTATTCCCACTCTTGATAGCATCCTTGCACCAAGTGATGTTGTTCTTCCCACTCTTGATAGCATCTCTCGCAAAATGCATCCTGAAAGGGTGTCACCGTTAGATAATGTTACTAAT
Organism: Litsea cubeba; assembly: GCA_012931725.1. Classification (NCBI taxonomy): domain Eukaryota; kingdom Viridiplantae; phylum Streptophyta; class Magnoliopsida; order Laurales; family Lauraceae; genus Litsea; species Litsea cubeba. Next base: position 39,375,636 of record CM022948.1, read on the forward strand.
GAGTCTGCCTCAGAACTACCACGATCAGATAAACCTTTGCAAGTTTACTACGAAGGACATCACATAACCCTATCTTCACTACTCCACAGGATCAAGTAGACTCGGACAAAGGTAACTCTCCTTCACCCCCTCTGTCTAATTCTCCTGTTGTTACTGATCATCTTTCAAGTCCTTCATTACAGCTCCCTATTGCCCTTCGTAAAGCCCTTCGTAAAGGGAAACACTATAGCACCTCTCATGTATATCATCCAATTGAAAACTTCATTTCTTATCATTGTATTTCTCCGTCTCGTCGGGTCCTTCTTGTTGCAATTCCATCTGAGTCGATGCCTACAAGATTTGCAGAAGCATCCCGTCATCCTTCCTGGAGAAAGGCAATGGAAGAAGAAATGAAAGCCCTAGAGAAGAATCAGACCAGGGAATTGGCAAATTTACCCAAAGGGAAGAAACTTGTGGGGAGTAGATGAGTATACACAATTAAATATAATCTTGATGGAAGTGTTGCAAGATATAAGGCGATGTTAGTGGCTAAAGGCTTCACACAGATCTATGGTGAAGATTATTATGAAACATTTGCTCCGGTTTCAAAGCTTAGTTCAGTTCGTATGGTTATTTCTATTGGTGCTAATTTGGGGTGGCCATTGTATCAATTAGATGTTAAGAATGCATTTCTTCATCGAGACCTTAATGAAGAAGTCTACATGTCCTTACCCCCTGGGTTTGTGTGTAAGGGGGAGCAGCAGAAAATATGCCGGTTGAAAAAGTCTTTGTATGGATTGAAGCAGTCTCCTAGAGCATGGTTCCAAAAATTTAGTGTCACTCTCTTGAGTGTTAACTTCCGTCGATGTAATTCAGAATATTCATTGTTTGTTAAAAGAGGCGGACAAGGAACTATCATTTTAAGTGTGTATGTTGATGATGTTGTTCTGACTGGAGATGATCAAACTGGAATTCTCCAGTTGAAAAGGCACTTGAGCAAAGCCTTTGAAATAAAGAACTTGTGCAATTTAAAGTACTTTCTAGGAATTGAGGTTTCCAGATCACATCAAGTGATTTGCTTGTCCCAATGCAAATATGCCTTAGATCTTCTCCGCTCAACTGGTAATTTGGGAGCGAAGCCAGCTGATACGCTTGTCGAGATAGGCCATAAATTATCTTCAGAAGATGGAGATTTACTTGAAGATGCTCAAATGTATCGTGGGCTTGTAGGTAAACTCATTTACCTTACAATTACTCGACCGGATATATCACATGCTGTTAGTATGGTGAGTCAATATATGCATGCCCCTCGAACTTCTCATTTAGAAGCCGTAAAATGTATACTGCGGTATATTAAAAGCTCTCCGGGAAAAGGAATCTTCTACGGATTTCATGGGCATTTGCATATTGTTGGGTATTCAAATGGGAATTGGGCTGGTTCACCGGATGACAGACGGTCCACAACGGGGTATTGTACCTTTGTTAGAGGGAACCTAGTTACGTGGAAAAGTAAAAAACAGTCTGTGGTAGCTAAATCGAGTGTTGAAGCCGAGTATCGAGCAATGGCAAAGACAGCATGTGAACTTATATGGTTGAGAAGCCTTGCAAGAGAATTGGGTTTTAATGTGAAGGAGCCTATGCAAAAGCATTGCAACAATCAAGCAGCCAACTATATAGCTTCAAATCTAGTGTTTCATGAGAAGACTAAGCACATTGAGGTAGATTGTCATTTTGTCCGGGAAAAGGTTACTACGGGGTTGATAAGCACTCCTTATATGAGGTCAAAAAATCAGCTAACAGACATGTTCACTAAAGCCTTGTCGAAGAATCAATGGCTACTATCTTAGACAAGCTGGGCATGATTGACATCTATGCTCCAGCTTGAGGGGGAGTGTTAGAAATAATAAACTATGGAGGTAATTTCCTATGATGGACCTAGCTGTACTATATGAAAGTGTGTTTGAATATATTGAGTTCAGCTCTTGATTAGGGCTGTAGCTCTTTTGCCCTTTCTCTCTCAATCTCACGAATCTCTCTCAATCTCACAAACAACAGAAGGGAAGTGGTTTATGAATGAAATAATCGCTAAGTGTGATCAAGAGGAGAGAAGGATGAGAAAGGAAGGGACTTTAGTTGTTAACCACATCTCTCACAAATCTCGAAAAAACCTCAAGGGTAAAAGTAAGGAAGATGACTTAGTCAATAGAGAGACAATGAAAAGGAAAAGCAAGAAGATGGGTATAGAATTAAAATGTTTCTTTTTCAATAAGAAAGGGTGTCTTAAGAAGGTTTGTTTAAAGCACACGAATTGGTTCGAAAAGAAGGATAAGATTTCTAACATTTCTCTTGTGAGATTTGTGAAACAAACCTTATAAATATACCTTCTCGTACCTGGTGGATAAATTCAAGAGCCATGGTTCGTTTTTGTGATTATTTGCAAGGCTTCCTTTCGAGCCAGAGTCCAAGTGATGGACAGTCATCTATCGTTATGGGGAATCGGCAAGAGTCTAAGATCGATGCCATTGGGATTCAGCAATTAACTTTGGAAATGGGATTCCAACCAAGACTCCATATACATTTTATGTTTCTTTAATTTCTAGAAACTTGATTTCTTTGTCATGTTAAGACAATAAAGTTTTTGTTTTTATTTTTGGACATGGAATGTTAAAGATTTATAAAAATGATATTTATGTTGGATATGGTTATGGATGTGATGGCTTGTATGAGTTAAGGTTGGACCCTATTTTTTCTCAGTCAATATTAAATACAAATCTAAACATGAACATAAGGATTAAATGAGGAGTCATAAATGAGAACTCATTTATGTTGTGGCATGAATGGGTAGGCCATATCTCGAAAGAGATGATGGATAAACTAGTGAATGATGGAGTTCTTTGGAACGTAGAATTCACTGACTTCTGGGTTTGCATTGACTGTATTAAGGAAAAGCAAGTCAAAACAAATGAGAAGGGTGTCATACGAACTTCAAGACTTTTAAAAATTATCCGCACAGATATGTGCGTGCAAGAAATTGAATATAACTTGTTTTTCGGAAGAAGGATATTTCATCACATTTATAGATAACTACTCACATTTCGGATATGTCTATCTCTTTCGCGAAAAACTTATGTGTTGAGTACCTTTAAAGTATTCAATGTAGAAGTAGAAATCAGTTAGACAAGAAAATTAAAGTTATGAGGTTACATAAGGGGTAGTGAATATTAGTAGCCAGTTTTGTGGCTTATTCTGAAACGTCTAAGGGGTGTAGATTTTAATATCCACACCATAATTCAAGATTTTAGAGTCCAACAATGCTGAGTTCTTAGAGGACAATGACATTAGTGGGAGTGTTGGATCATGAAAATTTTCATACCATAAAATTCAAGATAAATGTCTAATTGAAGAAGATAAGTTTGTTGTGGTACAACAATCTATAGTTGAGGAACCTCTCCCAAACCCAAACTGATGACATTCTACCTGAAAATACAAATACAAGTGAAATGTGCTTAGTCGGAAAAAATTAAGGAGGTCAACTCATGTGAGAAGACTAGTTTTTCCTGACAATTGCCTTGCGTAATTAGAATAAGTAAGGACATGTATATGGACCAATCTGAAATTTTCATAAAACAAGGTAGTGGAATACTAGTTTGCAAGTTAAAGAAGTCTATATACGGACTTAAACAGGCTTCAAGGCGATGATACTTAAAGCTCAGTGATACCATTACCACCTTAGATTTTCAGAAAGCATTGTTGATCAATGTATGAATCTAAAGATCAATGGGATCCATTTTATTACTTTAGTATTGTATATAGATGATATTTTGCTAGCTAGGAAAAATATATCAATTTTGAAAGAAACTAAGGCTTATCTCAAGATGTTCCCATTTTCAGAAAGGAGATAAGTTACATAAAGGTCAATGTCTAAAGAATCAGATTGAGATGAACCAAATGGAATAAGGTGTCTTGAATTGCTGCTGTTGGCAGTCTTAAGTATATGTTCAAACTTGCACATGACCTAATAGTAGCTTCGTAGTTGGCGTATTCAGTCGATATCAAAGTGATTCGGGATGGAACATTAGAGGGCAGTTAAGAAAACTATCTGATATCTTAAAGGTACAATAAATTACATGCTCGAATATAGGAGATAGTTAAACTTGAATACTTACTTAGATACGGACTTTACTATTTGTCTCAAAATAAGAAAGTCTACTGATCGTGAGCTCCAAGTGCAAAGCCGCAATGTAGTAATAAACTGATGAGACCAGGTTGATCCACAGGGAGCAATGTAAATTAAGGTTCTTCTTCAACTTGTACCAGTCCTAAATTGAAACTCTAAATCTAGCCTACAAAAGAACTAAAAAAATACACTCGTCGTTCCCACTTTCCAAAAATTAAATTAATTACAATCCAATGAAAAGAAAACTTCATAAATCTAAAAAGAATCTAAAAACTAAAGTTGCTGCAAAATAATACACAAGTTAAAACTTTCAAAAATAAAAAGTGTCAAAAATAAAACTAAGAAACTAAATGATGGACCGCGCTCCTGCTCGGTTCCTACCGAGGTCGGCGGACGTGGGAGTCCGTTCGGTTCCGACCCTTTCGTAACCAGGGGGCAGGGGCGTGCATCAACATTTCTTTTTTTTTGTGTGGGTGTGCCAGATTTTCTATTTTACTTGGAATTGCAAGTGGTGATCCGGAGATCAACCTTTGCAAGTAAAAAGGAAATCAACTTCTTTCAAGTTTTACATTGCACATATATTTAAGAAAAGAGACATTTTCTTGGTTTGCCGTGAAAGGCGATTTTTTTGGCATTTATAGCCGATTTTGGCATTTATAGCCGATTTTTGGCGTTTATAGCCGATTTTGGCGTTTATAGCCGATTTACAATCCTTATCAATAATGAAAGACAAGAGTTGTGATTTTTGTCTCTTTTTAAAAATACAAACTACAATGAAAAGCAAGAAAGGAGGATCTAACTTCTCAGGAGATTGTGGGGGACTCGTTTAGATTGACGGTCGCAAGCCATATGTGGGCTTCGCCATCATCCATGCAGATGAGAACAGAGGATGCTATTGATTCGCTTGACTTGGCTATAACCTCAGGTTTTTAGAGGACAAAGACCAAAAGGAGGTCCTATGTCCAATAAAAAGCCGAGTAGACGGGCTGAAAAGCCACATCTAAGCCATTGGAGGCAGGAGGAGAAGGCAAGGACCTTGGGGGGGGGGGGTACCCCCCAAGGGACTTTTGTCACCTTGTAGCGGTGGCCGGTGTAGAACTTCCGCAGAGTTTTCTCTCTTTTCCTTCTCTGAATTTCTGTGCTTCTGTCTGTGATTTTCGTTCTCTGTCTGTGTGTGTTTTGTGTGTTCTTTCTTCTTGGAGAGCTCTCCTATTTATAGGCTTTTAGGTAGCCATTTAGGAGGGTTTATGAGCCTTGATTGTCATAAAGCTGCATAATGGGAGGAGTTACAAAATTGAATTGTTTATTTTGTAACTCCTTTTTCTTGGCTTCTGATTGGCCGGAGGAGATTGAGTGCATTTAATCGCCTTTAATCGCCATGATGGGAGGAGTTTCATGGGTTAAATGCCATGAATCTCTTGACTTGTAACTCCCGGATGCTTGCTTCTGATTGGTCCGTCCAAAGAAATGGATTAATGACTGTAATAAAGCTAGTCAATTAATCGCATTAAGTGGTCGCCGAGCAGCTGAAGAGTCGCGGGCCGTGCCGCGTCTTTTGGGATTCTTCTGGCGATGATCATCGATGGATCTTCATGTAGATCGACATCAGATGACCATGTAAGTTCAGGTGTTTGTTGCCAACAGTGGGTCGGTGCCATCTGTCCTGTCGATTTCTCGATCGGTCGGGTAGAAAGCACACTTTTTTTGGTTGACCGGGTGGCGATCAATGTTGTTTTTGATACTCTTGATGATTGACCCGTGTTTTGGACGGATGTCAGAGATTTGGTGTCTCAAAAGAATGAATTTTGGAAAGTACCAGAGGCTGGGCGCTTCGAATCGCGAAAAAACGGTGAAAACCGGGGTTTCCGGGGCCTTCCCGGCGACCCTGGCCCCAGGGTCGCAGGGGCCTGCGACCCTGGGGGGGTTTTCCCCCCTTTTTGTCCCGTTTTGTGTCCGTTTTTGCTCTTTTCGATTCTTTTTTCTCCTGTACTTTTCCTTGACATTTTGATTATTTATTGGCCTGATTTCTTTGTAGGAAACCTGATGAGAGTCCTTGCATTTTATTTTGCAAAGTTTCCAATTTCCTGAGAAAGCCGAAGACTTTGTCGCGCAGAGCTGCTGATTTTCCGTCAGAAGCTGAAACTGGGTCAAACGATGTCGGAATGACCTGAGATTTGGTGTGAAGCCTACTGAGCAATAAATAAGACCAACCATAGGCTTTTGTTTGAGTTTTGAAGCCGTTTGGGGTCCTATCACCAGTAGACTTACTTTTGTCGCGATGAAGATGTCGCGGTTTGATGTGCGGTCAACCGATGTCCGATTGACTTGAAATTTGACAGGGAACCTATTGGAGTCATTTTAAGATGATCCATAGGCTCTGTCTTGGAAACCATGGTCCCGGAGGACTTTGCCGCCAGGAGGCCTGATTTGGCTTCCGAGCGTCAAACTATGGTCAAATGTTGTCGAAATGATCTGAAATTTGACGTGTAGCCCTTTATAAGCATTTTGAAGCCGTCCATGTGCTCTATCTGATGAGTAATGGCCTCGGTGGTTCTCGCCGCCGAGAGGCTTGATTTAGCTGTTCGAGGGTTTATGTAGGGTCAAACGTTGTCGGTTTGACTCGAAACTTGACGTGGAGCCTTTTGGAAGTATTTTGAGACCATCCATCGGCTCTGATCGAAGATTTGGTGTCTCCGATGCTTTTGCCGCCGAGAGCTCCTTTTCGGCTGTCGGAGAAGCGAAGTTAGGCCAAATGATTTTGAAATGGCCCGAAACTTCTTGTGTACTCCTCTTTTGGCTGTCTTGAAGGATCTTGCAGTTTTTGTTTGATTCTGACAAGATTTGATTTTTTGGAAGTAGCATTGCCTATTTATGGCAGGTTGCGACTTCATGTAGCTCTTTGGATCTTGAATAGGCAAAGTGACATTTTTGGTGTCAACAAATGCCCCCTCGAGGTACAGCGACGAGTTGCTTAACTTTTGTAGTCGATGTGCCTCGAAGAGATTTTTGAAGGAGACCCTGTGACTTGACCAAGAGTCTTTGAGCAGTCTTTCTTTTTTGTATTTGTAGCCTTTTGAGCTTCCAGGGGGAATTTTATGGTAGTGAAAGGGATCATGTACCATTTCGAGGCAAAGTTTTGAAGATGACATCAAGGATGTGGATTTGGGTTTTGACCTTGTGACCTAACAGGCTATATGTGACAGGTTAGGGGATCAGGTTTGGTTTTGATCGTGTGACCCAACAAGCTGTATGTGGAATGTTGGGGGATCAATTTTGGTTTTGATCTTGTGACCTAACAGGCTGTATGTGGCAAGTTAGGGGATCAGGTTTTGGTTTTTGGTTTTTGTGGAATGTCAATTTCAAGATTTTGGCTCAATTTGGTATATGAGGCTGGATGGTTTTGATTTTTGGAAGCTCATGGGGCTTGAAATTCTCTTTGTATGGTTGAATCAACTCAAAAGAGGCATGAAACCATTTTTGTATGCTCTTGGTAAGAGGGATTTCTCTTTGACTAAAAGCCCAAAATTTTTTTTTTTTTTTAAGTGCCTAGGTGGTCAAACTTGGCTCATATGGGCTAACCCATGGGACCTTAAGCTTTTGAAATGGCTTAGATCTCATATGGTGTCATTTTCATAAAGAATATCCAAAAATATCTCATTTGGATAGAGAATATCTAAGAATATCTTTACTTGGAGAGAATCTCTCATATTCCCTTTATTTTGGGATAGGATATCTCAAGATATCTTTCTTTTGGGAAAGAATCCGTCATTGATTTCTTTTTGGGAGAAAATCTCTCATTGATTTCTTTTTGGGAGAGAATCCCTCAAGATATCTTTCTTTTGGGAAAGAATCTTTCTAATCTCTTTCTTTTGGTAAGGTTACTAATTAGTAACACTTACCTTTTTCTTCTTTCCTTCTTTGGTTTGCTCTCCTCTATAAAAGCAAGGAGGAGGTTGGATCTCTTGCTCTTATTACTTTCTTTTGCAATAATCTCAAGAGGGCTTCAAGACCAAGAGTTCTTCTTCTTCAAGATCTTCAAGATTTCTCTTCTTCTTCTCCATCAATGGCTTCAAGTAAGTTCCCTTTTTCAAGAAAACTCCATTGTAGGATAAAAATTTCTTCTTTCTTTTTTTTTCTTTCTTTTCTCTTTTTTTTTCACGTGTTTTCCTTTTTTTTCACACGTTTTTTTTTCTTTTCTTTTCTTCTTTTTTTTTTTTCATGTTGTTTTTTTTTTTTTTGTGGGCCGTACGGACAGATCCGTACGGATCTGGCCGTACGGCCACGTGGCCAGTGGGCCAGGCCTGGCCAGCCTTTCTTTTTTCTTTTCTTTTTTTTTTTGTTTTCTTTCCCCTTTTTTTTGAGAAAGTTTCTTTTCTTTTTTTTTTTTGCTCATCATGATAATGCCCCCTTTTTTTTTGGCAAACCTAGATGTTCATGCATGCATTCAATTGTAAATTAAATTTGTAGCATGATGTGATAGCATACCTGAAAGTTTTCGCAATTTTGAGAATTTGGAGCTCGCAGCGATGTTGAGCCCTTCCTGATTTTGCGGAGACTTTGAGGTTTCGAAAGTTTGGAGTTTCGGAGCTCGCAGCGATGTTGAGCCCATCTTCAAGCTTTCTTATTTCTTTCGGGATAGTTCCTTTTCTTCGGAATTGCCCCGTCATCATGTCAAAATTTCGCCAGATTTTTAGTGAGATTCTGTCATTTTGATGTTTGATCTTTTTCTTTTCCATCCTTTGCAGGTGGTTCCTCCAGAACGAACAAGGGTAAAGAGCCTGCTACAAGCGTACCTCGTCGATCTTCTAGATCTTCTAATCCGGCCGTTCAGCAGGCTTTTGAGAAGGTCCAGTATGTTGAGAGAAATCTGGAAGAGTGCGACTCCCTCAACAGAGATGAGATGAGGCAGCGACTGATCGCTCTCAAGGGAGAGGAATTCTATAAGATCATGGTAAGCAGTCGTCCATGGGTGATGGAAGATCAGAGCGTTTTGCCCAAGCCTACCTTCTTCTTTGGTGATACAGTCCCTGATGACATGACATACCAGAGGAGATGTTTTCAGTTCTCTTTCACAGCAGATGGTGAGAAGAAGAATGTTGCTACCCGGTCGACGTTTGATCGCACCGTCTCGATTCTGAGCCTTGCCCCCACGTGCCCTAAGAGGGAAGATCCTCCAAGCTGGGTGAGAAGGACAAATGTAATCAAGACCGGGGTTTTTGTTGGCAGTTCTCCTGGATATACGGAGAGGTCGCCTGTTGATATGGACCTTTTGATGCCATCCAGCGGCTACCAGGGCTCTGATTATCCGTCGGTTGATTTGAGTCCGGTGGGCCTTGGTATTTTCAGCGGTGACGGCAGCAATTGGATCAAGCCTTTCCGACTTCGTGGCCACTTCAATGCTGACTTCGAGTGGAAGTCGTGGACTGATCGCGTCCTGCTGATTGGTGGCGCCGTTTTGAAGGAAGCCGGGATTTTTGATGCGGTCCGCGCCTTTAGGGAGACCGTGATCTTTTCCGACGAAGCCTTCATGGCTATGCTGGAATCATTCCTCCCACAAACCAATACCTTCGTTGTGACGAATGGTGAGATTGGTTTTTCTTTGAAGGAGCTGAGCGCCATTACTGGATTGCCTATCCTTGGAAAACTCTATGAGGAGTTTATGCCGATTGACAGCGTCCTTGAGGGGCAGTCTGAGGAGTTCAGGCTTCTGTACTTTCAGCTCGTCGCCTTCTATGATTTTTTGAAGGAGAAGGAGGGTTTGAAAGTTAGATCCAGCAGTTGGAAGAGTTTTAGCTCTTCATTCCCCCAACTTTTTTTTTAGTAGGGAGTCTTCTGATAGCGTGACCCAGGAAGCCGGAGCTCAGGATCCAAGTTCAAAGAAGATCTTGGCCATGCAAGAAGAGTTGAGAGATTTCTGTGCAAGTACAAACGCCATATGTCCTGACATTGCACTGCGGAGAGATCTCGCTGTTTACCTCACTTATTGGCTTGGTGAGGCTATTTTTGCTGGAGGAGATGGAACGCACATCAGGCCGCATTGTATTTTTCCGGCTTGTCAGATGGCGTTTGGAGAGCAGCTTGCTTTGGTGCCAGCTCTTTACTCCTACCTGTGTACCGAACTGCAGGCTGCTGCTTTTTTGGTTCGGCTTGGGCTTCCCATGAATAGGGTATTTTCAGCCCATATCTTTTATTCGTGGTACGTGTACCACTGTCCTGGCTTCAACCGGCTGGGTGCTGCACAGGATGATGATCCTCTGATGATTCGACTGGCTAAGGGCAAAGCCGTGTCCGAATCACTTTTGTTTGCCCGCATGAGGATCCGACGGTTCAGGGACGTCGAGATGGGGCAGTCTTCAGTGAAGCTTTCTCCGGAGTTGCAGAAGAAGGCTTTTGATTTTGGTGCCTCCCGAGACTCTACCAGGGCGGGGTCGGGAAGGCATTATTCCTTGACGAATGCAGAGAGAGAGTGGCTTTTCAGCATACGTGTTGGCACGATGGTGTACCGTAGACATCTTTTCGTCGACATCCAGCCGTATGTACCCTCTCGCTTTGCTTTGTAGCTGGGCTTTTCTCAAGGCGTTGTTGGAGCGCCTTCAAGCATGGTGAAGCGCTTTGGAGGCTTACAGGACGGGAGAAACGCATGGGCTTTCTATAGTGCTGAAGACACTACAGCCATGATTTCTTATCCTGTGTTGCTGACTTCCCGGACTGCCGGTTTTGCGAAGTGGTTCGCGGAGAGCTTTTCGGCATATCGGGGGCTTTCCAAGAAGGAGCTTGATGTGAAGCTGGCATCTGGAAAGGGCCTTGGAAAGTCGGATGGCGTCCGGCGAGAGGAAGTTTGGGCCTTCCTTTCTGGAGAGAAGCACAAGATAGGCTTTCTCGGTGACCAAGGCGTCATCGGTTCTGAAGCTATTCGAGAAATACCTGATGAGGCTTTAGAGCAGCTAGAACAGGAGGAAGCCGAACTTGGCGCTTGGATGCAAGCGGCACAGAGGCAAGCTTCCGTGGAGTCTACTGGCAAGAGTAGACCATCCAGTGAGGAGTCAAGTGGGAAACCTGACTCTGACAGTGGGGCAGGTTCCTCTAAGAAGCGAGCCCACCGGGGTAAGAGGGGGAGGAGTCATCATCGCAGCAAGGGGCAGCATGAGGACTCTCCTGACTTGGAAGTTCCTCTTACTATCATTGAGGATGTGCCAGTGGATGCTGACGAGCCTCCAGAGAAGAGAAGCTGAGAAGAAGAGACCGTTGGTGAAGGTGTGATTCTTCCCTTTTTCTCTTTTCATTTGTTTTCATGGGATTTTTCCATGTTCTGATTTGCTTCTTGTTTCTGTTTTTCTTTTTTTTTTTAGCAGAGGAAGACTTGATGATGCCTGAGGTTCCGGTCGATGAGGTGGTGACGGATCCTGTCGAGGCACCTGAAGAAGAACCGAGGGACTCTGGAGTGATTCCAGAGTCTCCAATTGGTATGACTTCTTTTTTTTTTTTCTGTGACTTGGTTTGCTAACACATTTCTTGCCAACTGACTTGCCACAGAATTCCGATGACTTTGAACCATCGATGGACGCAAATGTTGATCATGCTTCCGATGAGTTCATGGAGGAAGAAAGTGTTTCGCCAGTCGTCGAAGAAGGTATTTTGTAGTTATAACCCTGATAATGATTTTCAAACAGGATTATATTCATACCTTTTTGTGTTTCTTTTGGCAGGTTTTGAAGTGACAGAGGAGGATCCGTTGCTTCCAGAGCAAGGGATGCCAGCGGTTAATCCAGAGGTAGAGACTCCTGGGACCAGTTCTGACAATGTTGAGGAGATTCCTCATGCTGAGATTCCTTCCCGAGCAGGAGCAGCTTCAACTGGAAAGAGTTCTTTTGTTACTCTTTCAACAGATGATGATATGAGCAGCCGACCAACGGAGTTGGGCGAATCTTCAGCTGGGCCATCTCTTCTTTTTGCGAAGAAGGTGGTGGTGCGGGTTCTGAGCTCTTGGATTGAGACTCTGCTTTCTGGGCACTTAGATGCCGGATTTGGGATGATCCAGCATGTGCGTGAGATTCTCGGTGATGCCGAAGAAGCTGGTCTGGATGTCACAAGTGCCAGGGCGATCGTTGATAGGATCATTGAGCTGGGTGACAAGTGGTTTGAGACCATGGGTTTTCCTGACGATCAGTTCTTCAAGGAGATGTTCTTGGACCCTGCGGATAAGGCTCAATCTAACCTGGATGAGGCTACAGAAAGCAGGAAGTAGGCAGTCCGAGAGAGGAACTTAGAAGAGCTAACCATCATTGGGCTGACACATGACCTTAACATCCTTGATAGGGAGGTCGATGAGGCCAGGAAACATCTTGAGCAATTGCAGGCACAAGTTGCTGCCAAGTGGACTGAAATAACAGAGGCTCATGAAAGGGAGACTGCTCTGATTCACCGAGTTGCGGATGCTGATCGAGTTCTCAAAAGGAAGTTTGATGAGAACAAACAATGGAAAACCGCTCGAGGGAAGCTTCCCAGTGCGAAAGAAGGGTTACAGCCCACCCCAGCATCTCATGGCAGGTTCCTGAAGAAGCGTGCCTTGGAATCCTTGACGGATGAGACCAAAAGCTTGCTTAAGGAGCTGAACTCTTGGCTGGAGACCATTTTTGATTGAGCTCCTGTATTATTATTTTTTTTACAGAAACCATCCTTCTCTCTTTTTGTGGTACCACTTGTATTTTTTTGGTACTCTTTTTTTTTTGTAGTGCTTGTGAACACTTTCTCTTTTCGTTATCCCTACGCTTACTTGAATCTTTTTGTGATAAAAGTAATTGCTAAATGGGATGCTCTTTTTTTTTTTTGTTATCCCTACGCTCACTTGAATCTTTTTATGATAAAAGTAATTGCTAAATGGGATTTGATCAAAAGGTTGTCATTTTGTGAAAATCTTTTGTCAAATGATTGTTTTGGCATGGGAGCCAGATTTTGTTTGTGGCATGGAAGCCGATTTTTTTTTGGTGGCATCTATAGCCAGTTTTGGTGGCATTGATAGCCGGTTTTTGGTGGCATTGATAGCCGGTTTTTTTTTTAAATCCAAGTTTTTTGTTTGTGGCATTGATAGCCGGTTTTGTTTTGGTGGCATTGATAGCCGGTTTGTGGCATTTATAGCCTGTTTTGATGGCATTTATAGCCGATTTGTGGCATTTATAGCCTGTTTTGATGGCATTTATAGCCGGTTTGGTTTTCAAAAAAATGCAAGTATCGACTAAAAGTCGCCTCCCTGCTGAATGTTCTTGCAAGTATCGATGGAATGTCGCATCCTTGCTCATTCGGTTGTGAGTATCGATGGAATGTCGCATCCTCGCGGATTTGGGTGCAAGTATCGATGGAATGTCGCATCCTTGCTTTTCAAAAATTTTGGTTTTGCGGGTACTGACTTGATGTCGTTTCCCCACGATTTTTGAAATTTGTGGTTTTTTCGAACCTTTGGGTTATGGATATCAACTGAAATGTTGTGTCTCCATGGTTTTTTGGGTTTTTTCGAACCTTTGAAATTTGGGTTGTGGATATCAACTGAAATGTTGCGTCTCCACAGTTTTTTAGGTTTTTTCGAACCTTTGAAATTTGGGTTGTGGATATCAACTGAAATGTTGCATCTCCACAGTTTTGGATTTTGCAAGTACCGACGAAATGTCGCTTCCTTGCGATTTTGGAAGTGTTGAACGTGGTTCGTATGCTTCCGATTTGTGCGAGTATCGACTAAGCGTCGCTTCCTCGCGGTTTTTTGAAAAACCAAATTTTTTTGTTTAAAGACATGAGGGTCATAAGTTTTGACCTAAAACCATTTTGGCGGTAAAAGGCAGGGTGGACTAGGGTGGAAATCCCTGAATCCGGATTTTGTTTCAAACCATGAATTTTGGGTTCAAGGGTTGAAAACTTTAGTCAAGTTAGGGAAAGGTTCCTAAACTTGGATATATATTTTTTTTTGAACAATGAAACGATGAAAGTAAGCATTGTTTTAAATTTCTAGAAATTTCAACATTTGATATGAAAATTCTAAAAAAGGGTGGGTTTAGCGAGCGTGTACCTGGAAACCGGTTTTGGCCGTACAGGCATTGCTCTTACCCAGTTGGGTAAGTCTTCAAGGGTAGTACCGCTTTAAGAACTTGCCGTTGATGGGCAGCATACATCTGTCACCTTCCATGTTTAGGAGTGCGTATGCGCCGTTGGAGAAAACCTTGTCGATGATGTAGGGTCCCTCCCATTTTGGCTCAAATTTGCCTTTGGACTTGTGAGCGAAGACCATTGGTCTTTTTACCGCAAGAACCAAGTCACTCTTTTTGTAGGCGCGTTGCCTGACCTTTTTATCGAAAGATCCTGCCATGCGTGCTTGGTAAAGTTCAATGCTTTGTTGAGCTTCGAGCCGTCTCTCATCGAGATTGTCCAGCTCATGGAGTCGCAATTTGACATTGCTTTCTTGAGTCATGTCATTTTGCAAGGATACCCTCAAGGAAGGAATTTGTACTTCCAAGGGTACGACAGCTTCGCATCCATAGACTAAGGAGAATGGTGTGCTATGGGTTGGTCCTCGAACGGTGGTTCGATAGGCCCACAAAGCTTCAGACATTTTGTCGCTCCAGTCTCTTTTGTGACTAGAGACAATTTTTTTGAGGATTTTGCAGAGTATCTTGTTGAAAGCTTCTGCTAACCCGTTTGCTGCCGGATTGTATGGAGTCGAATGACAGCTTTGGATTTTGTATTTGTCGCAGAACCTGTAGAATCGATGATCCCGGAACTGTGGTCCGTTATCATGGACGAATCTTTTGGGTATGCCGAAACGACAAATGATGTTGGTGCGCAGGAACTGAAGGACTGATGAGGTCTTCATTTCGTTAAACGCAAATGCTTCTGACCACTTGGAGAAATAATCCGTAGCGGCGAAGATGAAGCGATGACCTTTGCTCGAAGGGGGAGAAATAGGACCTATGATGTCCATACCCCAGGCTTCGAAAGGCCATGAGATCGCTGTAGGATGCAGCCATTCTGGAGGCATGTGAATGTAATCTCCATGAACTTGGCATTGTTGGCAGCGCTTAGCAAATTGCATTGCGTCAGACACCATGGTAGGCCAGTAATATCCTAACCTTTTTATCTGATCATAGAGCTTAGGTCCAGCTTGATGAGCTCCGCAAAGACCAGCATGAACTTCTTTGAGTGTTTCTTCAGCGTCTTGTTGTGACAAGCAGCGTAGAAGTACTCCGTTGAAGGATTTCCTGTAAAGGATTTTTGAAGGAATATCCAAATGAAAGCTTGGGGTTCGCCGGAGTGTAAGTGCTCTCATCAGATGATGCTTCGGAAGAGCTATAATCCCGAATTATCACATTACAGGAAGCTCTGACGGGAGACGTTGCCTGATCGGAGTCAGACTCATCCTCGGATGTAAGAGGATCGTCTATCCAGCAATTTTCTCCATTTTCAGGAGTTAAGGGAGGATGTACCTGGTGGTCTTCAGGGACTTCAGGCTCTGGATTGCGAGGAGGTTCGTTGACGCGTTCTTTCTCTTGTTCTAGAGCAAGTCGCTGCAAGATCCTTGCATATTCTTCAAGATCAGGCATGGGAGCCGGATCTTCTTCTTCATCAACTCTTTGTGGCTCAACATGTTTGATTTCCACTGGAGTAATGAGAGGTGCTGGGTCAGCAGCATTTTCTTGTACAGCCTCTTGGTCTTCTTCATCATCAGACCAGGATCCTTGTGGTTGTAGGGGGTTATACCAGATTACTGGCATAAGATGAGACTCAGGAACCCATTCTTCATCGGAGAGATATTCTCCTGTTTCAAGGGACTCCTCCCACTCATCTGTGTAGTTGGATTCGAATCCATCATCGGTGTCGCTGGACTCGTATCCATTAATGGAGAATCCAACTACCGAATTGCAAGAGTATGATGCCTCCTACATGGCTTCTTTGAATTGAGGTGGCATGAAATCACTGAGAGTGAATTTCCTTACCCCCTTTGAAGTCTCTGGAAGGGATGTTTTTGTTACCTCCAGTGAAGCGGTAGAGGAAGCCTCTGCCTTTTCTTTGACCTCTAGTTTTGGCTGGGTCTTCTCTTGCCGTTTAAGCTTGAGGAGATGTTTCCTAGCCTGCCTTCGCTGTTGAGCTGTAGGCTTTGTTTTCACGACCTCCCAATTTTCATCTTCCAGGAGATCGGGATGTACCCATATCGGTTGTCCGTCTGGTGTCGGGTAAGGAACCAGTTGCTCGGACGCTTGGATTGAGTTTATCACCTTGAAGGAAGTAGTGATCTTCTTCTTCGGTGATTTTGATGTTTGTCCACATGTCACCATGTTAACGGAGGCAGACCCATAGTTTTTGTCAAAGGTGATGACTCTGTTTTTCCACATCTCGTTTATTTTCTCTCTCACAACGAAGCATTGATTGAGAGGATGCGAGATCATCTGGTGGTATGGACAGTACCAAGGATCGTTGGTTTTGCCAACATCACCCGGTCTTTTTGGTTCAGGCAAGGTGAGCTTGCCGTTTGCCACAAGAGCCCCGAAGATTTCATCAACATCTTCATCAAACGGGTATTTCTTCTCTACTCGTTCTTTGAAGGCATCTGAGAGTTCAGGTCTCTTACCAGCAGCTTTATTTTCAGCTTTCTTTGGTGGCTGAGGAGCTGACTTGGTCTGCACATTGAGGACCTCTTTTTTCTTTGGTTTAGAGGTTGCAATGGCGGTCGGCTCTTTTCTTGATGATTTCTGACTGTTGAGGTCTTTAATCACCGTTTCAGCTTCCATGGAAGCTTCTAGGAGTTCTCCCAGGTTTTTTGATTTGTTGCCGATGATCATGGAGCGGATTCTGGCTCTTATGTTGTTTCGGCAGATGTCGACTAGCAACGCTTGTGGCAATACATCAGAGCATTTGTATGCCATTGCTTTCCACTTGTGAATGAAGTCATATGTTGATTCATTCTCCCCCTGTTTTAGGCTGCACAGCTGAGCCATAGTAGCGGGATGATCTTCACCTTTGAAGTGAGTCAGGAAGCGTGTCTCTAGCATGGCCCAGTTTTGGATTGAGTCCTCCGGCAAAGTGGAGTACCAATCGAAGGCCGTACCTTTTAGAGTACTTGCAAAGAGGCGGATCTTGAGTGCATCTTGATCCGCGATAGCTCCCGTCAGGATCTTGAAGTGGATGACGTGTTGTCTGGCTGATCCTTTCCCCGTATATGTTTGGAGAGTAGGATGCTTGAATTTGGTGGGGAACGGGACCGAGTCCATCCATATGGGATATGGTGGCTTGATCCCATGCTCCTTGAGTATATCCTCTTCTTTTGCTTTGGCGAGGATACCGTCTACGTCCTTTTTGGTAAGGGCGCGTGACTCATTTTCTTCTCTATTTACCTCGTCGTCTTGATGATTCGGAGGAGGTTCATTGTTCGCCTGATTTTGGAAGGCGAGGAGAAGGTTTTCCATCAGAGTTTCAATCCTCTGCTGGCCCTGTTCCAACTGCTGGATGCGGGTGATCGCATCTTCTGGAGGTGGATTGCGGGGTGGTGGCTCAGAATTTGTAGCCAAGACATTCATCCTTCGTGATTCGAACGAAGAAACTGTCCTGGTGACTGAGCTGGGGCTCATTCTTTTTGAAGAAGAGCTTGAGGAAGGATCACTCTGCTGTCCTTTGCTTGAAGGAGCAGGGGATTCTTCTGAATGTCTTCTTGTCCTGGAGACACTGCGGGTCATCGGACGTCGGACATGGATTTTTGTTGCTGATTTTTGGCGCCTTCTGGTTTTTCCAACCATTTGGACGGCAGCAACTTGGTTGGGTCTTTCTTTTTCGACCCATTTGGGAGAGACTTGAAGTGTGGGAGGCTGGGTCCTTTGCTTCTCTAGTCTCTTTTGTCGGTATGACGCGCGGCGGCGTATACGACGAGCAATTTGAGCTTCGGTCAGCTCTGGCTGGGCTTTGACGATGAAGGATGTGCTCCCTCGGGCGCAGCAGCCGAGCCTGTCTTCTTTGCAGCTGGGCAAGGACAGGATGCGAGCCCTGTCCTTCGCCTATTGCAGCGAAGCTTTGAATTTTTGAAGTTCGGCCCCCGTAGAGATGAAGGGTCGAACTGCAGATTTGTAGGCCTTAGCAGGTGCTTGTAGAGGCCTTGTGATGCATGATCTGATTTTGGGCTTGTAGGAACAAGCCGGCTCATGCTGGGATGACTTGGAAGTCAGGTTGGAGATGGGTCTCTCCTCTTTCATGTAGGCAAGAGGGTAGAACTGGTTCTCCTTGAGTGGGGCTAGGAATGCTGGCTTAGTGGATGTTTGGGACCTTCTTTGTTTTGGTGAAGGTCTTGGGGACCAAGTCTTGGGATAGACCTGGTTGCTTGCAGGTCGAGGCTTCGTGGGGGTGCCACGGGCTTCAGGCCTTCTGGTGCTCGCATTTGGTGTCACGATAGTGACACGTTGAGAGGCGAGTTTCTGCTTCTTAGAGGGAGCAGTTTGTTCCTCGGGAAGTGGGAATGGTCCCAGCGTCCCAAAGACGATAGTCCGGGGAGTCGAGGTCGACCCGGAGTTCAGAGAGTTGCCGAGGGAGTTGATGTTTCGGCAGCTGATGGGGCGCTTGTAAGTGCGCGTGGTTTCTTCTGTTGAAGCATGAGTTGGTGCTTGTTTTCATTGAAAGTAATGGTTAGTGAAGCTGCCATTGAAAATTTTTGAAACAAAACCACATCCATTAGTAATCACAAGAATATAATGATCATAAATGGGAAGTTCTATGGTTTGGTTTTTTCAAATTGCTAGAGGAAGATAACCCAAGCAACATGAAGAAGGCGAAACGCCATAGAGGGTACAATTGTTCTGATCGCAGGTATGGTAAGCCCAGAATGGGCATCCCAGTGACTGCTAGAAGCAATTGTAAACTTAAATTCGACTTATCGAGAAGCAGAGCTTGCTCGAGGTAAGAAGAATATAAAGTTGGAGTTACAGATGTGCCGGTCGCAATACAGTAGACCCTAAAAGGGCGTACTAGTACCGCTAGACACAAATGTTTTGAGACCGCATCTATGAGATGAGATTCTCTGTTTTGAAAGGTCAAAATTGGATTCATCAAAGAGAGCAGATGGTATTCCAATCTAAACACGGGCTCAACGATTTCCGCGAGCGCCAGTGCTTAGAAAGAAATGAACCATGATTTCTCGGATCTGAATCTAAAAATGACGAGTTTTTTTTTTGAAAGGCCAATATCGGGTTTATCAAAGAGAGCAAAAGGCACTCCAATCTGAACACGGGCTCAGCGATTTCCGCGAGCGCCAGTGCTCAAAAAGGAGAAGACCAAGATTTCTCCAATCTTAACCCAAAATGACGGAAGTTTTTTTTTTTTTTTTTTTTTTGAAAATTTTGAAGATTTTTTTTTAAAAAAAAATCCTTTTTTTTATTTTTTTTTTTTTTTTATTTTAAGAATTTTTTTGAAAATTTTTTTTTTATTTTTATTTTTTATTTTAAAATTTTTATTTAAAAAAAAATTATTTTTTTTATTTTTTTTTTATTTATTTAAAAGACGAGAGAGTACACATAGGCCTCCTAACCCGGTCTTATGAAATCTTGATTGATAGAATTGCCCCCAGGTAAGGGTAGGATTACTTAATGAACCCGTTTGGAGGACCCTTGCCTAGAACAGTCAAGCTGTCTCCACACTCTGGACAAGGCTTTTCTTTGAATCAACCATGATCAAAGAACACAGTTGGTTTAACCTTAGTGGTCTATGTCTTTGTTTTTATATATATATATATTTGATTTTTAATGAACTCATCGAAGAGAAACGATGGCCCAAAACCTTAGTCGAACAGGCTCAACATTTCTGCGAGCGCGATGAACGATAGGAACGGATCAAGGTTTCTCAATTTTGAATCCAAATTGAGAAATCTAAAAAAATTTTATATATTTTTTTTTATATTTTTTTTTTAGATCTTTAATGAACTCATCGAAGAGAAACAATGGCCCAATCCCCGATCCGAACACGGTCTCAGCGATTTCCGTGACCGCCAGTGCCCAGAAGGGAGAGGATCAAAGTTTCTCAATTTTGAATCCAAACTGAAAAATCTGATTTTTTTTTTGTTTTTTTTTTTTTTTTTTGAAAAGAGAAAGATTGGAAATAAATTCAAAGAATTAGAAATTTCCAAACAAAAAATCTCATCTCATTTTTTTTTTTTTGCGGAATCCAACATAGGCCACCAATTATAAAGTAGCCAAGGAATCGAGAAAAGAAATATAAGCATAGAGCAAATATATGATATGCAAATATTTCATTTCTAGCATCGTGTTCTCAAATAAACGAGTCCCACCGGGTGTGCCAGCTTGATGGACCGCGCTCCTGCTCGGTTCCTACCGAGGTCGGCGGACGTGGGAGTCCGTTCGGTTCCGACCCTTTCGTAACCAGGGGGCAGGGGCGTGCATCAACATTTCTTTTTTTTGTGTGGGTGTGCCAGATTTTCTATTTTACTTGGAATTGCAAGTGGTGATCCGGAGATCAACCTTCGCAAGTAAAAAGGAAATCAACTTCTTTCAAGTTTTACATTGCACATTGTTGGAATTTGAGATGCCTTGAGAAGTTTAATGAAGAATTGAAGAAATTAGTATCTCAAGTATCATCTTGTATTGGAATTATTGTCAACACAATGTCACAAGTGTGGTGTTGATAGAGCTTCAAAGAGAAAACAGAGCTGAAACAGAACAGTATAGGAAATCAGAATTTCATCTGTCAACCGGTATTTCTACCGGTAGAACAGGGGTAGAACAGGGGTAGAAAGGGGTAGAAAAGGCTGACCCTGAGATTTCCATCTGTCAACCGCAAGTACTACCGGTAGAAGTGGCTGCCCAGAAAGTTCAACCGCAAGTACTACCGGTAGAAGTGGCTTAAATTCTAGCAGAAGCTTGGACATGAGAATTTCATCTGTTCTACCGCAATTTCTACCGGTAGAACACACGGGAAACCTGAGTTGCGCAGAAATAGAAGTTTTGCATGAAAATTCAGGAAACTTAAGTATTTCGTTTGGGACTCTTTCTAAACGAATTGTAGCCTATTTTGAACACTCTTAAGGGTTACCATAACCTATATAAAGGCATGTTTAGGCTCGTTTTTAAGAAGACACACCAAGAGAGAAGAGAAGAGAGAAGAAAAAAGAGGGTTTTGGAGAGAAGAAGGTGCTGTTGCTGTGTGCTATCTTGTAAGAAGTTTCTACAGCAAGTGTGGACGAGGATGTGCTCTTGAAGATGATGTTTCGTCCATAAGATAAGTGTCTCTCTGTTTATGCTTTAATTTCAATTTGTAAGGGATTGAGAGAGAGAGATTGTAGAGGGGAAGGTCTATAGAAAAAGGTTTCTATTCTTATTCTGTAGAACATCAAGTTGTTGCTTGGTGTCTGGGGTTTGGTGATCCTATCTGTTGGTGCAGATAAATTGTAAAGGGAGTCGGTGCTTCCTAGATAGTTGGTGTTATCTGAAACTAAAGGGAGTAGGTGCTTCCTAGATAGTTGGTGCTATCTGAAACTAAGGGTTGGTGCTCTTTGTCGTTGGTGCGACTAAATAGATTCAAACCTGTTCCGGATCGGTGTTCGGACAGTCTTTGAACCGTGGACGTAGCCTTTTGGTGAACCACGTTAAATCTGGTGTCATTGTGTGATTTGATTTGCTTTTGTTGTTAAATTGGACCTGTTTTTAAGCAATCACTGATTCACCCCCCCCCCCTCTCAGTGATCGCGATATCTAACAATTGGTATCAGAGCGTAAGGTTCCCTTGAAAAGCTTAACACGCTAAGGGTGATCTCTTGTCAAATCACATGGCAACCAATACAGGGAATAAGAAAGCACCTTTGTTTGATGGTTCTAATTACTCCTTCTGGAAGATCAGAATGCAGGCTTTCATTAAGTCACTTGGCTATGATGTCTGGGAGACTGTCAGAGTCGGTTACAATATTGCCATTGTACCCAATGATGCTGCAACGAAGAAGTTAGCAGACAACGACTCTAAGGCGCAGAATGCACTCTTTAGTGGCCTTGTGGACAGCGAGCTGGTCAAAGTAATTGCATGCAAAACAGCCAAGGAAATATGGGACAAGTTGAAAAGCATTCATGAAGGAGATGAGAAGATCAAAGAAGCAAAATTGCAAACCCATCGCTCTCAATTTGAATCTCTTCGCATGGAGGAAAGCGAGAATGTTGACTCATATTTGCAACGAGTGAATGAAGTCAGGAATGACATTCGTGGACTAGGGGAGGAGATTAAAGAACCAGTCATCGTCAAAAAGGTTCTAAGATCTCTTCTTCCCCGGTTTGATTCAAAAGTCTCAGCCATAGAAGAAGCCAAGGATCTGAATGAATTTTCCATGGATGAGTTGCATGGTTCACTCACTGCCTATGAGATGCGCATAGGTAAGACGTCTTCATCTGATAGAGAAGCGGCCTTCAAAGTTCAGAAAAAGGGAAAAGAGACTGCTGGTCATGATTCTGATACTGATGATGATGAGCTTGAGGCTCAATTTGTTAGAAAGCTGAAGAAAGGAAGCAATGGAAAGTACAAAGGGAAGCTACCCTTTAAATGTTTCAATTGTGGCGGTGTTGGTCACTTTGCTGCGAAGTGTCCGCTGAAAGAAAATAATGATGATGACTCTTATGTCGATAAGAGTAAGTGGAAGAAAATTTTCAGAAAGAGGGGCAAAGCAAAAAGCTTCATCAGTCAATATAATGACAGCACGTCTGAAAGTTCAGACGATGATGAATCAGCCGAGGCAACTGAAGCTCTCTTCATGGTTACCGTTGAAGAAGAAGAGGAGCAAGAGCCGGAAGAGGAAGAGGAGGCCGAGGTCAATCTCGAAGAAGAACTCATTGCCGCACTTGAGGAGCTTAGCATGGAACGAAAAACAAGTAAGAAAAATCTGAAACTTCTTCATGAATCTGAAAGTTCAATTATTGCTTTGAAAACTCAAGTTGAAAAATATAAAAGAATGGTGGAAGTCCTTCAAAATCAAATAAGTATCAAAAAGGAAGAGGCTATGAAACTTGAAACTGAAATCGCTAGAGCAAAGGCTGAAAACTTGGAAAGTAGCCGAAAACTCAAAGCACTCCAAGCGATTGAAGGTACAATGAAACTCAATGAAATTCTGAAAGTTCAAAAGCCCTTCCACAATAAATTTGGTATTGGATTTGAGACCGGAGAGTCCTCTAAAGCTGCACCTTCTTTGTTTATGAAACAAAGTGCCATACCTCTCAAGGCTACAAAGCATCAAATTCAGCCTAGTATTGAGATGGTCAATAAGAAAAGGTTTGTGGAGTTTAACCAGCCACCTAAGAAAGGAAGAATGTTCAGATTCTATGGTTATTGCTATCATTGTAATAGATATGGACATAAAAAAGCTGATTGTAGATTCTATGTTAGAAACAGTCCATTAGTGACTAGGAACCCTTTTTCAATCCTAAACAGCCACAAAATTGAGTGCTATAAGTGTCATAATTATGGACACTTGACTAGGGATTGTAGGTTGCCTATTGCTAACCAATTTCAGGTTGAAAAGAAACCCAAGTTAGTTAAGGCATGGAGGGCAAAGAAAAGGGAAGATAATTCCAAGGAATCTCTCATTGTGCAAACGGCATTCAATGCACAAAAGAAGGCAGCACCATGGGTCCTTGATAGTGGCTGTTCAAGCCATATGACAGGTGATAAGGAAAGATTCGTCAAATTACAGCACTATGAAGGTGGATCAGTGAAGTTTGGTAACAATGATGGTGCCAAAATCTGCGGAAAAGGTGTTGTTCAGCTAAAGGCAAACAAGATCAGATCAGACGAGGTCTTATATGTGTCTGGACTGAGACACAACTTGCTTAGTGTGAGCCAGATCTGTGACAAAGGCCACGAAGTTGTCTTCACTAAGAATGGGTTTGCTATCAAGAAGTGTAGCAACGGCAAAACAGTGGCTACTGGATCTAGGACTGCTGGAAATCTCTATACATTGTCAGATGGAGCTGAAAAGACTTGCTTGATGAGTCGGACAGAGGAAAGTTGGTTGTGGCACAAACGCCTTGGGCAACTAAACTTTGATAACATGTCAAAGATTTGCAATTCAAAGGCTGTCAGAGGTATGTCTACAGTTGAAAAGCCTTCCAACCCCATTTGCGATTCTTGCCAAAAGGGAAAGCAAACGAGGGTAATGTTCAAGTCAAAGGAGCATCATTCAAAGAAACCTCTTGAGCTAGTGCACACTGATCTCTGTGGACCGATGCGAACTCAAAGCACCAATGGAGATAAGTATTTTATGTTATGCATTGATGATTATACTCGTATGACATGGGTATTGTTTCTTAAGCATAAACATCAAGAACTTGATCGTTTTAAAGTGTTTAAAGCACAGGTTGAAAATATGCTTGGAAAACGTATCAAGATTTTAAGGTCTGATCGAGGCGGTGAATTCACATCTAAAGAGTTCACTAACTATTGTGAGCACCATGGCATTCAAAGACAATATTCAGCCCCTAGAACTCCACAGCAAAATGGAGTTGTGGAACGAAAAAATCGCACCGTGCAAGAGATGGCTCGCACAATGCTAACTGAGAGCAAGCTAGCTGACAAATATTGGAAGGAGGCAATCCATACGGCTGTATACATTCAGAATCGATGCTTGATCAGGCCACATGAAGACAAAACTCCTTATGAGCTATGGTTTGGGAGAAAAGCAACAGTCAAGCACTTCAGAGTCTTCGGTAGCAAGTGTTACATCAAGCGTCTTGAACAAAATCCGGGCAAATTTGAAGAAAGAGCTGATGAAGGTATATTTCTGGGTTATTCCTCATCTAGTAAGGCTTACAGATGTCTTAACAAAAGGACCAGAAAAATCATAGAAAGTGCCGATGTTAGAATTGATGAAAACCATGAATCCAAGAATGGAACTCATTATGACAGTCCCGTTTATGAGGACTCGAGTGAGATTGATGATGAAGTAGCTAAACCTAATGATTCTGAGAAATCAAAGGATGACTCAGAGGATGCTACACCTAGAAAGAAAAGCACTTGGGTAGAGCAACACCCTAAGGATCAAATCGTTGGAGATCCTGAGGCCGGTGTTAAAACAAGACAAAGTGTAGTTAGCAATTACTCACTTGTGTCCACCATTGAACCCAAGACCCAAGACTGTGGCTGAAGCCAGTCTCGATGAAAGTTGGTTAAAAGCTATGCATGAGGAGTTGGAGCAAATTGAGAAGAACTCCACATGGGAACTAGTCTATAGACCTACCGATAAGAATGTTATTGGTACTAAATGGGTCTTTCGGAATAAGCTGAATGAAGATGGTCAGGTCATACGAAACAAAGCAAGGTTGGTTTGTAAAGGCTATGCTCAAGTTGAAGGCATAGATTTTGAAGAGACCTTTGCACCGGTGGCTCGTCTGGAAGCCATTCGTATGTTTCTTGCATTGGCTGCATACAAAACCTTCAAGGTATTTCAGATGGATGTAAAGTCAGCCTTCTTGAATGGATTACTTGAAGAAGAGGTCTACATTGAGCAACCTGATGGCTTTCTCATTAGCAAAAATTCAGACCTAATGTGCAAGTTGAAAAAGGCTCTTTATGGGCTGAAACAAGCGCCAAGGGCGTGGTATGCAAGGCTGGACCTATATCTCCGCAAGATCGGTTTTGGAAAAGGACTTGTTGATAGCAATCTTTATGTCAAAACAGAGTTGAGCAAACAGCTGGTTGTTATTGTTTATGTCGATGACATAATCTTTGGTGGCAACGATGAAGAAATGTGCAGGAATTTCGCTGAAGAGATGAAGAAAGAATTTGAGATGTCAATGCTTGGAGAACTAAAGTTCTTCCTTGGTTTACAAGTTCAGCAGCTGAAACATGGTATCTTCATATCACAGATGAAATACATCAAGGAAATGCTGAAGCATTTTAACATGGAAGACAGCAAGCCAGTGAGCACACCAATGACAACGAACACAAAGCTAAGCAAAGATGATAAGGGTTCGTCCGTTGATCACACCACTTATCGTTCTATGATAGGAAGCTTGCTTTATTTGACTGCTACAAGACCGGATCTTCTGCAAGCAGTATGTATGGTGGCTCGATTTCAAGCATCACCAACTGAGACACACCTCACAGCAGTAAAAAGGATATTTCGATATCTGAAAGGTACCATGGAGCTTGGCATTTGGTATCCTAAAGGAAAATCCTTTACTCTTGTTGCATACTCTGACGCCGATTGGGCTGGATGTATAGATGATCGCAAGAGTACAAGCGGTGGTGCATTCTATCTCGGTGAAAGGTTGGTGGCATGGCACAGTAAGAAACAAGACTCAGTATCCCTTTCTACAGCGGAAGCGGAATATATTGCAGCAGCAACTTGTTGTACACAAGTGTTATGGATGCGGCAAATGCTTTCTGATCTAGGAGTTCCGACAACGGATCCTACGCCGATCCTCTGTGACAACACAAGTGCAATTCACATCTCCAAGAATCCTGTTCAGCATTCTAGAACGAAGCATGTAGCAATTCGCTATCACTTTCTCAAGGAAAAGGTTGCAGATGGTGAGGTAAAGTTGGAATATGTTCCAACTACTGAGCAAGTTGCTGATATCTTCACAAAACCTCTGCCAAAGGAAGTCTTCGAGTATCTCCGAAAAAAATTAGGAGTTACTCACTCTCCTAATCCTTAGGAGATGGGCTTGAAAGGGGGAGCAAAGTATTCTTTGAATATCCTATTCGCTCCTTCGTTGGTCCCTTTGGACTTGTTGTCAAAGGGGGAGAAAGACTTAAGCTAGGAGAAAGCAATGTTAGAAGAAGTTATGCTATGATAACTTTGGGGAGATTGGTATCAAGAGTGTTAGAGATCTTGATTTTTTTTTAAAGACAGGGGGAGACTATGGTTCTGAAGAAGCTTCATGAAGATCAACTAGTTTAATGTGTTCTAAGTGTTGAAGTTCCAAAAGTGTTGCCAACAATTCCAAAGGGGGAGATTGTTGGAATTTGAGATGCCTTGAGAAGTTTAATGAAGAATTGAAGAAATTAGTATCTCAAGTATCATCTTGTGTTGGAATTATTGTCAACACAATGTCACAAGTGTGGTGTTGATAGAGCTTCAAAGAGAAAACAGAGCTGAAACAGAACAGTATAGGAAATCAGAATTTCATCTGTCAACCAGTATTTCTACCGGTAGAACAGGGGTAGAACAGGGGTAGAAAAGGGGTAGAAAAGGCTGACCCTGAGATTTCCATCTGTCAACCGCAAGTACTACCGGTAGAAGTGGCTGCCCAGAAAGTTCAACCGCAAGTACTACCGGTAGAAGTGGCTTAAATTCTAGCAGAAGCTTGGACATGAGAATTTCATCTGTTCTACCGCAATTTCTACCGGTAGAACACACGGGAAACCTGAGTTGCGCAGAAATAGAAGTTTTGCACGAAAATTCAGGAAACTTAAGTATTTCGTTTGGGACTCTTTCTAAACGAATTGTAGCCTATTTTGAACACTCTTAAGGGTTACCATAACCTATATAAAGGCATGTTTAGGCTCGTTTTTAAGAAGACACACCAAGAGAGAAGAGAAGAGATAAGAAAAAAGAGGGTTTTGGAGAGAAGAAGGTGCTGTTGCTGTGTGCTATCTTGTAAGAAGTTTCTACAGCAAGTGTGGACGAGGATGTGCTCTTGAAGATGATATTTCGTCCATAAGATAAGTGTCTCTCTGTTTATGCTTTAATTTCAATTTGTAAGGGATTGAGAGAGAGAGATTGTAGAGGGGAAGGTCTATAGAAAAAGGTTTCTATTCTTATTCTGGGGTTTGGTGATCCTATCTGTTGGTGCAGATAAATTGTAAAGGGAGTCGGTGCTTCCTAGATAGTTGGTGCTATCTGAAACTAAAGGGAGTAGGTGCTTCCTAGATAGTTGGTGCTATCTGAAACTAAGGGTTGGTGCTCTTTGTCGTTGGTGCGACTAAATAGATTCAGACCTGTTCCGGATCGGTGTTCGGACAGTCTTTGAACCGTGGACGTAGCCTTTCGGTGAACCACGTTAAATCTGGTGTCATTGTGTGATTTGATTTGCTTTTGTTGTTAAATTGGACCTGTTTTTAAGCAATCACTGATTCACCCCCCCCCCCCCCCTCTCAGTGATCGCGATATCTAACACACATATATTTAAGAAAAGAGACATTTTCTTGGTTTGCCGTGAAAGGCGATTTTTTTGGCATTTATAGCCGATTTTGGCGTTTATAGCCGATTTTTGGCGTTTATAGCCGATTTTGGCGTTTATAGCCGATTTACAATCCTTATCAATAATGAAAGACAAGAGTTGTGATTTTTGTCTCTTTTGAAAAAATACAAACTACAATGAAAAGTAAGAAAAGGAGGATCTAACTTCTCAGGAGATTGTGGGGGACTCGTTTAGATTGACGGTCGCAAGCCATATGTGGGCTTCGCCATCATCCATGCAGATGAGAACAGAGGATGCTATTGATTCGCTTGGCTTGGCTATAACCTCAGGTTTTTAGAGGACAAAGACCAAAAGGAGGTCCTATGTCCAATAAAAAGCCGAGTAGACGGGCTGAAAAGGCACATCTAAGCCATTGGAGGCAGGAGGAGAAGGCAAAGACCTTGGGGGGGGTACCCCCCAAGGGACTTTTGTCACCTTGTAGCGGTGGCCGGTGTAGAACTTCCGCAGAGTTTTCTCTCTTTTCCTTCTCTGAATTTCTATGCTTCTGTCCGTGATTTTCGTTCTCTGTCTGTGTGTGTTTTGTGTGTTCTTTCTTCTTGGAGAGCTCTCCTATTTATAGGCTTTTAGGTAGCCATTTAGGAGGGTTTATGAGCCTTGATTGTCATAAAGCTGCATAATGGGAGGAGTTACAAAATTGAATTGTTTATTTTGTAACTCCTTTTTCTTGGCTTCTGATTGGCCGGAGGAGATTGAGTGCATTTAATCGCCTTTAATCGCCATGATGGGAGGAGTTTCATGGGTTAAATGCCATGAATCTCTTGACTTGTAACTCCCGGATGCTTGCTTCTGATTGGTCCGTCCAAAGAAATGGATTAATGACTGTAATAAAGCTAGTCAATTAATCGCATTAAGTGGTCGCCGAGCAGCTGAAGAGTCGTGGGCCGTGCCGCGTCTTTTGGGATTCTTCTGGCGATGATCATCGATGGATCTTCATGTAGATCGACATCAGATGACCATGTAAGTTCAGGTGTTTGTTGCCAACAGCGGGTCGGTGTCATCTGTCCTGTCGATTTCTCGATCGGTCGGGTAGAAATCGGTCGGGTAGAAAGCACACTTTTTTTGGTTGACCGGGTGGCGATCAATGTTGTTTTCGATACTCTTGATGATTGACCCGTGTTTTGGACGGATGTCAGAGGATTTGGTGTCTCAAAAGTATGAATTTTGGAAAGTACCAGAGGCTGGGCGCTTCGAATCGCGAAAAAACGGCGAAAACCGGGGTTTCCGGGGCCTTCCCGGCGACCCCGGGCTCCAAGGTCGCCTGCGACCCTGGGGGGTTTTTCCCCCCTTTTTGTCCCGTTTTGTGTCCGTTTTTGCTCTTTTTCGATTCTTTTTTCTCCTGTACTTTTTCTTGACATTTTGATCATTTATTGGCCTGATTTCTTTGTAGGAAACCTGATGAGAATCCTTGCATTTTATTTTGCAAAGTTTCCAATTTCCTGAGAAAGTCGAAGACTTTGTCGCGCAGAGCTGCTGATTTTCCGTCAGAAGCTGAAACTGGGTCAAACGATGTCGGAATGACCTAAAATTTGGTGTGAAGCCTACTGAGCAATAAATAAGACCAACCATAGGCTTTTGTTTGAGTTTTGAAGCCGTTTGGGGTCCTATCACCAGTAGACTTGCTTTTGTCGCGATGAAGATGTCGCGGTTTGATGTGCGGTCAACCGATGTCCGATTGACTTGAAATTTGACAGGGAACCTATTGGAGTCATTTTAAGATGATCCATAGGCTCTGTCTTGGAAACCATGGTCCCGGAGGACTTTGCCGCCGAGAGGCCTGATTTGGCTTCCGAGCGTCAAACTATGGTCAAATGTTGTCGAAATGACCTGAAATTTGACGTGTAGCCCTTTATAAGCATTTTGAAGCCGTCCATGTGCTCTATCTGATGAGTAATGGCCTCGGTGGTTCTCGCCGCCAAGAGGCTTGATTTAGCTGTTCGAGGGTTGATGTAGGGTCAAACGTTGTCGGTTTGACTCGGAACTTGACGTGGAGCCTTTTGGAAGTATTTTGAGACCATCCATCGGCTCTGATCGAAGATTTGGTGTCTCCGATGCTTTCGCTGCCGAGAGCTCCTTTTCGGCCGTCGGAGAAGCCAAGTTAGGCCAAATGATTTTGAAATGGCCCGAAACTTCTTGTGTACTCCTCTTTTGGCTGTCTTGAAGGATCTTGCAGTTTTTGTTTGATTCTGACAAGATTTGGTTTTTTGGAAGTAGCATTGCCTATTTATGGCAGGTTGCGACTTCATGTAGCTCTTTGGATCTTGAAGAGGCAAAGTGACATTTTTGGTGTCAACACTAAACTATAAACGAAAGAAACCTAAGTTAGAAAGTTAGTAATGCAATATATGCCATGAGATTCTGAAAAAGATTTTAAGTCTAAAAAACTAGTATGCTGGGTTGTTTTTATGCTTGATTTTTCCTAATCTAATGAAACCTAAAACTGAATTTAATGACTGGATTTTGAACTATAATGATGCATGAATCGAATAAAAAAAAGGAAGTGAAAAATAATTTAAAACGAATGAGATATGAGTACATGAACATGACCTAAAACGGAAACTATACAAAAATTCTGCACACAGGTGAGCCCAACCAGCCATGTTTGAGCCACTAGTTCACCATCTTGCCATAATTTTTTTTACTTGAAATCTGGGTATTGAAAGTATACTGGTCAAACTTTAATTTCTCCAAGTTTCATAGAAAAATAATGTGTTTTAATTAGGATTCTAATCGCAAATTTCTCACACAGAATCTGTCCTGAAATTTCTACAACAAGGTGTAGAATTATGCACTTTTATGTTGGGATCCGAATTTTAACATAGTGTTTGGCCAAAATTCTTCTTGCAAATCACTGATTTTTGTTATCCTTTCAAATCACAACTCTGATTCCAAATTTAAATTCATTTTTTACCATTCAAATAACCGGCAACTTAAAAATGTCTAAACTCCACCGATATGAATATGCATGCAATGCTAACTAGTTCCAACCATAAACTATGCAAAAATAGGCATAAAATTGAATTCATCATAAAAATAAAGAAAATAAACAAAAGTTCAAGAATTTAAATGTGTGGTGAAAACAAGAAAAGTAAATGTGTGGTTTTAACAAAAATTTAAACGTGTGGAAGAACATAAATTTAAATGTGTGGAAGAACATAAATTTAAATGTGCGGAAGTGTATTCTTCTCTTTCAAAATTATGTTCTAAGCGGGTTCATAATTTGAATCATGCTCCTAGGGCCCTTGGGTCGTCAATCCTAACACCAACAAGTAAAGAACACTAATCAAGCACCAATCACCCAAGTACAAGAAAGAAAAATTGAAAAGAGAAAGCAACACTTTTACTAATATACGAAGTCTTTATATAAGATAAAAAATAAAAAATAAAAAATAGAAAATAAATCAAGACAATTACATACTAGGATGAGAAGCCTCTTCTAGATGAAAAAACCCAAGCGGGTAGTGTGATTTCCAGGCCAAATATCCTTGAGGACTTCAATGGAGAGAGACAGAGAGGAAGAAGATGGTGTGTAGTAGTAATTCTAGAGAGAGGTGATCTATCTTCTCATGAGAGGAGTGGGATGCCTATGCCTTCAATTTATAGATTTTTGCTTTCTTTCTTTCCTTCTTTATTCCAACTTTGTAGCATGAAATCTTATTTGTATGGTAAGTCCCTTCCTTGGCCAACAAGTCTTCAAAGAAATAACAAGGTAAGTGAGAGATTTTTGGTGCTTTCCATGTGCAAAATTGCAATCCCAGGTAGAAATTATAAAACTATATTCCAGATGCCATATCTCCCTCGTTTTTGCTCCGATTGACAAAATCTGGGATTCCACGGATATCTACTCAAAATGATCTTTCCAACGGTTGTAGGTTGTACCGATCTGACTATTGGATTAAGAGTTATGGCCATTTTAGTATTGTTGCCCCTGAAAAATCTGAGAATAATTGTACACATTTGGAAGCTTCTATGTTAGTTGAGCAACGAGGTGTGTGGGACCCATGTGGATGTCCAAAGGGATCTTGGGATCTTTCCTTCTTTGTTTCTTGACTCCCCTTTTATCTTTGGTTTGTTTTCAAGCTTATTTAATTGACTACTCAACTCTTCTAGCACACTTTCCTTTCTTGGTTTTTGAATTTCAAACTTAGAAACCATTAGATCTAACCAAAACTGAAGTTTCCTTTATTGATCTTGAAATTCCAAATCTAGCTTTCCATTGTTGACTTTTCGAACTCTCCAAAACTACCATGATATGTGGGTCCCCCATGAAAGATGTCTCACCCTTGATCTCTCTCAAATTTCACCAATGCGGGTCCTATTCTTGATTTCTCCTACACATAAAACAAATGGATTCTAGAATAATTTTATGTAAAGGATTTGAATGGACTATGCATGGGACCCTACTTGATGCACCCAAAATAACTTACTTTCCAAAAATAAATTTCCAAGAATGGCAAGTTTGATAAATTTATGCAAAAAATGTGATTTTTGAGCAAATTAGCATGAATGCGCTACAATGTATCCTAAATGCATAAAAACATTATTTGACACTAAATGAGCTTTATTTGCATTCATAAGTCCTTAAAATGTTCCAAAATGTGTATGAGAATATGCGCTTTTCAGGACTTATCATCTACTTTTGGATGTGTATTCAAATTAAGGGGTAGTCCGATATCATGGAAAAGTATTATACAAACACTTGTCACTCCGTCAATTTTAATGTTGAATTTGTGGCGTGCTTTGAAGCCATGGGCCGGGCAGGCATTATGATTAAGAAATTCGAGTGCTTCGCATACTTTATTTTATTTCAAAGTCAATTAAGACAATATCTCAATCATTCGATTTTCAATAATGACATGAGTTCAGGTAGTTCCAAATATTTGAAAGTTAAGTATCTTATCGTGAAAGAAAATGTACGAAATCGTCTAGTGTCTATTGAGTGATCTCCACAAATCTTATGATTGCATATCCTTTGACCAAGGCATTGGCGCCAAAAGTATTTAAGAAACATGTCATTGACATGGGGCATATAAATTTGTCGTGACAAGAATTGTATTTGTGCTCATACACACTATTTGGGATTTGATCAAATTTCAGTTGATATCAATTTTGATTCACGATTTTGTCTTCTTGCTTTATTTCATCTACTTTATACATATGTGATTATGGTTAATAAAGCATGAAATATAAGATATGATAATTTTAGTTTAACCAATTTATTAGGATGGTCATGAAAAGGACCATATTACCTCTATGAAAGACTTGGTCAAGTGACAATTGTTAATGAGTGTAATACACGTAAGGAAGTATATATGTCGCAATAATGATGTGTAACCGCCATGATTCGCATTGGCAGTCCTTCATTTGACCACAATATAAAAGGCTTAGCACAAATAGAACTAGTTAGTCACATTTGAGGGTTTTTCGGCGATCATAATAACCAAAGAATAATGGAGTTGTGCTTGTGGTCATGTACTCATGTGGACCAAGTGGGAGGATGTTAGAATTATTGGGCTTAAGTGTGGCCCAATGAACACATGCTCAAGTGGGTCCCCCACTATAGAAGAACACTCACATTAAGACCCCAATATTGGTAAGGAGCAACCTAATAGAGTTTCCTGTTCTAAGAGGAATCTAAATCCTAATTAGATTTGGATTCCATGATGGGAAGGGAGTTGTCTAGGAAACCCTATATATAGGGTTTAGGGGTTACAGCTCCTCTCTACACACAATACATTGGTTGTCCCATCGAGATCACATAGAAAGGTTGTAGTGGAGGAGTGTAGTAAGTCCCCAAGCAAAGGCAACGGTTCAAATCAGGTGAACACGATGAAGTCTGGTCGCGTTTAGATTTCAAGATCTATGTTGTGTTATTCAAATCAGTCATATGTTTATGAAGATCTGTTTAAGTATGTTAGTTGCAAAACAAACTAATAGTTATATTAAAAAAAAGAGCATTAAAAAAGAGGTTAGAGTAAAAATAATATATATATGTTTGGTAAAACAAGGATCTACTTTAAATAGACCGTTTGGTATGCCCTTTGCTTGCCTCTTTCTAGAGGGGTCTTGCTTCTTATTAGAAGGGTATTTTATGTCATTATGTAAAAATACAACTTATATATATAGGAAAATATTCAGGTGAGAACTAGTTTTCACCTATTACATGAGAACTTTTTTGCAGGGCCCAACTAATAACCCATCCAAACCTAGGAACAAATAGGGAACCCCCTGATAGTCACTAATCCAAAGGATTGAGATACATCTGAATGGACTGAACCGTTGGATCAAGGGTTGAATATTTTTTTGAATATAAAGCCATTAAACTTGTACGTGGGCCACGGATGAAGGGGTTAGGGGCATGGGTTTGGGGTCAAACTTTATCTTTCCATCACCCCAGTCCCATGGGCCCAAAATTGAGCCCCACAAAAAAGTTCTCATATAATATGTGAGAACTAGTTCTCACCTGAATATTATCTAATCATTACAAAGATCTATAAGAGTTCCAAAGATCCCTCTAACGTTAATGACAACACTTTCTAACCAATGACCATTTAACTACCTTCCATTCCTTGATCGGAATCATAGGGCCAATTGTTTAGACAGTTGGGTTGAGTACATCGTGGTAAGACCAATCTCCCATCAACAGGATAACACGCATTTATGTCGAATACTAATCTGGCATGGATTCAAAAGCTAAAGGTCTGCTTGGATGTTAATAAAACTTACAACTATCCAAATTTGAACTGTGAACACTTTCCCAACTTCATTTTCTTTACCTTTATTCCTCATCCAGAAATATCCTCAACCAACATTCATAATAAAAAGTCCAATGCCCCTTCATCCCAAAGATAAAGGGAGGGAAATATGATTAAAATGAAAGAAGTATATAAAGAAATTGTTCACAACATGGTAAGTTTTCCTAATCTATCAAGACCCACCTTAACACCTTCCTCTCCTACTCTAAACACACTAGTGAATTAACAATTAAGAAATAAAAAAAAGGAATAAGAAAATACGAGGAAAAAAACACAACAACAGGTACTCATTTCCTCTTCTTAGAGCATGGCCGGGGGGTGGGCTCTTCCTCATCTTCCTCTTCTTGCATAATCCTTCTTAGGATGGTTAAAACATCCCTGTAAATTAGAATAATATTAAATTTAATGCACTGCCAATTTTCAATTTCATTTGAAAAAAAAAAAAACAAGACATGCAACACATAGATACAAACTTTTGATCCATATCATCCCCTTTTGTTGACACTAAAAATGTCACTTATGCCTCACTTTTTAACATCGAAGAAGTCACATGAAGCTGCATCAAGCCACATAAGTGTGATTTCCAAAGCTTTCACACCATTTTGGAGGAGTTTCAACGCCATTTCATGTGCGATGATCCTTCGCCTGACAGAATAGTCGAAGCCACTTCAACCATCAAATCTTCTCAAAAAACTATCTGAAAACTTCAAACATCCTTCAGCACAGCCTCAAGGAATGTATGCATGAAGTTTTGGGCCATTTCAACATCATTTGGCCTGACTCTACTCCTCCAGCAACCAAACAGGAGCTCCCACTGACAGTAAAGATGGAAACTTTGTTTCGCAAAACAGAGCACTCAATTGTTCTCAAAATATCATTAAAAGGCTCTACATCAAATTTTAGGCCATGGCCCAAAATGCAAAAGTCGTATTCTCTTCGGGACAAAGTCAGTCCTTTCAGTGACAGCAACATTGGATGCATCAAATTTTCAATTAGAGCTTGCGAATGGTCTTAAAATACTTCCTAGAGGCTCTATGTCAAATTTCAGGTCAATCCAACACCATTTGACCTTACATCAATCTTCAAGCAGTAAAACTAGGCCTCCCGGTGAAAAACTCCGCTGAAATTATCACTCTTAAAAAAAAAAAGCACATAGATGGTCTCAAAATACTTCCAAGGGGTATATATCAAGTTTCAGATCATTTCGACATTATTTGACCCAACTTTGGCCACCCAGCAGCTAAACCAGGTCTCCCGGCGACGGAGCCTCTCGAGACCATGATTTGAAAATCAAGGTTGATGGATCAACTTAAAATTATCCCACAAGGCTCCTTTTCAAATTCCAGGTCAATCGAACATCATTTCATCGTACATCAAAAAATGACATATCCCTCGCTGTAACGCCCCAATTTCGAATACCGAGAAAGCCGTCAAGGTAACAAAGTTGGCGCGCTACTTCCCGAGAAATCCGAGAACTTCCAAAATCGTAGGTCCGTAGTGAGGTCCAATTTAAAACTTTTTGAATAATATAATATCAATGGTTCAATTGCATAAGAATAAAGAGCAAAGCGGAAGCAATTGTAAAGATAGCGGAAGCATAAGGTATTATAAAAGATATATCAAATGTAACAGGGCTGTAGTCCAGCTTAAACTGTCAAAGTTGAAAGAAACAAGGTTTATTACATATTTCAACTACTACCCTACTCAAGACAAAAATCACTTGAAACTCAAAGAAAACAGATAAATTCTCACACCCCAGGTGCCGGCTCTCCAACCTCCAACTCGACCTCTTGGTCAACTGGTCCCCATCCGTAGTCTCCTACTGCAGGTGCCTCAACGAGCGCGAGCTCATCGTCCTCGTACTCGGAGTCGAAACCTAAGCACCAAGAATGGTTCAGATCTAAAGATCTAGCAAGTCACATTATAAAGTAACATAGGATGTATGCATCAAAAGAGTAGAGACATCCATAAAGTTAAAGAGAATGACAATGCTATAGATTCTAGGCAGTTGAGCAAGATAAGCATCTAGAATCAGAATAAACATAATGTTGACACCAAAAATATCACTTTACCTCTTCAAGATCAAAGAAGCTACATGAAGCCGCAGCCTACCGCAAAAAGGCAATGCTACTTCCAAAAAATCAAATCTTGTCAGAATCAAACAAAAACTGCAAGATCCTTCAAAGCAACCAAGAGAGGGGTACACATAAAGTTTCGGGCCATTTCAAAAAAATTTGGCCTAACTTCGCTCCTCAAGCAGCTGAACAGGAGCTCCCGGCGGCAACAGCGTCGAAGAAATCAAATCTTCAACCAGAGCCTGTGGATGGTCACAAAATACCTCTAAAAGGCTCCACTTCAAATTTCAGGTCAAATCGACAACATTTAACCCTCCATCAACCCTCAAGTAGCAGAATCAAGCCTTTCGGCGGTGAGAACCACCAAGGCCATCACTTTTCAAATAGAGCATATGGGCGGCTTCAAAATGCTTACAAAGGGCTACATGTCAAGTTTCAGGTCATTTCGACAACATTTGACCAAACTTTGACTCTCGAAAGCCAAATCAGGCCTCCCGGGTGGTTTTCAAATCAAAGTTAATGGATCATATCAAAATGACTCCAATAGGCTCCCTGTAAAATTCAGGTCAATCGGACATCGGTTGACCACACATCAGAGCGCGACATCTTCCTCGTGATAAAATCAAGTCTACTAGCGACAGGACCCCACACGGCTTCAAAACTCAAAAAAAATCTCATGGTTGGTCTTATTTATTGCTCAGGAGGCTTCACCTAAAATTTAAGATCATTCCGACATCGTTTGACTACGTTTTGGTTTCTGACGGCAAATCGACAGCTCTGCGCGACAAAGCCTTCGGCTTTCCCAAAATATCAGAAACTTTGCACTTCAATATGTAAGGAATCTTATCAAGTTTTCTACAGGGAAACTAAGCCAAAAATGTGTACAAAAATGTTACGAAAAATACTAAAGAAAAAAGAATCGGAAAAGACGGAATAAAAGGCCGAAAATCGACGACCAAAAGGGACCAAGTCCCCATGGTCGCCGCGACCATGGGTGCATGGTCGCGGGCGACCCTGGAAATCCGGGTCGCTGGATTTCCGCCGAAAGGGCGTTTTTCGCTCCCTTTTCGCATTTCGAGATTTTCGGCCTCTGTGGTTTTCCAAAATTCTGACTTTCGAGGCAGCAAATTTGTCGATCTTCATCAACATCAAGGGTCCATCTTCGAGAGTATCAAAATAATCATTGATCACCAATCGGTAGACCAAGAAAGTCCACTTTCTACCCAATCGATTGAGAAATCGACAGGATAGGTGGCACCGACCCGCTGTTAGCAATCATTGTCTGAAGTTGCATGGTCATTCGATGTCGATCAGCATGAAGATCCATCGATGATAATCGCAAGAAGAATTCCAAAAGACGTGGCACGTCCCGCGACACTTCAACTGCCCAGGCGACCACTTAATGCGGTTAATTGACCCGTTTATGGTAACTTATTGCGATCATTAACTCGTTATTTCGAACGGCATAATCAGAAGCAAAGAAAAAGGAGTTACAAGTCCAAGCAATCATGGCATTAAAACCATGAAACTCCTCCCATCATGGAGATTAAAGGCGATTAAAGGCTCTTAATTCTCCACGTAAAAGGAGTTACAAAATAAATGAATTAAAACTTATAACTCCTCCCATTGTGTGGCTTTATACATTTAAAGCCCATAAACTCTCCTAAATGACTACCAAAGGCCTATAAATAGGAGAGCATTCCAAGAAGAATAGATCCCGAAATCCAGACGGAAAATCCATCAGAAAGTTTCACAGAAAAGAGAAAACTTCGCTGAAAATCTGCATCGACCACCGCTACAAGGTGACAAAAGTCCCTTGGGGGGTATCCCCACCCCCCCCCCCCCCCCCAAGGTCTCCGTCTTCTCCTTCTGCCTCTAATGGCTTAGACATGATTTTTCAGCCCGTCTACTTAGCTTTTTATTGGACATAGGACCTCCTCTTGGTCTTTGTCCTCTAAAAATCTGAGGTTTAAGCCGAGCCAAGCGAATCAAGAGCATCATCTGTTCTCATCTGCATGGATGATGGCGAAGTCCACATACGACTTACAACCGTCAATCTGAACGAGTCCTCCACAATCTCCTGAGAAATTAGATCATCCTTTCTTGCTTTTCATTGTATGTTTTATTATTTAAAGAGACAAAAAAAACCACAATGTCTTTCACTATTGATAAGAATTGTAAATTGGCTATAAATGCCAAACATCGCCTTTTACGGCAAAATAAATGAAATCGCCTCTTACGGTATTTCAGAAATCAATGTCTCTTTTCTTTATAAGTGCAATGAAAAATTAAAAGAACTTGATTTCCTTTCCTATTTGCGAAAGTTGTTCTCCGGACCACCATTTGAAATTCCAAGTAGAGTAGAAAATCTGGCACACCCACATAAAAAAATGTTGATGCTCGCTTTGCCCCTCCAGGCGTGAAAGGGTCGTACCCCACGGACTCTCAAGTCCGCCGACCTCAGTAAGCGCCAGGAGCAGCGAAAGCGCGGTCCATCACATAATATCTAATCTATACAACATGACACATTCACACAAGCTGAATACCACGGGATATTATGCCGCGACCCTCTCACACTGAACACAGTCGCGACGGAAAAACATCACCAGTGCTGAGGAATAACGAGCCCCGCAATCACAATCAGCATCCTTACCACACTCATCACTCGGGAGACCGGAC
Source organism: Litsea cubeba (assembly GCA_012931725.1). NCBI lineage: Eukaryota > Viridiplantae > Streptophyta > Magnoliopsida > Laurales > Lauraceae > Litsea > Litsea cubeba. The sequence continues at coordinate 39,415,507 of CM022948.1, forward strand.
CTGGTATCACACAATCCGTCTACAACATAGCTCATCATGATAGTCCACTCAACACTCAAAATAGCTCCTACAAGTGATGATCAGTCTAAAGGCTGAGCTTAGAACAACTGAGTGAATGTCTATGCCGACTCAAGAAACACAAAGGGCCTGTGTCTGTCTAGGCTTTGCCTTGAATGAACAAGGTCCTAACAAAATCCCTAAGAAGTCCAAGTACCAGTTCAATCCATGGAACACAGTCCAGGTCCAAGTTCAATCATTGGATCCATACCAAGGCCCACCAAATACATAGCCTGGTCTAGGACAGTCCAAATGAGGCAACCAAGTCCATTTTCAATGATAAATGGTCCATTCCCATCCATGATGAGTTACAAGTCCAGTACAATCCAACCTCTCCATTATAGGGTAATCCACATCCAAACTTAGGCCATAAAAGGGCCCACCTAGCCACAGACACGAGTCAATGTTCACCCAATCACATCACCAAGTCACTTCTAAGTAGTCCTAGGCTCAGGTCATTCATTTCCCATTTAATTAACAGTTATAAGCAATAGTAAGGACATCATAGTGACAGTAATACAATAAATGAGATAAATCTCCAAGTATGAGAATCAACGGGAGATATCAACTGTCCAACGTAAGTATTGGTCCACTTTCAAGTCCAGGTCCATCTCAGGTAACTTGATCTCCAAATGAAGTCTCAGATGCCAATGGATACTGTGTTTGGTGCTCCAAAAGTTACGGGCATCTTCGACGACGTTTAAGGGTCGAATCATCATCGAATCCACAACCTAGACCCTATTTGGTGGTCCCCACGAGTCAAGGTTGAGCCACACCATTGGCTCGTACTAGGCACATCAATAGAAGTCAATTTGGATGGTCAATGGGCCCCACGAACGATCACAACTTCAAAAATTGAAACCTCAGAAAAGTTATTGTACACAGTGTGCCCGGTCGACCCCACACACTAGGAGCAGAGGACACTCACCATGCTGGCAGAGGCCTGATTTCCAGAATTCTCGGTGTGCCCGGTCGACCTCCTGGCCTGGTCGGTCGACCACGCACACTGAAAGTTCTGCTGAAAGGGTGTCCCAGGTCTCAGTCTAATTCTTGAGAATCATGTGTGCTTGGTCGACCTGGAACAGGGCCCGGTCGACCGCGCACACTGATTTCTGGGTCAGAGGGGAAAATCCAGCTTTCAATTATTTTCTACAAATTCTGTGTGCTCGGTCGACCCAGAATAGGGCCCGGTCGACCGCACACACTAGGTTGTAAGCCTACAAGAAAATAAGAGAGACCTGTTTTTCCTTAGGTTTTAGTGTATTCAATCGAACGCTATGCAGGTCGGTCGACCAAGTACACTAGCCTGCTACAAAATCCAAAATTCCTGGAGTCCTACTTTTTCAATCCAATTTTTCCACCAAACCCATCTGATCTCATCCAATCACCATAGAATTATCATAAAACATAAAAAGCACTTCAATATACATCCAACCATCCAATCCATGGGCCATTGATCTTCCAAATGAGATCAACCCAGCCATCAATGGCCAAAAATCCATAAAAACATGCTCAAAGGTAGATATAGGAATTCTAACATCATTTGAATGGAAGATTACAGAATCAACAACGGTAAACATTCATTCTATGCTAAGTATATTATACTTCCCTCAACTCAATTGCAAGAAAAATAGAGAGAAAAGAGAGATCCAAAGCTCCAAATAGCAAATCCAACCTTTATTGTATTTCCAATCACACAACCAGCCCCAAACCTTAGATCTAAGAAGATCTCTAACACCGATACCCACATCCACAAGAGAATTGCTATAAGGAAGGGAAATCTGGAGAGAGAAAGAGAAATTTCTAGGGAAATTGAACTAGAAAGGGGTACATACCATGATAGAGGGAGAAAAGATTAGCAAGATAGAGAGATCCTTATAATAAGTTGCAGCTGAGATTGTTGTAGATGGTCTTCTTCTTATTCTTAGAGTTCTAAATCTAGGGTTCTAGAGAGACAAATAGAGGGAGGTGGGAGAATTGGAGGGAAATTGAGAGAGTGTTGGAGGGGAATGGGAGAAAAAGAGAGAAAAGAGATGGAAATGAGAGTTGAGATGGTAGCCAACGTATGGCATGGGAGGGAAAAGAGTTATATAGGTTGTGTTGAGTGACTAATGACCAAAAGGTCCTTTTAGTTTAAATAGGATTAGGGTTAAGGCCATGGGTAGTTTGATCTTTGGGTAGGATTTCTAGAAGCTTCTCAAGTGGAGACCACCCTATAGTAATTTCTAATTCCTGGCTAGGGCCTCTAACTAACTAACTCTAGAAATTATAAAAGACACCTTATTGAATCTATAAATTACACAACAAGGCTAATCAAACTACCCTTACTAAATCATATTAATTAGTATAAATAGATACTCTAGGCTAAAATATAGTATTCAAATTCAAGTTGAAGGTCCACAAGGAGTGGGGCCTCACACTCGCGACAAAATTGAATCTACTGGCGACAGGACCCCTAACGGCTTCCAAATTCGAACAAAAGTATATGGTTGGTCTTATTTCTTGCCCATGAAGCTTCACCTCAAATTTCAGGTCATTCCGACATCGTTTGACCCAATTTTAGCTTCTGGCGACAAATCGGCACCCCTGCGTGACCAAGTCTTCGGCTTTCCCGCAAACTCAGAAACTTCGCCACTCTTTTTTTTGTGTCTTTTCATCAAGTTTTTTATAGCAAAATCATGTCAAAAAATGTTAAAAGATATCATCAAAAACATGCCAAAAGAAAAAAAATCAGAAAAAAGCCAGAAAGGCAACAAAACAGGCTTGAAAAGTCACAGTCTCCAGGTTTCCGTGAAAACCCAATTTTGGGTCCTTTTTTTCATTTTCAAGCCATTTGACCTTTGTAATTTTCTGAAAATCTGATTTTCGGGACATGAAATCCATCAATCTTCGTCAACGTTATGGACTCGTCATCAAAATCATGGGTTCATTATCAGACGACTCAAAGTCATCATCCAACCTACCAAGAAAGCATACTTTATGCCCAACCAATCGAGAAATCAACAGGACAGATGGAATTGGCCCACTAACGGTGATCAATGTCTGAAATTGCATGATCATCTGACATCAAATGACATAAGAAATTCATCAACGATCAAGGCTTCCTACGTCGCGGGTAGAATTTCAAAAGTTAAAAGATGGCCCGCGACTCTTTAAGCGCTTTGGCGGCCACTTAATATGGTTAATGACCCATTATTATGGACGGCCCAATCAAAATCCAAGAAACGGGAGTTACAAGTCAATGCAATCATGGCACTAAATTGTGTAACTCCTATCACCATGAAGATTTATACAAATAATGGCCTATTATTCTACAGCGACCAATCAAAGTTCAAGAAAAATGGGTTACAAAACCATTAATTTAGAAATATGTAACTCCCTCCATTATAGAGTACTAATGCAATTAATGCATTAAAGGCCCATAAACCTCCACATGCCCACCAAAAGCCTAAAGGAGGTCCCTCCCACCATTCCAATGCATAATGCAAATTACACACAAACTCGCTATTTTTCCTCTCACTCTCCTACAACGGTCTCCCTCCCGTTGAAGAAGTTCTTCAACAACAACCACTACAAGGTGATTAAAAGCCCTTGCAGGGCCGTCCCCCCACCCCCACCCCAAGTCATTTCCTTATCTCTCCATGGCTTAGACGCGGCTCTTTAGCCCATCTACTTGGATTTTTATTAGATATAGGATTCCCTTTTGATCCTTATTCCCTAAAAGTCTGAGGATCAAGTGTAAGATCCCGACCCCAATCCTTTTGTTTAGCATTGTTTTAATCATGGTTTAACTTTTTAAGCGAGATTTGATTTAGTTTGATCTTGTTTTCGAGCTTGACCGGATTTTTCCTTGCCTTGGAGATTTTGAAGACCGTTGACTTTAGTTTGACCCGGTCCTTAGGATTTGTATTTTATGGGAAATTACTTCGGATTTCTAAAAATTCTGGGTTTGGGGTATTTCGACTTATTTTATGAAGTTTAACAACTTTCATGTTTTAACCATTTTGATTTGATGCTCAAAAATCGCGTTTTTCGAGGAAAAAGGGCAAAAATGACATTTTCACTAAATCTGTCCAAGAATTTCGAAAATTTCAGAAATTGGGGAAAATAGACTTTTTGGAAAGTAGATATTTCGACGATCGTTTTTCTCTTCTTCGTCGTTTTCATCCGGGGCCCGCTTATACCACTTTTAGCTTGATGAAGACCGGGGCCCACAAGACCCATTCTATAAGAGGGGAACCCCTCTCTTCTTCTTTCCCTCATTCGTTTCCAGCAAGGGTGAGCTAGGGCTTTCCCTCTCTTCCCACTCTTTCTCTCTCCTCATGTATCCCTCCTCCCTTGATGCTAAATGGAGATTTGAGCTCCCCTTCTTCTTCCCCACCTCTCAAGCTTCCCCTAGACACCATTTTTGAGATATTTGAGCTAGGAGAAGCCCTCCATTCAAGCCTCTCTTCTTTGTTAGGACTCCTCAAGGTTTGCAATGTCTTTCCTTTCATGAGATTCTTGTTTTTCAAACCATTTTGAAGGGTTTTGTCATACATGCAATGGGTTTTCATGGAGGTTTACAATGGATTGGATTTTTAGGGTTTTCCATGAGCTATTTGGGGATTTCATGATTTTGGAAGCTTGAGGCCATTAGAGGACTTCATGGAGTGTTTTTACATCTTCTCTTGACCAAGGCAAGTGGATTTTCAATTAATATGATGTTGTCATGTTTTTGTTGGGTTTCATGATTTTTCCTCATGTTGTTCTAATTCCTTTATTAATCATGGATTTACTTTGATTGAATGAAACCTTGTTACATTGATTTCAATTTATGATATTGCTTTACAATGCATGGGAAGTTTGTTTTCACTTTGATCATTTGGAAAGTTAGTTTTATGTTATGGGTTTGGGTTCAAAGCCATGGAAGAAGACCTTGATTTCAAAGTAGGGTGTTTGGATTAATTGATTTGATTGTGGTGGGTGGTTTGATGAGTTTGGAAGGTCAAGGAAGGGCCCAATAACTTATGGAAATTAGTATGAAAGAAAGGAATCAAGATAATCAAAGAAAAATCAGAAAAAAATGCAAGAAATGGAAGATATGCAGACTCGGGCTGGACTGGGCAGGCCCAGTCCGCTCGAGCGACCCAGTGGGTCGCTCGAGCGGACCAGGCTCTGTCTGGGTCCGCTCGAGCGACCCACTGGGTCGCTCGAGCGACCCAGCTTCTGTCTGGGTCCGCTCGAGCGGGCCTGGGTCCGCTCGAGCGAGCCCAGCTCAGTCTGGGCTCGAGTCCGGGCCTGTTTGGAGACTGTTTTGTGGGCCAGTTTGTTGGGGCTTCCTTGGGCCATCCAAAACCAGTTTTTGGGCTTGATTAAAATCAGTTTTGGGCTTGATCAAAATCAGTTTTGGGCTTGATCAAAATCAGTTTTTGGGCTTGATTAAAATCAGTTTTGGGCTTGATTAAAAATCAGTTTCTGGGCCTATTCAAGTCAGTTTTGGGCTTGATTAAAATCAGTTTTCGGGCTTGATTAAAATCAGTTTTTGGGCTTGATTAAAATCAGTTTTTGGGCTGTTTAAAAATCAGTTTGTGGGCCTGATTCAAATCAGTTTTGGGTCGTTTTTAAGATCAGTTGTGGACTGTTTTAAAACTTGTTTTGTGGGCCAATCAATGTTTAACTTTGGGCTGTTTTTGAAATGTGTTTTGCGGGCCAATCAAGCTTAGTGCTTGGGACTGTTTTGGACACGGTTTAAGGTCAACTATGGGCCTGTTTTAATGAGATTTGGGATTTGTTTGTGATGCTCGGAAATTTGTGAAATGGGAATGATGTGAGAATGAGTGCATGTGAAATTACCCGGGAACCGTTCGGGTCTTAATGCGCACTTTATCATTTGAATATTATGGATTTTCATTGGCATCAAACGCACTTTTTATTAATTAATGTTTAAATGATAATTGTGCATTGAGATGGTTCCTTGGTAAGTCATTAAGTCATCCTACATAATTCCATTCCATTTCAAGTCAGATTATGTATTTGTATTTGTATTTCGTATTTGCATTCTTTGGTGAACTAATTCAAATAGCATCGATGATTTGTTATAAAATCATGTGGCTTTCCACGTTCGAAAGGATTGACCGTATGATTTTATACAAATCACCTTGATGCGTATTTGAACGGTTTACCCGAGTTATTCGTATGTTTTCTCCGATTCGATTTGAAAGAGATTTGGAGTATGTTTGTCACATTCGGGATTTCTTCGATGAAACCATTATTTGTTAAGATTAGTATTTTGAAAACAACCCCGAGGCAAGACGGGGCCAGAGCTATGTGGTGCGAGCCCCTGAGCCAAAGGGATTAGCACTCTGTTAGATTTGTATCCGTTCGAGTTTTGAAAACTAAAGGCACCACTAGGCTTAGGTCACCTTGTCGGACTGATCATCCGGCTTGGGGTCTTTACTTTGTTTGCCAGCTGCAGCTTGGATTTTGTTTGTACCGACCATGGCAACGGTAATTATCTGCCGGTCCCATTTGTATGGCTACGGTTCGGATACTTTGATTTGCCGGTCCCATTTTTATGGCTACGGTTCTGATCCTTTGTTTGGTACCACGTTTAGTGGCTACGCTTTGTTTGCTCTTATTACTTCGGTGATAGGAGGATTTAGCTATTTGTGGTTGCCTGTGTTTTATCTGTATATTGCTTTAGTTTATGATTTCCGTTGGTTATACTTTTTATGCTCATATTCGTTTAATGTTTACGATATCGATCTTTATCATATTGCCGCTATTATTCAGGATTTGAAATGTATTTCCGACGATTAAACGTTTGATGCAGGCTTTTATCTTTCGAGATATTGTACATCTGATATTGTTCTTTTACGTGTTTTGACGTTTATGTTCGGTCTTTCGATCGTTTAGCATGCTTTATCGTCATTATCGTTTAGACTCGTTATTCGGTTTTTCGATGATTTCGCCTGGTTTTATGTATGCTCTTTCATTCATATTATTTGTTGATTTGCTTGCCAGACCGTCGTGTCTGACCCCTTTTGTTTGGTGCCAGTTCTTCTCTTTTCTGTTCGTAGGTGTTTGATCAGAGGTGGCGGTGGGACCGCTGGTCTGACGTGAGAGGCTGTCCGTTGATATCACTTAGATGTCAAGTTTGGCACCGGAGTTCGTATCTAACTTTGGGGTAGTATTTCTGTTTAGTTGGATATTGTTGTATGGCTTTATCAGCCTTTTTCTTTTGGGTTTGTAATTAAGACACTTGTTAATTGTAACTTGAATCTGTGGGAAATAATAGATTTGCTACTACCAGCTCAGTGTGTTATGATCTATGACTCGTGCCAGTCTTTTTATGAGATGGCTTTATGATATTGGTTGCGTACGACACGGAACCCGATGGCCACGGATTCCGAGTCGTGACACCTTGGTTAGCTTCCGCGAAAAATACACTCTGATTATGTTGGGATGTGATTATCCTCATTCACGCGGATCTTGGGAACTATACAAAAAGTTTCAAATTATTCCAAAATTTCGCACCCCGAGATCGGTTCGCTGCAGGTCCCGGTTTCGGGGCGTGACAGGTTTGGTATCAGAGCTGGTCAGTTTCTAGGAAATAAAATACTCTAGAGACATTAAGACGTGTGGTGAGGACTCGTTAGATTGTGTCGATTTGTTTTCCCGTGTCTTTGTTTCGTTGGATTTGAGTCGGCTTTTCTTTCAGTTCGGGAGATTTTGCTTGTCTTTTCTTTTAGTTCGTGTTGTTAGGAGATTTGGATGGCCAAATTTCCTCCTTAGTGGTGGAGAGTTTGAAATCTCCATACTCTTGTTCAGTGTCTTTTATCTTTGCTTGTGTCGGAGACTGAGAACCTCGTGGAGTTAGTATGTTGTTTTCGGAGAACATCAGCAGACCTTCAACCTTCAGCGTCTTCATTGTGGTTAGTAAGAGAAGACATGTGCAGTTGCCAGTCAAAGTAGAACTCGAGCGGTAGTTGAAGATCCCCTTTCAGCTAATCGGAGACCGTCATGCAATGCACCAAGGTAAGTGAATGTGGAATTTTGGGCGAACTCAGACTAGCTTTCCGAGATGAAGGACTGAAAAAGGATGGTTTTGGTTGAGAATTTTGGTGACTTGTAGCGTAGCCGGTGTAGTTGATTCAGCAAGGGAGTACCTCGGTGGTTGGGATGTTCGTTCTTATTTAAAATGATTTTTATTGATGTTTTCATCTTTGATATGTTTTTCATTAATATCTATGGTTTATTCTGTTAGAGTTTAAAAATGGATTTATGTTTCTTCTTTGAGGCTTATTTTGAATTAAAAACTATGTTATTATACTCTTTTCATGAGTCGCATGATTTTTGTTTCCATAAGGATTGTGTTTCGAATTTTTATCTAATCTCCTTAAGATATTACTTTACAATGATCTTGAAATATTGCTCTCGTTTTAGTTTTCTTAAATGTTGACACTTACATTTCAAAACCTTAAAGATTTCAAAACTTTGTATGTGTTTGGCTGGAAATGGATTTTTACAAAATTTAATGTATGGTCATATTACATGAATTGATTTATTTTTGAAAATCCTAATTTGAGGCTGCTGAGTATTTCAAGGATTTGTTGAGTCATTAAAATATGAATTTCAAATGAATAATGTTGTTTCATGTTCAAAACTTTGGAAAACCTCATTTATTAAGTTTTATTTGATGATTTGGAAGTTTAGTCGCTACTATGTTTTAAAATGATAAAAATTAGCTAAGTAATTATTTTAGTCAATATGTTTCAAATTGTAAGATTTGTTTTTGCATTGATTGGAGTGAGCGATATTAGCCTATGGTTGGAGTTTGGAGGTGTATGGATTGAAGGGTGGATGGATGTCAGGATGTGTGCTAGTTCAGTTGAAGACAAAGTTGGGTCTACGAGAGGATCAACATCATTCAAGACATGGATTGAAAGTTTCAGGTGTCGATGGTAGAAGACTTGAAGAATGAGATCCGAAGAGGCAAGCGTCAGGAGCACCGTGTACAGTTTGTAGGACTTAAGGCACAGATTTCCGAAGTGATAGAAAGAGGCAGGAATTTGCAATTTCTTGGACCGACATTCACTGACGAGATAAGGAAAAGGATTGATCCAGTGCAAGACCTACAGATGACACCAAGGATGCTTAGGAGTGTTGGACACTAGTTTGGCCAGAGGAGTTTGTTTTAGAGCAGATATGTAGAATAGTGTGAAGCCTTCAACCGAATCAGAATGTGATTGACCGTGCATCTCAACGTCGGATTGGATAAGAGGTCTCTCAGTAGCCGAGGTCTAGCATAGGGTGTCAGTGTTTTCGTTTGTCTTTTTGGGTTTTCGATTTCGATTTGGTTTAGGCCATTTGGAGGACCAAATGGATTCTAAGGGGGGGAGGATGTAAGATCCCGACCCCAATCCTTTTGTTTAGCATTGTTTTAATCGTGGTTTAACTTTTTAAGCGAGATTTGATTTAGTTTGATCTTGTTTTCGAGCTTGACCGGATTTTTCCTTGCCTTGGAGATTTTGAAGACCGTTGACTTTAGTTTGACCCGGTCCTTAGGATTTGTATTTTTATGGGAAATTACTTCGGATTTCTAAAAATTCTGGGTTTGGGGTATTTCGACTTATTTTATGAAGTTTAACAACTTTCATGTTTTAACCATTTTGATTTGATGCTCAAAAATCGCGTTTTTCGAGGAAAAAGGGCAAAAATGACATTTTCACTAAATCTGTCCAAGAATTTCGAAAATTTCAGAAATTGGGGAAAATAGACTTTTTGGAAAGTAGATATTTCGACGATCGTTTTTCTCTTCTTCGTCGTTTTCATCCGGGGCCCGCTTATACCACTTTTAGCTTGATGAAGACCGGGGCCCACAAGACCCATTCTATAAGAGGGGAACCCCTCTCTTCTTCTTTCCCTCATTCGTTTCCAGCAAGGGTGAGCTAGGGCTTTCCCTCTCTTCCCACTCTTTCTCTCTCCTCATGTATCCCTCCTCCCTTGATGCTAAATGGAGATTTGAGCTCCCCTTCTTCTTCCCCACCTCTCAAGCTTCCCCTAGACACCATTTTTGAGATATTTGAGCTAGGAGAAGCCCTCCATTCAAGCCTCTCTTCTTTGTTAGGACTCCTCAAGGTTTGCAATGTCTTTCCTTTCATGAGATTCTTGTTTTTCAAACCATTTTGAAGGGTTTTGTCATACATGCAATGGGTTTTCATGGATTTGTCATACATGCAATGGGTTTTCATGGAGGTTTACAATGGATTGGATTTTTAGGGTTTTCCATGAGCTATTTGGGGATTTCATGATTTTGGAAGCTTGAGGCCATTAGAGGACTTCATGGAGTGTTTTTACATCTTCTCTTGACCAAGGCAAGTGGATTTTCAATTAATATGATGTTGTCATGTTTTTGTTGGGTTTCATGATTTTTCCTCATGTTGTTCTAATTCCTTTATTAATCATGGATTTACTTTGATTGAATGAAACCTTGTTACATTGATTTCAATTTATGATATTGCTTTACAATGCATGGGAAGTTTGTTTTCACTTTGATCATTTGGAAAGTTAGTTTTATGTTATGGGTTTGGGTTCAAAGCCATGGAAGAAGACCTTGATTTCAAAGTAGGGTGTTTGGATTAATTGATTTGATTGTGGTGGGTGGTTTGATGAGTTTGGAAGGTCAAGGAAGGGCCCAATAACTTATGGAAATTAGTATGAAAGAAAGGAATCAAGATAATCAAAGAAAAATCAGAAAAAAATGCAAGAAATGGAAGATATGCAGACTCGGGCTGGACTGGGCAGGCCCAGTCCGCTCGAGCGACCCAGTGGGTCGCTCGAGCGGACCAGGCTCTGTCTGGGTCCGCTCGAGCGACCCACTGGGTCGCTCGAGCGACCCAGCTTCTGTCTGGGTCCGCTCGAGCGGGCCTGGGTCCGCTCGAGCGAGCCCAGCTCAGTCTGGGCTCGGGTCCGGGCCTGTTTGGAGACTGTTTTGTGGGCCAGTTTGTTGGGGCTTCCTTGGGCCATCCAAAACCAGTTTTTGGGCTTGATTAAATCAGTTTTGGGCTTGATCAAAATCAGTTTTGGGCTTGATCAAAATCAGTTTTTGGGCTTGATTAAAATCAGTTTTGGGCTTGATTAAAAATCAGTTTCTGGGCCTGTTCAAGTCAGTTTTGGGCTTGATTAAAATCAGTTTTCGGGCTTGATTAAAATCAGTTTTTGGGCTTGATTAAAATCAGTTTTTGGGCTGTTTAAAAATCAGTTTGTGGGCCTGATTCAAATCAGTTTTGGGTCGTTTTTAAGATCAGTTGTGGACTGTTTTAAAACTTGTTTTGTGGGCCAATCAATGTTTAACTTTGGGCTGTTTTTGAAATGTGTTTTGCGGGCCAATCAAGCTTAGTGCTTGGGACTGTTTTGGACACGGTTTAAGGTCAACTATGGGCCTGTTTTAATGAGATTTGGGATTTGTTTGTGATGCTCGGAAATTTGTGAAATGGGAATGATGTGAGAATGAGTGCATGTGAAATTACCCGGGAACCGTTCGGGTCTTAATGCGCACTTTATCATTTGAATATTATGGATTTTCATTGGCATCAAACGCACTTTTTATTAATTAATGTTTAAATGATAATTGTGCATTGAGATGGTTCCTTGGTAAGTCATTAAGTCATCCTACATAATTCCATTCCATTTCAAGTCAGATTATGTATTTGTATTTGTATTTCGTATTTGCATTCTTTGGTGAACTAATTCAAATAGCATCGATGATTTGTTATAAAATCATGTGGCTTTCCACGTTCGAAAGGATTGACCGTATGATTTTATACAAATCACCTTGATGCGTATTTGAACGGTTTACCCGAGTTATTCGTATGTTTTCTCCGATTCGATTTGAAAAGAGATTTGGAGTATGTTTGTCACATTCGGGATTTCTTCGATGAAACCATTATTTGTTAAGATTAGTATTTTGAAAACAAACCCCGAGGCAAGACGGGGCCAGAGCTATGTGGTGCGAGCCCCTGAGCCAAAGGGATTAGCACTCTGTTAGATTTGTATCCGTTCGAGTTTTGAAAACTAAAGGCACCACTAGGCTTAGGTCACCTTGTCGGACTGATCATCCGGCTTGGGGTCTTTACTTTGTTTGCCAGCTGCAGCTTGGATTTTGTTTGTACCGACCATGGCAACGGTAATTATCTGCCGGTCCCATTTGTATGGCTACGGTTCGGATACTTTGATTTGCCGGTCCCATTTTTATGGCTACGGTTCTGATCCTTTGTTTGGTACCACGTTTAGTGGCTACGCTTTGTTTGCTCTTATTACTTCGGTGATAGGAGGATTTAGCTATTTGTGGTTGCCTGTGTTTTATCTGTATATTGCTTTAGTTTATGATTTCCGTTGGTTATACTTTTTATGCTCATATTCGTTTAATGTTTACGATATCGATCTTTATCATATTGCCGCTATTATTCAGGATTTGAAATGTATTTCCGACGATTAAACGTTTGATGCAGGCTTTTATCTTTTCGAGATATTGTACATCTGATATTGTTCTTTTACGTGTTTTGACGTTTATGTTCGGTCTTTCGATCGTTTAGCATGCTTTATCGTCATTATCGTTTAGACTCGTTATTCGGTTTTTCGATGATTTCGCCTGGTTTTATGTATGCTCTTTCATTCATATTATTTGTTGATTTGCTTGCCAGACCGTCGTGTCTGACCCCCTTTTGTTTGGTGCCAGTTCTTCTCTTTTCTGTTCGTAGGTGTTTGATCAGAGGTGGCGGTGGGACCGCTGGTCTGACGTGAGAGGCTGTCCGTTGATATCACTTAGATGTCAAGTTTGGCACCGGAGTTCGTATCTAACTTTGGGGTAGTATTTCTGTTTAGTTGGATATTGTTGTATGGCTTTATCAGCCTTTTTCTTTTGGGTTTGTAATTAAGACACTTGTTAATTGTAACTTGAATCTGTGGGAAATAATAGATTTGCTACTACCAGCTCAGTGTGTTATGATCTATGACTCGTGCCAGTCTTTTTATGAGATGGCTTTATGATATTGGTTGCGTACGACACGGAACCCGATGGCCACGGATTCCGAGTCGTAACACCTTGGTTAGCTTCCGCGAAAAATACACTCTGATTATGTTGGGATGTGATTATCCTCATTCACGCGGATCTTGGGAACTATACAAAAAGTTTCAAATTATTCCAAAATTTCGCACCCCGAGATCGGTTCGCTGCAGGTCCCGGTTTCGGGGCGTGACATCAAGCCTCGCCAAAGAATCAAAAGCATCTCATATTATCATCAGAAGAATGTCGGCGAAGCCCCAATATGGCTTGCGTCAGTCAATCTGAACGAGTCCCCACAATCTCTTGAGAAGTCAGATATCCATTTCTTTATTCTTATTGTATTTGTATTTTAAAATAGACACAAAAATCGCAAGTCTAGTTTTTTTATGAGAATTGTAAATCGCCTCTCACGGCACCAGAAATTGCCTCCTTCCCTGCAAAAACATCGCCTTTCACGACAAACAAAATGAAATTCACTTTTCACGGCATTCAGAAATAGAAATCATGTCTCTTGTTTAACACATGTGCAATGAAAGTTAGAAAAAAGTTTATTTTCCTTTCTACATGAAAAGTCAGTCTATGGACATCGCTTGTTCATTTCAAGTAGAATAAAAAAATTGGCATACCCGTACACTAAAGAAAACGTGGTTGTTAGTTCGTCTCAGGTCACAAAAGGGTTGGACCCCACAAATTCTCACATCCGCTAACCTCTGAAGTCCTGGAACGAGCCTGAACACATTCCTTGTGAAATTCTATAATCATATGAAATGAATGAAAAAAATAGAAATTTTCATCAACCTATGTCCATCACTTTTCCACTTGCAAGCTGAATAAAGGAAAGACAAGCTAATGTTTTCACACCTACGTAATATTATAACTGCAAGTTAAAAGGCTCATGCTTTACAAATTAAATAGTCAATAAGAAGTAACCTATCATTTGGACCCATTCAAGAACACCAATTGGCCATAAAGATAATCAAGCACTACACACATTTTAAATATTCCACCAAAAACAATAATCCATCAAGCGAAAGCAAACATCTGAAGTTAACAATCTTCTTGTGCTTATTTCAATGCATCCATCATCACAACTCATTGATGTGATCAATAATATACCGCAAGTGCGAGTCTGCCTTTTCGACACAGTGGCTAGTACGGGTCTAAGCCACAGGGAGCGAAACAAGAAAAACTTTCTAATTTCAGAAAAATGATGTAGATAGTGAATATGAGAGCATACAATTAATAACAAAAGTAGTAAAATAACAATAAAACTACTAGAGTGATAAAACTGATCAAGGCATAAGAATCCATTTAATAATCAAAAATCCACTTTTGGAACAAGAAGACCACAAGAAGTCAAGCAGAACAGTGTCAACTTTAAACAGCCATAACTTTTGATCCTACCATCGTTATGGGCCTCACAAGCGCATCGCATGCCTCCACTAGTGAACCGCTCCCCTTCGGCACTCTCCCCGATCATGACTTCACTCCTACGACTAAGCATGCATGATCTCCTTGCTTGGTCTTACGTTCCTGTCTTACCTTGCTTACTTCCTAGAAAAGAGATATTTATAGAATCCAATAAAGCATGTTCCTAGAATGACTAAACCGATACTGAACTAACCGACAAAAATAGAGGATTTCATTACTTCAACGCGAGATCCACCAATGATAAGAGCTCGAGCAACTATCTTTCCTTCTCTTTTCCAATTCTCTCCCTCTACTTTATTTGACAGGGGCGGAGAATACCACTCTATCAATAGAAAAAAAAAAGTAGCAATTCCGTTTTGCCTTTTGAAGCTGTTGATGAGCTCTACGCTCTGAACAACGGCCAAAAGTGGTTGGAGCCATTGGAAGCCAAATTAGGTCGTTTTGAGGGTCAAAACGCAGTTTTTGTTCAAGATTTACTATTTATAGTAAGTCTCCATTTTCTTTATTTTAGGGTTAGGGGGTTTTTAAGTAGTTTGAGCTTGAGTCTTTGTGAAAAGTCTTGGGAAGTTATTTAGGGATGGTCAAAGGGATTCGATGTAAATTTCTATTATTTTACTATTTTTAGTAAGATTGTTATTTCATGTAATTTAGAGTTTCAAGACTCTATAAAAGTGATGTAATGCTCATTTTCAAGGAATAGGGTGAATTGCAGTTTCTTTTAGGGTTTCTCCTGTCACTTCCTCGTAGATTCAAGGTGTTGATATCAAGTTGAAGACAATGATCTTCCTTAGTCTTCTTTGCGTGCTTCCGCTATGCCAAGGCTCCACTATGGAGAGTCGTTAAGCGGTTCTTGTGCAATAGTTGCGATCGAGGATATGGACTCAAGACCTAGTGACTTGAGGAACATTTTAGCTCTGGTTGATAGTACCAGATATTTCCTCTGTCAGACCCCGACCTACACCAACTCGATTAGTGTTAATTAAGTGAGTGTTTAGTTTTAAGTGGGTTTTAGTAATCTTTGGATTAGAATGAGATTAGATTTAGTCTTGGTTATAGTTTTAGGAATTTTGAGAACGTTTAGTTTTAGTCAGACACGCTCTGGGAGGTCCTGAGTACACGTGTGAGAATGGGAGGTTCATCCTAGTTTTGTAATTTTGATCGTGGTTTTGATTTCAATTGAATGTCCACAACTTTCGTTTTCATCTCGTCTGTGTTTGAAGCCTAGAAACCTATGTTTTGACCCAAAAAGGGTAAAATGGACTTTTCACATAAAATATGGACACAAATTTCGAAATCTCAAAATGTCACGCCCCGAAATCGAGATCCTACAGTGATCCGATCTCGGGGAGCGTGATTTGGGGTTAATTAAAAATTTGTATTTCTCCCCAGGATCCGCGTGTGTGAGGAAGGTAAAATTTCCAAACACATCAAAAACATTTCGCGGAAGCTTACAAGGCGTTGCGACCCGGAGTCCATGGCCATCGGATTTCCGCATCGTACTCAACCTATCAGCATAAAGCTGTCATAGCAATATTTAAACTCATACTAGAGCAAATCATAATATCAAAATATACAGAGCTGACGGTAACAGGCTGATCATTATCCAACATATTCGAGTTACAAATTAAAAAGTGCATTAATTACAATCCCAAAGAAAAGGCTAACAAAAGCCGTACAAAATATCAAGCTAAGAACAATTACTACCCAAGTGTGTAACGTAACTCCGGGGTCAAGCATGATGTCTACATGACACCGCTGACACAACAAGCCTGCAAAACTCATGGCTCAAAAGCCAACTACACGCGAACTAACTCAAGACGAGGACCTGCTACCTAGAGCACCAAAGTGTAGGATATCAGATATGACGGTCTGGC
Organism: Litsea cubeba; assembly: GCA_012931725.1. Lineage (NCBI taxonomy): Eukaryota > Viridiplantae > Streptophyta > Magnoliopsida > Laurales > Lauraceae > Litsea > Litsea cubeba. Next base: position 39,431,917 of record CM022948.1, read on the forward strand.
AGGTGATCACTTTAGGCAAGAGCATAAGCAAAACCAAAGCTTTAAAGAAATAATATTTAAAATATTTTACTGAACTTGAAACATATTTATAAGGTTTAAAGCAATGCATGAACAATATGCTTATCAAGAAAACAAGATTCCACAAATGATATATGAAACAAAACTAACATGAATACATATAATATCATGAATAGTAATCCACAAAGAGCCCATCCTTTCTCCCTCATTCATGATGATGAGAGCAAGCACGACACGTAAAACACGATCCCACGCCACACAAGGTAGACGGGGAGGCCGGCCGCGGAACCGGAACACGCACAATGTGTATAAAATACACGACTAGTCTGCAGACAGTCCACAAATTTAAGGACCCCCGGACAGTGGATCAAACTGAAGGGGCAATCCAAGCTCAATGGTATTTACTTAAATTCTATGAATGCACGAGACAAAAATATACTTAAAAGATAAATCACATGAAAAGGGAAAACTACTTGTCAAGCTAGTAGAGACTCGCCGTTTGAAGCCCGCGGTTGACACGCTTCGCCCCATGGTTAAGGGTGCCATCCGGACCGAGTTCTTATATTTTCCTTATCGACCACGCACAAGGTGGACGGTGCAAGCAAGACAAGACACAATAGCATGAACTAGTAACATGTCAAAAACATGAAAGTAGTCCCCTTGTTTATTCTTAAAAACGAATCTTCAAACAAACTTGAACTTGGAATTTCAAAGCAAGAGCACGACTATTTTTCTTGAAATAATTTCTTAAACGAGCTTGTACTTGAAATTCAAAACAATACACGATGATATATATTCAAAACACGTCAAAATAAGTGGGAAATCACTTATCAAACGTGACACGGCAAGACTAGCAAAATTACATAAAATATATGCTTAACAAAACTTAAGAAGTGATTCACATTTGATTCTTGAAACTCATCTTTAAACAAGCTTATTCTTGAAATTCCAAAGAGTACACGATGATACACGTAGCATCAAAACAAAAGTTCAAGCACGAAGTCTATCAAGCTTAGGCTAAGACCATTCATTGACCTTCATGGTGTTGGAAACCGAATGTCGGAATTTTACAAGGTTTGGTGCCTCCGAAGTTAAAGTACATTTTAGAATTCCAAGTGTACAATGTCAAGTAAATGTCTAATGCTTAGTCTAGTTTTTATTTTAGAAGAAATCCATAAAAAATAGTGCCTTTTTGCAAGCCTCGGGTTGCCCTCGGTCAGCTGTCGCTGACTGATAGCTGACCGTCGGCTGACCGACAATCCTGGACGAAAAAAATGATACTCTCTGGAAAATGGGCCGACAGATTTTTTGGTTAACCACGAGCTGACCGACGGATTTTTCTGTCAAAATGTTGCTCTCGGGAAATGGAACCGACAGGCTTCGGTTGGCTGTCAGTTAACCAAACTTGGCAGTTCGGTCAGCCAACAGCTAACCAACGCCTGACCGACAATGCACGGACAGTGCATTCCAAGTCAGATTTTTCACATTTTTCTTCCCTTCTTCATTCTTATTTCTGAACCACCTGCACTCCCTAAGCCACCATGCTTTCCAAGGGATAAATTCAACATTTAAAACATCCATGTAACAATCAAAACCTTCCATCATCGTAAACATTCATTATTAAATCATGTTATTGAACAACTTGTAAGGCATTAAACAAGATACATGCTTCCATTCAAAACAAGATCTCAAGATTAGGAAAGTATTTAGTAACCATACTTGAAAATGTTTAAACAAACTAAGAGAGGTTTAGCAAACATGTGATCGAAACTTGGTAATAATGACAATATTTTCTTAAAGCAAAATGCCCAAAAGTCACGATGCATCATAAAAACCCAAAATGATTGCTTGCTTTGACCAAAAGCTAGTCAAAACTCTCACAATTCCAACTCAAGAGAAGAGCCACGAAATCTACACAAAAGGCCCCAAAAAGAGCACACAAAAATCACTATTTTGGTCACCAAAAATCGCCATTTCGAAAACGGGTTTGAAAGTTAGGGAAAAGGGCTCTTTATGAGCTAAATAAACACCATGGAAGAGATGGGTTCAAGCTCCTACCTGGAAATGCCCAAACAAGAAGCAAGGAGAAAGATGGAGTAGAAAATCAGCTGGAATCTCCAAGAAAATGGTAGCAATCGAAAGCTTGAGATGAGAGGGAGAAAATGGTAGTCGTAGATTTGTAAACGGAGCTTTCTAGCCATAGATCCAAGAGAAAGAAGCCTAGGGAAAAAGAGGGTTTTCTCTTCCCAACCCTAGGTTAAGAAGTTGTAGGAAAAAGAAATGAAAATGGAAGATGGAGAAGACAACTTTTATAGCTTGAAAATGGGGCCCATTCAGCTGAAATTTAAAATGGCTAAAACATGGTCTTGTGGGCCCCGGACGAGATCGACGAAGAAGACAAAATCGATCGTTGAAATATTTAGTTTCTAAAAAGTATATTTTCCCCAATTTCTGAAATTTTCAAAATTCAGGTACAGATTTAGTGAAAATATCATTTTTGCCTCTTTTTCTCGAAAAACACAATTTCTGAGCATAAAACCCAAATGGTCAAAACATGAAAGTTGTTAAGATTGATAAAATGAGTCAAAAGGAATAAAAATTAGAGTTTTTAGGAATCAAGAATAATTTATCACAAAAATACATTTCACAAAGGCCGGGTCAAACCAAAGTCAACGGTCCTTAAAATCTCCAAAGTTAAGAAAAATCTATCAAATTCAAAAATAAAGTCAAACCCACTACTAATCTTACTCAAAAAGAAAAATTTACAATTAAAATAACACTAAATCCAAAAATTGGGGGTCGGGGCCTTACATAAAACCATGTCAAATTTATACTTTTCAGAAACTAGATATTTCGATGATCGTTTTATCCTTCTTCGTCGATCTCGTCTGGAGCCCGACCATGATTTCACTACTTTATGTTTCAGACATGTTGGGCCCCACTTCCATTCACTTAAGTCTTCTTCTCCCTCTTCCATTATTCACTTTCACTTTTTCCTGCAACTTTTGACCTAGGGCTGGAGGAGAAAACCCTCTTTTTCCCCAACCTTCCTCCTCTCGAATGCCTTAGCAAGAAAGCTCCATTTACAAATCTAAGCTCATAATCTTCTTCCTCTCATCTCAAGCTATCCATTGCTAGCATTCTCTTGCAAGTTCCAGCTGGACAATCACCATTTTCTCTTCATTTCTTCTTGTTTGGGCTTTTCCAAGTAGGAGCTCCAACCCATCTTTTTCATGGAGTTCATTTAGCTCATAAAGAGCCCTTTTCTCTAACTTTCAAATCCATTTTCAAAATGGGGGTTTTTGGTGATCAAAATGTTGATTTTTGAGTGTCCTATTTTGGGGCTTTTTGTGTAGATTCATGGCTCAGCTCTTGAATAGGAGTTTGTGAGAGATTTGCTTGATTTTTGGGCAAAGGCAAGTAATCATTTTGGGTTTTATGTTGTATGTGTGATTTAGGGAATTTTGCTTTTAAAAAATGTTGCCTTATTACTAAGTTTTTACATTCCATGTTATGTTTGAATCTTTCTTAGTTTGCTTAATTATTTTCAAGTATGGTTACAAATCATCTTCTTACTTTGAAGTTTTGTTTTGATTTAGAAGCTTGTACCTTGTTTAATGTTTAGAAGTTGATTGATAACATGATTTATTAGTGAATGATTTGATGATTTAAAGGTTTAAATTGTGATATTGATGGTTTAAAATGTTTGAACTTATCTCTAGGAGAGCATGGTGGCTCAGGGAATGCAGGTGTTTCAGAAATGAGAAGAAGTGGAGAAGTGTTGTGAAAAATCTGGGCTGAATAGCTGCTGCCCGCAGACTGTCGATCAGCCGTAGGTCAGCTGGCAGCTAACCGAAATGTCAATTTTTGCTAGCCGACAGCCAACCAAATTCTGTCGGTTCCTTTTTCCGAGACCTGTATCACGCCTGGACTTTTCTGTCAGCTGGCGGCTAACCGAACTGCACATTTCGGCTAGCCAACAGCCAACCGAGTCCCATTTCGGTCGATTTTCCCAAGAGCTGCATTTCTCTGTTTTCGGTCCAGCAATCAGTTGGCGGCTAGCCGACAGGTGACGGAGAAGCTAACCGAAATTACATATTTTACTATTTTTGGAAAATTTTCATTAGAAATGAAAAACTAGTCTATGTTAAAGACTTTTAACTTGATATTATGCAATTGAAATTCTAAAATACCTTATCAACTTCGGGGGCACCAATCCGTTTTAATTTTTTCCGGTATTTGGGTTTCAATTACATAAAGGTCAATGAATGGTCTTAACATATGCTTGATGGACTTTGCTTTCGAACTTCAGTTTTGATACATGAACTACCGTCGTATTCTTGTCTTGAATTTTCAAGTATAAGTGTGTTTTGAAGATTTGTTTCCTAGAAAAAAAAAAGAGAGAGATCACTTCTTAAGCTTGTTATGCATATATTTTATGCTATTTTGCCAGCCGTGCTTTGTTTAGTTTGGACAAGTGATTTCCCTTGATTTTTTATAAGTTTGATGGACCGCGCTCCATGCCTGGTTCTACCGAGGTCGGCGGACGTGGGAGTCCATTGGGTCCGACCCTTTCGTGACCGGGGGGCAAGGGCATGCATCAACATTTTTTTTTGTGGGTGTGCCAGATTTTCTATTTTACTTGGAATTGCAAGTGGTGATCCGAAGATCAACCTTCGCAAGTAAAAAGAAAATCAACTTCTTCCAAGTTTTCTATTGCACATATATTTAAGAAAAGAGACATTTTCTTGATTTGCCGTGAAAGGCGATTTTTTTGGCATTTATAGCCGATTTTGGCATTTATAGCCGATTTTTGGCGTTTATAGCCGATTTTGGCGTTTATAGCCGATTTACAATCCTTATCAATAATGAAAGACAAGAGTTGTGATTTTTGTCTCTTTTGAAAAAATACAAACTACAATGAAAAGCAAGAAAAGGAGGATCTAACTTCTTAGGAGATTGTAGGGGACCCATTCAGATTGACGGTCGCAAGCCATATGTGGACTTCGCCATCATCCATGCAAATGAGAACAGAGGATACTATTGATTCCCTTGGCTTGGCTATAACCTCAGGTTTTTAGAGGACAAAGACCAAGAGAAGGTCCTATGTCCAATAAAAAGCCAAGTAGACGGGCTGAAAAGCCACGTCTAAGCCATTTGGAGGCAGAAGGAGAAGGCAAGGACCTTGGGGGGGGATACCCCCCAAGGGACTTTTGTCACCTTATAGCGGTGGTTGGTGTAGAACTTCCGCAGAGTTTTCTCTCTTTTCCTTCTCTGAATTTTTGTGCTTTGTCCGTGTCTCCGTGTTCTTTTTCTTCTTGGAGAGCTCTCCTATTTATAGGCTTTTAGGTAGCCATTTAGGAGGGTTCATGAGCCTTAATTGTCATAAAGCTAGATAAAGGGAGGAGTTACAAGATTGAATTCTTTATTTTCTAACTCCTTTTTCTTGGCTTCTGATTGGCCGGAGGAGATTGAGGGCATTTAATCGCCTTTAATCGCCATGATGGGAGGAGTTTCATGGGTTAAATGCCATGAATCTCTTGACTTGTAACTCCCGGATGCTTGCTTCTGATTGGTCCATCCAAAGAAATGGATTAATGACTGTAATAAAGCTAGTCAATTAATCTCGTGTCTTGTCGTGCGTGCTTGCTCCTATCATCATTATGATACAGAAAGGACGAGCTCTTTGTGGTTTTACCTTTTCATAATATTTTAAGTACTCGTGATAGTTTTGTAATTTCGAAATATATTTCTTGATCTTAAACTTTTTCCAGTCTTGTTCCATGCTCATGCCTAAATTGATTACCTGCCAAACCGTTGTGTTTGATGCTTGTATTTTGGTCCCCAGGTGCAGGAGGCTTTGCCTTTGAGGAGGAGTGCCCGGTGGAGGCTGTTGAACCGCCCCCAGCGAGAGAGTAGCACCCCGACGACGTCGTCTAGACGTCGAGCGGGATCTTGAGATTTGTTTCATTTTGCTAAGGGTTTTTATATGGACTTTAGATTGTATTGGCCTTTATTGGCCTCTTATGGGATGTAACTTGACTTAGCTTACTTTTGTTTAATCTAGAAACTTTAATCGTGTTGGGAATGCCATGTTTAGCCTTGATGTTTATTTACCCATGTAAGTTGTTTGAAATGTTTATATCGTAATTGAACAATGATTTTACTACACGCTTCTGCATACTTGATCATGTGAGTTAAATCCCCGTGTCCTTGGGATCCTCACCGCGGGAACCTGTGGTAAACACTACGTCGCGAGCCCAGGTCTCCTAATCTCTGTTCGGGGTGGCGACACCCTCAATATTAGGTCTACTTAGATGCAAGCGAACCCTAGGTAATGGGATTGAAAGATCTCATGAGACTAATAGACAGCCTCTACATGAGCAAGATTTGTTACTCGTAACCATCTAAATGAGGGATCCAAAGTTAAACATCTTTAAAAGTGAAAAATAGATCCAAAGTGAAAACTGAGAATAGTTTTTAAAGTTTTAAACAGTTCAAATTGGTTTTGATACTCTTCTAGAAAACTTTATTTGTGTCCCTGCACTTTCTAGAATTTATACTACCCAAATGGTCATCCGCTTATAAATAGATCCTTCATTATTTCAGTATTGTTGTGTAAATGTTGTAGAAATGAATCTTTCTCATTTCATAGACTAGTAATGTTTTTTAATGCTTTTTTTATCAGAGGAGAGGAGAGATGCACTCGTGATCACATGCGACCCTATCATTAAAAATAACAGAATATTTTAGTTATTTTATATTTTCTTTCCTTTTTTTCATTTTTTAAATTACTTGATTTCCATGGTAATCCATATTAGAAATCAATTTTTCAATCAGTTGAGCTAGCTTATGAGCCTTTTCAAATGAGCTCCACAAAGCTCATTGAAAAGTTAGTTGAGTTTGCGCAAGACTCTTGCTTAGCTTGGCTCAACTTGAGATTGTGTCATGAGTAGTGTAAGACCACATCCCGAGTGATCGCGATTAGCATTAATTAAGTTGTATTTTAGTTCAAAGCGAGATTAGTGGATTCTAGTTAAGTTTGGGGATTAGAATAGCTTTTATATAGCATTGGAAAATTTTGAGAGCCTTCTTGATTTAGTGGGACCCTTTAGTGGTTCTTTTAGTGACTTTGCGTGAACATGGGAGACTGTTCGAGATTCCTTAAATTCGTGTTTTAACTCTATTTGACTCATCTCGTCAATCTGTACAACTTTCATGTTGACTACGTCCCCGTTCGAGACCTCGAAACCCGACTTTTCCAACTTTGAGGGCAAAACAGTCTTTTTATACCAAAATCTGGACACTATTTTCAATGTCTCTGAAACCCTCAAAATATATACTTTTTGAAAACTAGAATTTTCGACGAACATTTCATCCTGTTTCGTCGAACTCATCCGAACCCGTGTTCACCTTTTAAGTTGTGGGACCCACCTTCACATTCTAGATATAGTGAGCTACTCTTTTCACTTATCCCCTTTCTTGCTCTTGTTGTGGAAGGGTTTCCTCCAACCTTTCCAGGTTTTCTTCTTCTTCTTGCTTCTTCACCTCCCATCCACACCAATCTCTTGCCAAATGAAGAAATAGACTTCATCTTCTTCTTCCTCTCCTTGAGAGCTTCCTTTGGACATCATTACAAGAGGAATCCATCTACATTGAAGCTTCCTTTGAGCTAGTTATGTTCTTTTGAAGAACTTCCATGTAAGCTCTTCCTTCCATCTCATAGATTTGAGTTTTTTCTAACCTTAGGGATGCTCCATCTCCATTATTGAAAGCTCCTTCTCTCTCATTCCTTGTTTTGACCATTTAGGGTTCTAAATGGATTTTTGATTTGGGGGTTTTCGTGTAGCATTGTGATATCTAGCTTGGGGATAGTTGTGGGAGCTAGATTTGCTAGCTTGGACCCAAGGCAAGTGGATGAATGGATTGCTTGATTATGCACATGTTTTGTGAGGAAACTTGACTTTTCATTAATGGTTTTGATGGCTTAACACTTGCTTAGTGATATGGCTTCTATTGATTTCGAAATCGAAATTGTACTCATTGATGTAACTTTCTATCTTGTTAATCTCTTGGGAAATGTTGCATTGATTTGTGCTAAATCTTGAATTTTCTACATGTGATTTTCATGTATGATGGGTTCTTTCTCTCTTGGGGTTGAATGTGGATGGAAAGGAGGCGATTTGATTCATTTTGTGGCTGGTTTTGGTGGTGGATTATGTGGAGCTTAGAGGGGGTCTTGAATCCTTCACTTAGGTGAAGGAATGGAGGCTCAAAGAGATTTACAAGGGAAGAAGGGAAGGAGCAGAACTGCACATCAGAGACAGGCTTCTGTGACAGTTCGCTCGAGCGAACCCCTCACAGAGAGCAGTTTCACCCGAGCGAACCCCTTCCAGAGAGTTGGTGGCTCGAGCGAACTTTAGATCCGCTCGAGCCATCTACATTGCAGGTTTGGGTTTATGTTGGGAGGTATGAAACTATGATTTTTAGGCTTGGGGAGGTCTGTTTGGAGCCCAATGCAATGGTAAGACTAAGGGAGTGATGGATGGGGCCCGATTGTGAAGATACCCCATCCCGGAGATTATTTGAGGATTTTGGAACTTGTCAATTCGTATAAGGGACTCGGAATGCTTCCAAGTTCTATAAAGTACCAAGCGCATTGCAATACCGGCATACGGGATCCCTATACACCTTGATTTAAATCTCGAACCCTCAATGTATGGTCCGGAATAGTTTGGAAATCCATTTATAGTTCATGTTACCTGAATTTCTATATATACTTTTCGATATACGTAATACATGACTCATCATGCCCCGAAAACACTGAAATTTCATTTTTAGCATTTTGCTAGCCCCGTTTATACATGATACGATAGTGACAATTGTGCCTACGGGCACCCCATTCAACCCGTTTATGTACTTTACATCATGTAGACAATTGTACATGTTCCGATTTCTTGCATGTGACCTATGAGTCAGCACCACTAAGCTTGGACGACCTGTCGGTTGATACACCGACTTGGAGGTCCCCCTCCCGTCCTGCCAGCTACAGTCTGGATCCCGTCCCATCTCGATACCCGGTTCGCTACCGCAGTCCCATATAGTTATATGTATTCATATATGATCGTTGACTCTCCTCACTTCGTGTGTTTGATATCAACACCCCGATGAGCTCTCATCACTTTAGTGATAAAAGATTTAGCTTTGTGTGGTTGTCATCTCATCAGTTTCCTGTTCTTTGGTACCTTTACATGTTTTGATTTTGCACAAATGTTTTCTAATAAATGATGCATTCTTTTTCATGAAATTTATTGTTTACACAGGTTTCAATGTTTTCTAAGGTAACTTGTATTTTACTTTTGTATTTATATCTTTCACCCACCTGCCAGACCATCGTGTCTGACCCATTCTTCGGTACTCAGGTCCAGATGCCGGTTATCCCTAGGAGGAGCTAGAGGCGGTGGCCGGAGAGCCGCAACGTGTAGGCGAATGGTAGGCTGACGATGTCATGTAGGCATTCGGTCAAGCCTTAAGATACGACTCATTTTAGGAATTGTGACTAACACCTTTTGGGGGAATTCTTTTGGTTGTACTAGCCTTTGTTGGCCATTATTTTTTTGAGGAAGTGATAATTAACTGATCTTTTGTATAAACATTCAACTTTACCATTATTTTGGAAAATGTCATATGATCGATCATTGCTCACTCTGACATCATGCTTCATACACTTGTGAATTCAGTCTTGTATCATGGAATGGAATCATATGATTGGTTTGCTACACACTTCCGCACCCCGAATGTGAATGACTTATATATGTGTGAAATCCTCACTACAGAACCCTGTGGGAAATCACGTGCACGGATGAAACATTCTTCCTAAATCCGCGTACGTATTAGCCAAATAAATAGATGCACGTGGCACGGCATCATTATATCGAACACTAGATACCAGATTAGGCCTTCGACCCAGTCCGGGGTCGCTACAAGTAGGGATGTAAATGGGTAGGTTTTGATCTGGGTCCATGATGGACCCAAAACCGGAACCATTAATGGGAATATGGACTCGGACCCGAAACCAAGGTGAAACTGGACCCAGTCTAGGTCTGGGCAGAGAAGGATTTGGAGGGGAAAAGAAAAAACTAGCATTTAGGAGTTCTTAAAAATTGAGGTAATATGTTGGGTTCCGGGTCCACGGGCCGGAACCAATGTGAAACCAGACCCAGACCCGTTTACTTACCGGGACCTAAATAAAGACCCAAACCCAGTTATCAACGGAGCGAAACTTCCAGATAATGGAGAAATCGGGAACCCATTTACATCCCTAGTCATGAGGTTTCTCAGCTCAGCTCAAGCTCTAACTTCATAGGTTTCACCTAGATGAATCCAATGACAGGAAATGGGAGGATGAGATGTGGATTAGGGATGAAAAACTTGAAGTTTGATGTAGTCATTAGGAACAATGATTCGAAAAGTTTTATTCTTTCATATTACAATGTGTGTGACATCAGATTAAAGAAAATCGAGTAGAGCTTAGTTTTGAGTTTGAAATCAAGCTCGGATTCAAGTTTGAACTTGTAGGTGCAGAAAATAATGACCCACAATAACGGGGGAGCCTTAGAGGACTTATCCAATGGTGGTGATGACTGGGTGCCGTCCGAAAGCCTGAAAGGGAAGAACACACGGTCAGAGGACCCTGGCCTGGGCGGCGCAAGGCTCTCCGATGCCAAAGTCAGTGAAGGAACTGGAACAATGGAAGGAGAGGAAGAAGAGAGGCAGAGTAACAGTTCTATGAGTTGTATTGTGCGTACCTTGCGTGTGGTATGGGATTATATTTATAGAAGCTTGGCTCGTATTTTTGGAAGACACCTTGGTGTGTGTCCCGTGATTTGACTGGGAGTCATGATAAGCCCGCAAAGTAATAAATGCGGTCCAATCCAGCCCACCCTGCATTTAATGTCAGTCGGATCAGCCCACAATGCATTAAATGCGCGTCTTGTTGGGCCAGATCGTGTTGGGTGCTTTTGGCGGTAGGAGCAGCATCGGATCTGCCCTCGGGCCTTGCCCTGATGTGGCTTCAGCCGCTGGACGCCGCCTTGTCAGTGATCCAGTGAAGATTGTGGACGGATGGATGTCGCATCTGTCTTACTAGTTCGTACCCCTGTTCCTTCACGCGCCTGGCGACGTGAGGGGTGCGAGTGGAGGTCTTTTCTTGCTTCGGCTCTCGTCTCGGCTCCTTCAGCCGAGGTGGAGTTCTCAGCCGAGATGGAGACGTAGGGGGTGGCTGAGCTCGGCGCTAGTGGCATGGAGCTGTCTGACTTCGGCCGAGGCCTCTGCCTTGCTAGCCGAGGTGAGTCTGGTGCCACGTGGGTAGCACGCGGCTGGCACGTGAGAGTGCTTAGTCTCATTTGATGGCTGGGATTAGCTTAATTCGGTGCTCTGGAAATCTCCCCGCACAGAACTCAACCTATATATATGTTCCAAATATAGCTAATTTAATTTGAAATGAGATGAGCTTCGGCCAACCTAAGCTCACCTTTGTACTTTATTTGAGCCACATTTGGGCTTAGCTTAAAGTTGATCAAAGTTATATATAAGGCCCTAAATGATTTTCAACCTTAGCTTGAGCTTGGCAATTTGAGTTTGAGCTGAGTTAGAGAAAAGTAAAAATCGACTCAGCTCGGAGTAAGGGCATTTTTGTCTCTGGCTTAACAAAATAACATCAATTAGTCAATTTAAACATCCAAAACTTTTCATTCAATGTCATATATCTATTTGACAATTCCTGAGATGCTTCTGTAAAAAGATTTGGGAGAAAGGAATGAAATAATATATTAATACTTGTCCTTATAAATAACATTATGATCCAAATTTGAACCAGCAGTGACGAGGCCTGAACCTTTTTGCAATGGTTCAAACTAATTCAGCCTCTACTTGAGGTACTAAACCACCCATTCGTGGAGGGGGAATTTTCTTCTGTGAGTTTGTCATCCTGCTCATGGGGTCTCCCTACATACATGGCTTTCAATAGGATTAAGAAAATAGAAAGGTCAGAATCCGTCCAGCTAGTTATCCCAATTCTGAATTCAGACTCAAATTTTAGGAGTCCTAAAAAAATGTCTTTTTTTTTTATTTAGAGATTTGTAAAGGTGAGATAAGTGTTAAATTCCGTCTTACACCGATTCGGAATTAATCAGTATTAAAAGTGGCAGAATGAACAAAGGTGAGCCTAAGTGAACCCCAAAGAGCTAAGTTGCAAGTGGGATCTGCTTGTCACTAAAAAATTTACAACCACCAAGAACAAAGCTACTATGTTGCTACCATTTATTTATTTATTTTCTTTTTTTGCTAGGCTGGCCTATTCGTCAGACCTAAAGACTTGGAGATCGATCTCTGGACATGTGTGTAATGCTGAGATGCCAACACCATTCAACCATGAATGTGGGGCTGCTACCATCTATTTTGACCATGAGGACACTGGTCTTTTTCTTCAATCAAAAGCATTTTATCATATAAGAAGTGGCACATTTATTTCCTCATATGAGAAAAGAGTAGACTCCTTTGCTTTTTCTATCCATTTGCTTTTTAACCTTTTTCGAAGGGGTACATGGAAACAGGCATTTGATCTACAGAAGGTCTCAGAGAGGAAATTTAATTTGTTGCTTTCTTTTGCAATTCTTCTTTTTCCTTCACTTTTCACATTAGGAGCATGATATGCTTTAGCATAAGTACATACAAGAAATACCACTTTCCTTTCCATCTTTATCTTGCTCTCTTTTTCTTTTTCTTCTGAGATGGGCTCTGAGAACAAGTACAGAATAATCCTGGGGTTTTGAAATGGTCACCTTTTGCGGGCCACTGGAATTCCTCCATAACCAAGCAGAGTAGGTTGATGTGTGGGTTTGAATGTTAATAGGAGTAGACCCAATATGAGCTTCAATTGAATGAGTCTAACCTTTCCCACTGTGGATTCCATAGGTAACATTTGGTAACATATGAGAACTACGCGGTTTTGAGAATTCCTTACTTTCCTTGGAATATGGCTTCCCTTGCTAAGGACTCGTTGGGTAACATTTTAGTACAGGTGAAGAATTCTTACATTTGAAGATTTTATAATCTCTCCCTTTCAGTTAAGGATTTCGGCATCTATATAAGTGAGCTCAGATGACCCAAATTCTCATAAATTTATAATGTCAAATATGGGCTTTTCATGACTTTGTTAAAAGGAGAAAACTTTCTCCGAGGATTTGTTTGCCAAACTTCAATTTGTTAAGTGGCAGCAAAGTGGAAAAGTTTCAAATTTGGTATTTTAAACGAGAATTTAACCTAGGAGAACGGTTACAAAAACTACCCGTCAAGGTGGCCATAATGCTAGATTTAATACAATCTATTATACAAGCTCAGGATCAATATTAGTGGATCAAATCTAAATAACAAGTGGCACAGAAACTGACTAAACACACATAAGTGGATCGGTCCATGGATAAGATAGGCATGTGATGAGGCTAATTTTATGGTTTCTCACATAATTTCATTCCCACCATGGAACTTCTAATTTTAGTCGGCATCTCCCTCTAGTAGGAAGCAATCATGACTTTCCAAATCCATTACATTTCTAAATAATAAACAAAAGAGAGGAGTCCTAATGCAATGGCCGACCAAAGTGGGACGGGCATGCGGTCGAGTGGACCACACGGCCCACTATTTCTAACGATAAAAAGATTCATGGGATTCATTACATTGAAGGCTCTCTGACACCATATAGAAAGTTAGTGTCGGTTTGGCATCTTTCTCATGTTGTTTTCAATTTTGTGATCAGATCAGGTTGTAATGATATCGGGTTGTATCAAAACTATGTTATGCAAAACTCATTTGGCAACATTATATTAAATTACTCTACTGAAAGTATGTAATACGAAGCTTGTTTTGTAACATTATAAAAATTTTGCTTCAAAGAGCGGACATAAAAGTTATAACGTAGCACCTACCTTTAGAAATTACAATGCGGCACCCACTTTTAGAAATAGAACATGGAACCCATATTCATAAGATTTACAATGTGGGCCCACCTTTATAGGAATTATATTATAGATTCACCTTTTTGTAAATGTAAATATGGGACCCACCTTTAGAAATAAAAACATGGTACCACCTTTAGAATTTAGAATATGGGGTCCATATTCATAGGATTTACAAAGTGGGTTCACCTACAATGTGATACCCACCCTTAGAAAATAGAATATAGGGGCAGCGGATTTATAGGATTTACAATGTGTGCAAACCTTTATTGTTATTATAATGCGGGGCAATCTTTTTTATTGCTTATGAACACGGGCCACATCTTTAAAAATTACAATGTGGTATCCACCTTTAGAAATCTGAACATAGGGCCACATTCACATGATTCACAATATGGGCCCATATTCATAGGATTTACAATTTAACTGCACCTTTTGTGATTATGATCATATGGCCCACCTTTAAGAATTATAAAGTGGGTGCCTTTGTGATTGTAGATACGGGACCCACCTTTGGAAATTACAACGTGATGCCCACCTTTAGAAATTAAAAGATATGGCCTATAATTATAGGATGTATAATGTGGTCCCACCATTTTAGTAATTATAATATGGGCCCACCTTTTGTGGTTGTGACCATATGGTGTCACGTTCTTTGAGATTGTAAACATGGGGCATGTCTTTAAGATAAGTGGGATTATTTGGAATCTTTAAATGGCATTCTTTAAAAGGCAATAGATAAGCAAGAAACAACCGTGCCGGCAAGTTGTTTTAAAAAAAATAAAGTTTTTTTCATTCCAACTTTCTAATGCCGGCAAGTTAAGACTTTGAGATTCCTTCCCGTAAGTTCAAAATTCGAAACACTGATTTACACATATCAAACATATTTTTCATAGCTTCATTTCGTGGGAACATGGGAACATCCGAATGGCAAGATGCCAAACTCACCCTTAAGCACAACATCTTGCCAAAGTTTTCCCTGTATTCACTAAGAATAACCAATTGGCTATTGATGTAGTACATACTAAGATGTCTGACATAACTCTAATCATAAACTAGATCTTAATCACAATATAACTCATATGGCATAATCTTAATCACATCATAAATCAAATATAACCTAACTAATCTAGGATGAACTATCATTTCCTTATCCAACCTTTTCTACACTATTATCTGCCTATAGTTAAAGGGCCTCAAAAGCTTAACAGCTTTATTTAAAGCAGATTTTGTATAATTGAAAGCCAACCATACTAAATTAATGAAGATTGATGCATGTGAAGGAATTGGATTCATCATAGGAAAATTGAATTTTAGGTAAATTAAAGGTTAAGGAGCTTTTGTCCTTGTTACAGACCCACAACCAATAAGTGAATGCTGAGATAGTGGTCTCAATTCCTGGGAGGGCCTAATCTTTTAGAAATAAGAACTTCTACAATTTCTCACTCGTCCTCAACTGGCCTTCAACACAAGCCATTCATGTATAGGGTTACAGCAAACCCTGAGGAGGGTCTGTGCCACTCCCCCCCTTTTTTTTTTCAACAAGCATTCAACAGGCCCGAGCGGAGTCGTGTTACACCGAACAACCAAAATTAGAATCCTATAGAAAAAGACTTCCACTTCTGCGGAAAACACCTTGTACAAATGCTCCCTTATATTACAATCATAAGAAGCAGATTTCTTCTAGTTTCTTTTAATGCTTTCCAGAAGAATAGTGTGCTTCTGCTGTCTTCACATTCAGGCTACATATTCCATTGCTCTCATCCACTGATGGGACATCTTGCAATTGATTTTCCCCATTGTTTTAACAGGAAGACTTGCATGTAACCCCACCTGTCGTTTTTCTTTTAGAAAAGACCCCTGTATTAACCTTAAAATCTCAATCAATTACATTAAATAAACATCATTCAATGGCTGATTGTTTTCAATCCTGCATTTTTCTTAAAAGAATATTGGATTTCCTCATGCCTAGCATCGCTCGGATAAACCACCTGGGACGACAGCAAGAAAATACTATTAAATACAGTTAACTATATTGAATTTCATCAATCAGCTGATCTGACCTTTGAATACAAGCTGTTTTAGATTTTTAGACTAATAAAGGTGGTTATATGTAAAACTTGAAAAGACATGTTCTTTCATAATTATCAAAAGGGGATTGATATTGGCACTCCTTCAATCCCCTTTTTTATACAGGCACTCCTTTTTTTTTAGAGTGCCTGCATCAAAAAGTGGGGAGGAAGTGCCAATATCAATCACCTTACCGAAAATATAGGTGGTCATATGCTTTCTTCTTCTTTTTCTCGGTTATCCCAACGGACAGTTCTTAGAGTGTAAAGGTGTCTTATGCAGATGGCCAGCCCTCTAGTAGTCCCAACTCCTAAGATTGCTTCTTTTTCAAAAGCACCTAGAATAGACTCTACTGAATTGGACAGGCCGTCGAATTGGACAAATCGCGTTTAACCAGAAACTCAGTGAAATTGGTCAAACTCAGTGAAATTAGTCATGTTACTCTACTCAAAAGTTTAGTTTTTTTTTTACTTTCTTTTTTCTAGAAAAAGGCTATTTATTAAAAACATTAGCAAAAAGAAAATAAACCAAAAGAGAGAACTAAGAGTGTTTTTTTAGGACTTCCTAAAAGTTCTTTTTGGACTTTTAGCTTTTACGAGGTCCAAAAGCCTATAAAAGCTCCTTTAGTTATTAACTTTTAAAAGAATTTTTAAAAAGTAAAAGCTAAAATAAGCTTTTAGAAAACACAAATGTCAACCATTTTTGCTTTCAAAAATCACTACTATTTCACTTCTATAGGAGAAAGTGAAACGGAAAGAAAAGAGGAAACCACTTTTCTGCAAACTAAATGTAGTAAAGGAATCAGTGCGTGGTGCCGCGGAATTCCAGTGTCTCACAAATTAACACTTTCTTAAACTTTTAAGAGGTGAAGGGTGATGAATAATAGGTGAGTATAGAGATGAGACCCACTCTTTCCTAATATGTGATTTGCGAGGGTGATTGTTGGGTTAATCATTTTCCACCAAAGAGGACATCATCTAATGGTCAAATGTAAGATCTTCACGTCCTTTGTTTCTTCAATTTTAGCCACTTTGATTGAAATATATGTTTATTCTTCATAGTTCAATTACGCACCAATAGCTGATTGGAAGTGTTGGTAGAGCAAGTATTGAGGAAGCTTACAAGAAGTCATATCATTGTTTCAAGTTTTGAGATGGTTGTCCTATGAGAGAATTAAAATATCCCTTTAGATGTGTTCAATCTTATAAGCAAGGGCGGAATTGGGAAATTTGCCTCGGGGGACCACTATGTATGAAAAAAATCCTTGGAGGTGCCACTATAATAGAAAATCTAAAATTTTCTATAACATAAGGGGGTTTTCCAATTTTGGGTGGATGGAAAAAATGAAGTTTCTCATTACACTAAGGAGTTTTTCCAAACTTCGGGGGAGCAAGCGGGGTCCCGCCCCTGTTTATAGGCTCATTTGTTTGCATTAAGATACATAAGAATTTAATACATAAGGTGGTTAAAAATGAATTTTAAAGATGAATTTTCAAAAATGAGCATGAAATAGCATCCTCTTTTGGTTTTATTTCCCTAAACAAAAAATATTGTTTGGTAATAATTTTTGGAAATACACCTTTAATCTTCACTTTTTAACCACCCTATGTATTCAATTCATATGTATTCTAATGCAAACAAAAAAAAAAAAACAGGCCCATAGTGTCTGATAATGTTGCTTGGGTGAAATTTTTCCTTAATGATAAAATAAAGTTAGACAACAACATTTTAAATTTTGAAGGTGATTCCACAGTAACAGGTCTACGGAGCCGCAACACTCTTGCCTCTCGCTTCATAATGAATGCAGCAATGAAAAGTAGCCGAGCTGAGCCAAGCTTGGCCTAGCTTGAGCTCGACTTGAACATTAAACAAGCCACCTTGAGCTCAAAGCCAAGCTTATTTGTCTAGCTGGGGCTTAGCTTGATGGTAGTAAAACAAGCTCGAGCCAAAAGTGAAGCTAGCTTTCCAATAAGCACAACTAACAAAAATTCTAGGTCGGCTTGACAACGCATTTCAAAAATGGAAAATAAAAATGGTTTTGAATGGTCATGCTTGAATAAGGAGTTGCCTACAATCAACGTAGAATTGGGTCCTGGATCTGAACTCATTTATGAATTGGAATATAAAATAAATTCCAAACCCCGGTCTTTACTGGTCAGAACCTCCGAAAAATTGGATAATCGGATATCCATTTGCATCCCGAGTGATATTCCCTCCACAAAATTACATTTCTATAAACATAAAGCTTAAAACTAGGTTGAAGCTATTAACAAGCCGAGCCTAGTTGACCCTCTTAACAAGTCCAGCTAAGCCGAGCGTTAAGCCTTAGAGGGATGGATCCATGCATGTTAATGGCCCAAAATTAGTTTCCTTTCGATACACAACTCGCAAAAGCATCTGGAAGACAGCCTCACTAAAGGCACAGGAGGCCCAGATGTAGCTCAGCTCGTTAGGGACAACAAAGGCCACCGGTGGGGTTGGGTGTGGTCGAACCTCTTGTCAAGCAAAAAAGCTGAAGGCCTCATGGAGCACTCGGTTTGGCAAGCAAACAACCGTCCTCATAGTATTGCCTCTCAAAGATTTGATTAAGGATGATTTACCCATCCAATAGCATATTTAAAAAAATCAATCCCCAGTAAGAACCACCGCTCATTTTACTTTATAACCAATCCATTAGATGTCATCTTTAAGATTTTGCAAGAAAGAAACTGTTTTGATTTTTCATTTGGACCAATGTTTCCATTATTTACTGCAAAACATTATACTTGGGGCTGTTTGTGCCCCCACATTTCGGTGGAAGCAAAACTAGTGTTTTTTTTTATATCCATGCAATATCCTGTGTTCGGTGGTGCATGTTGCTTCCCAGCGAAAAAGATAAAAATTATCTAAATTTTTCGTGGCTATAGATTTGGAAGTCCAACATTCCCCACATTTCCACAGAAGAAGAATCCATCTTTTCTCATATGCAGCTTTACACAAACATGACCTTGAATGAAGCAAAGAATAAACTGATTTTCTTTGATAGAGAGAATTTTGATTTCTTATGAGATTGGTAGAAATTCAAGATTACTCTCTGTGAAACAAAAATCTATAAAGTGCAGAAACATCCTCTCATTGATTGTTTGTGCAATCATACTCCATGGATTTAAAATTTCTGCGGACAGAGAAATCCTGCATTCCTACACCACCTCCCATTGTAAATCACTCTTTTGAGAGAGAGAGAGAGAGATCACTTTCACAAACACCCATCACCTAGTTCAAAAGTAATGATATATGAGTACAAGTTGACAACTCATTGTATGAACTCTTTCACCTCACCGAGAGAAATCAAACCCAGATTGCAAAGATGATGAAGATAATATCCAATTTTAGTATGCCATATGGGTCCAATTCTGATGAGAAAACCTCAAGCATGCATCTTTCTCAATATGATGAGTGGAGTGGATCACAATCCAATTACTAGTTTTAGAACGAAAGACATACGTTTTAATAATAATGTTAGCCACCTGCTGGAGAAACATGCTCAGAAACAGACCTACACTAGCAGAAAGGAGATCATTTCATTTTTCTGCTAATTTCTTCATGAAACAATTACTCTTCAATAAATGTCAAGCGATCCAGTGTTTTAACGACGACCTAAAGCAGGACAATTGGAAAGGGAAAACAAATACAGTAATGAGATGAAAGAAGATAGAGCTATCTAAAAATACAGTTATTACCATTGTGCAACATAAATTGCATTTCAGCAAAAAGAATCCAAATGACCGGCCAAATATGTGATGCTTTTGTAATTATCATTTATCCAGAAACATGAAATTACAATTATCTCCCCCATAAGACAAGAATATAACCTATCCTGACTGACTAAGAGTAAATCAGGAGACATGGTCACAAAGAATGTCTATATGGTAGTCTTGTTGCAATTGGGATTTAAGTCACTAATCTGGCAACCTATTATACTTCACAATCCCCACCATTGTAGCATTCTTGCACAGCACTATAACTATAGAATACACGAAAAATACAAACAGAACTTACATGAAGTGGGGAAAATAGAAAACAGAGACAAACAAGCATCACTGCCACAATCGCCATCAATTGAGTTGTATCAATGGTGATCTCGGTATCAAAGATGGTTTTGGTTCCTTCTCAGCAGATCCATAGGGATGGTTTTCTCGAAATTCTTCTAAAAGAGTGTCCATAGGCATAGCTCGAAGTGACTCAATCACAACCTTGCTTGGCACATCCAGATCACACCGTGTAGGCGTTGTGCCACTTGGCTCATAATCCTTTGAATTAAAAACAATTGGAAGTCAGCATTTCCATATTCCAGTCAAATGTGCATGGCAACACTAAAACAGTAGCAATTACAGTTATAAATAGTCATCCTATCATGCATCATGAAGTTGCTTTCACAAAAAGAATTTTTTGTAGGCAAGAAAAAGATCATAGAGACTATTAGTTTCTGACTAAAGAAGATTATCAATAAAGTATATAAAAATGCTTCAGTTTTGAGGTCTATAAAAATGTCTACCAGTTTTGAACCTAGTTTCATTGATAAGGTAATACAATAGGCCAGTGTCGTTTTACCAAAAAACAAAAAACAGTTTCAAACCACCCTCTCTAGAGTGGCGGGGGTCCAAAAAGAAGGGATCTCACTCCACTGATTGCTCGACATACACATGTCACGCACTGCATTATTCCTCTAGTGACATAGTATAAGAAACATCACAACTGCATGGGTGTGGAAACCTGGGACCCACCATACGAAAGCAAGAAGCGCACAACTATAACAACGC
This sequence comes from Litsea cubeba, assembly GCA_012931725.1. Taxonomy (NCBI): domain Eukaryota; kingdom Viridiplantae; phylum Streptophyta; class Magnoliopsida; order Laurales; family Lauraceae; genus Litsea; species Litsea cubeba. The sequence continues at coordinate 39,452,819 of CM022948.1, forward strand.
CAGAGGTAAAGGGTTTTCCAGCAAATGTTAGCATTCCCCTACTGATCTTAAGACATGCGGCCTAGCCAGTGTTACCAAAAAGAAAAAAAAAAGGGTTTTTTTTTTTTGGGTGTGTGTGCAACTATTTTGGCTAACCACAGTGTAGTTGGACAAGGCTTTGATGATGATGATGATGAAAAAGTATTGTTCTTTTCAGATAATATCATTTCCCGTAATATCATTTCCCGTATAATAACAAGAGAAAGGCTCAGTTCTACACTATGTAGCTAAGATATTTCCATATATTTCTGGGTTTTACCATATATCTATCCTCGAAAGTATCTTTTGCCCGCTGCTCCATCTCTGCAGCACAGGCCAGATGGCTCTCCTGCAATTTCTGGAGTGTGCCTGTGTGAGCTTCAACGGCTTGTATTATTCCAGATACAGATTCTCGCTCCTGCTCTGATAGGCCTGCACCAAATTTTTACCATAAATAATCAAATCCTTTTCCCATGACATAAATAACAATTGAATAAATCAAAAGAAAGGCACGCAATATTATTTTCTCAACATTTGGACAGGCACAACAAAGTCTCATAGTATTGTTTTCTTTTCCATAGAATGCCCAAGACGAAAGTGCAGCCATTCTCCAATTTATTATTTCTAAGCTACGGCATAATCTTATCCCAGGAGAAAAAGTGGGGTCCTAATGCAACAATTCTCTAAGACAGGGCATAATCACATCCCAGGAGAAACTGTGGGATCCTAATGCATCTCAACTGATGTCCCTCTGAGTTCAGCCCATGCGAGCAAAGCAACTGGTTCACTGACTCAACATATATCATGTGGTCCTGCTATGAATGAAATGATGCTTCAGCTTAGGAGAAAGCCATCTTCATAGACAACGAGTTAAAGGGAGGGGATATCAACAGTTCGTAGTGGACCCAATTGATCAATGGTAAGGATTATAAAACTATGGCGCCACTCTTCAAACATAAATTCTGGGCAACAAACACATCCAATGCATGATGACTATAATAGTATAATGCCTTCAAAGCAAACTAGACATAACTGAGCCCCTGTCTAAGAAAGTTGAATCTGTGTTTTTTCTCAAAACATAAACAACCTTGTAATTCTTCAGAGGAAAAATTACTTCATCAACAAATGGATAAAAGATTTTAGGACCTCTATCTTCTATTCAAGTCTTTAGTACACTCAGGTCACTGTTCAGAGAACAGATCTGATAGGCCCAACAAAACAACCAACTCCAAAACACATCCGCAATGTTGAGAGACGATTACGGATTAATTTGTAAATTTTCTGGAAAATATGGGTAAATTGTTATTATGAGGATAAGATTGTCCTATATTATAGGATAGTAAGAAACGTCTGGACTGAGTTCCTTTTAGGTCATGCTCTTTCCAGAGGATAGCATGCATTTCCTTTTTTATCAGTAGAAGATAGTATTGCTTATTCTCACTTACAGATCATAAAATTCCTCAGTAAAAAATATAATGTGAACAGAGTTGGGTCTGCTTACGATCAAAATGACAAAGGATGTCCCCACTGCTCTCAGCAACATCCTGCTCCGCTGTATCCCTAGCTGAACCGATCTCATCGTCATGTCTATCATTATTTTCAATGGCACCCCTACACCAAGAATTTTGTAATTAAGGTTGTGCATTTCCGTTAAGCATCAAATCAAGTGTCATACTACACATTCTCTGGAATAAAATCAAAACAGAGCTTGCAATTCAGAAAGATAATAAGAATATGATGCTGATGATAAAATATAAATTCTAGAGTAAACATAGTATCAAGCCAAGCAATATGTGGTTTTATTAAATGAAGTTAAGCCTGATATTGAGTGATCAAGACAAATCATCCAGTGGAACCCATCATAAATGGACCATGGCCAAAAAACTGACTGTGAGAAGTAATAATCAATGGATTTACTTCCAATGAATATTGTCCATTGATATAAACTGTTGTTCTGAAACAATGAAAAATATCCCAAACCACATACATCTAGTCATTGTGTATTTAAATTTTAAATTACAAATCCAAAGGATATTTTTCTTAAAAAATAACTCAAATCACAGTTATGAACCATTCATAGTTGCCTATCTTATGAAAGCATAGAAATGCGTACTCATTTAGCTGTATACAATACACATGCAAGACCCTAAACATAACATGATCTACAAGATATCCTAGGATATAATTAGGAAGATTAATACTTGTAATTGATTGTAATTATCACCAGTCAAAGGGATATGATAGTCATAACGGTATTATAAATAATGGTCTATTCCTCACATTAGGTAGACATTTTTCCTTTAAATTCATCATGATTCTCAACTATTGAATATTTCTACTGTCACTTGTTTGACATATCAAAGTTCGAAAAAACATGTCTAATTGCAATAATTAATTGATTTTGAAAAACAGACGTATCAATCATATCGGTTGGTATCCAATTATGATCATATCAGTAGCAACGAAGGATAATACCATTTTTTTCAGGAAAACAGTACTGCTGGCATCATGTTGGTGGTTTTCCCCAACCAATATCCTTTTTTATGGCCACCCGATACCCAATAATTATTGCCCAATATGCATCAGATCACTACTATTTCAAAGCTTGGATGAAGCCCCAACTGGAGGCTAAGTCAATGATATCCATCAATTCCATGTGCCCTAAGGGGCAAAACGGTAAGGGCATTGTCGTTCGCAATTTTGTGCCACAAATATAAGTCAGTTTATTACACATTCACAACTAGAAGAAAATAACATTGACGCAACCTAATACTGATCCAACACATGGTAATGCAACTTCAAATGATAAAAGCCCTTATTATCACAAGTTGTTGAGAAATTGAATTTGAGACAACAGTGTGAAGCACTTTTCTGCAGACCCAGTTATTCAGAAAATAAAGACCTAAGAAAAACATAAAAAATATATTGTTACTGACCTCACATGCAACTCCATGTCTTTAACATGCTTGCTGCTAATATCATTTACACTTTCACATGTCCTCTTCCAATGTTTAGAAGCATTGTCAACAGTAGCAACACTGGTGGGGGGACATAAAAATAAAAATTTAAAAATTTAATGAAAATTATAGGTTCTTACATATTAGAACTAAGGAGAGCAATAGTTCAGTCTAATAGAGATGCAAGGCTCTTACTTTAAACACTTTAACAGAAAATACTGACCACTTTTGAAGAAAGGCTTCCATGCGACAGTGTTTGGATGCAGAGAAATCAGCCCCATTTTTGGCATCATTCTCTGCTTGCATGGAAAATGTATGCCACTTTCTTTTTGCTTCACTTGTCACACCTTCCATTCTTGATGAATGATTGACCAAAAAAGCTTTATTCTCAGTAGCAGCATCTCTCAAACCAACAAGTCGCACATCCACCTGCAGGCCAAACCCTCATCTTATCATGATTCACGATAAGAATCTAACAAGAAATCAACCATGATTTCAACGATGAAACTGACCAGCTTTTTCTGTCTACTAATGTGATTGGACACCAAATTAGTCACATCTGCCACAAGCTGTTCCGCTTCAGACCTCGATTGCTCCTGCTTGTTACAGTTATGAAAGAGATAAGATTTCTTTTATTGGCAAAAATCAGATAAAAATAACACAAACTTCTGTTGCAATTTGAAAACATGCCTCATAAGCCTTTTGAAATTCAGCAAGAGTTTTTGTCTGAAATTCATGTGCTTGATCTGCATGTGCTTGGAGCTGGCATGATTCCTCCACAAACTGATCAATAAGTCCAACAATGAATTTGGACATTGCACTGCTATGCTCCACACTGGCATGGAATCTCTGTAAATACGAAGTGTCAGCCCACAGAAATGACTTGAGTATCTATTAGGACATACTATTAACCAAGTCACAAATGGAAATGACTTGAGGACCTCTTAGGATATAGCAGTCAATAAGATTGCAAGTTGTTTAAATATTGAAGCATAGAGGATGGTTACCCATTCAGATACACATTTAAGATGGGATAGATGTGGAATGCCATATTCAATTACATACTGCTCTTTCATTCCTCAACCAGAATTGTTTCTGGTTGACCTCTGGTTTTGATTTGGAGAAGGAACTTGGGAAACAGTATCCTCTGATAATGTTCAACCCACACAAAGATGACCAGCAGAATGGATAACCAACTATTACACAAAAATGACCAATCGAGACTCGAGGAACTCAGACATAACAGCAACAACAACAACAATTGTGACTCTATGCCTCATATAAACACTATTAACAATATTAGTGACTATATGAGGATTGAGGAACAAATTCCCATAGACCATATGGCCCAAGGAACTAGACCACACATGGGCTTCATCAAAAAAGTTAATGACAAATCTCGATTCAGTGTGGCAAGTTGAATTCTTAAAGAAATATTTGGATGATTTGAAGTAGTGTCGAGCTTAGGTGCGAACTCGTCAAGAAGTATGATGGTGGGGAGAAGAAGCAACACTACAAACAATTCAGCCTTCGCTTGGGCACTCAGATGTAAGGCAGATCGGCTTCAGTGTTAAATTTGGGCTCGTCACTAGGAGCAAATCCTTCATCAAAAGTCATGTGTGATCCAATAGTAGAAAGATTTAAGCATTTGGTATCATAGAAGCACAATTACCTTTCTTTAGGAGGAATAATCACCATAATCAAGGTTACTCTTACAAATCTTACAAGCTACCATCATATTTCTCTTTTTAAAATTCTTTTACTTTTCTTTATTATCTGAATTCCGTTCTAAATCTGCCTCCTCATTCCTCCCTCTACAATTTCTCTCTCATGATGATTTACGTCTCTGCCGCTCTTTTTTTTTTTTTTACTTTTCTTTATTATCTGAATTCCATTCTAACCGATTAAATAGGACTTTTGGCTTTTGGGATTCTACATATTGGTTTCTAATCAGAAACTAAGGTCATAAATAAAGGGCTGTAACTACTTAAATCATCATCCTCTTCATACAATAATAGATTGATCGATGAAAATAATTAACTTGAGAAAAAAAATGGCTTGATTAGTCTTCGGCATGTTGTAAGTGATCCCTGCCACACTGAAAATCAATCACACCCCATAGGATCTTGACTCACTATCATGTTGCAAGCATAATTTGGTTCTTATGCAATTTTATGCATCTGTTTCGCTCATTTGCAGCAGGTTTGATGAATTTGGATGTTTAATTCATTTATAGGATTAGGTTTATGTTTTTTTTCTGTCTTTTATTACTTAATCGAATGCAGGAAAAATCTAAGAATAATGATGTCTATCATTTAGATTAGTTGTTTCTATTACTAGATTCTGCTAAATACAGAATCAAGTTAAATCTGTAACAATTGTTGTTCAGTCTATTGACTTTGGATAGTGTAATAAGTTTGCAGAATATTTTAATCTGTAGCAATTAATGTTCATTTTATTTTTTTTGTGGATCTTTTAGGATGTAGGGTCTCCTGTAAAGAACGACTAATTTTAGAAGATGCTAATGGAATATCTAATGATTTTAAACAAGATCAAAAGAGAGAGAGGCACACAGAAAGATTTCAATGGAGAATAGTCAACAGGCAGACAGACAGATGCCAATAATATATCTAAAAAGAAAGTTGGGTAAAGTTTACAAAGAGACATAGATTTAGATAAATTGCAATAATTTAATATTAGAGAATTACATCAAATCATTTCTAAGAATTTGTAGAATGACCATGCCCAGTAGCTCGTAGAGTCTCCTCGTGAGGACAGGTCAACCCCAAGGAACATGAAGTAGACAAACAGACAAGATGAGTGCTCATTCACTTCATGTCTAAGCAGTGCAAAGACAGGAAATCCATTCCCAGCGGGTTCACAGTGCTGAGGGATGGAATGAAATCGTGAAGGAAATGAAAACACAACTCGGCAATGACTTTAGAAAGGACTTTTTTTTTTTTTGGTAAATAGCAAGGAGAAGTAGAAACATTAAATTTAAAATATTTAGGATGGTACAACAGAATGAAAGTTATGTTTAGCTTGAGTGGATGCTACAACAGAATGAAAGTTATGTTTAGCTTGAGTGGTTTCGAGTGGGATGAACACAAGCAGATTGTCGCTGCTGAAAGTAGAGTATGAGATGACTACGTAGCGATGAGATTTATTTCAATAAAGCATATTTTATTACATGAATTTAGGTGAAAATAAGCATAACATTTGCATCCATTGCAGGCACATCTGAAGCTGATTTATCTAGGTCGAGACACCTGCCAGAATACTTTCATTTGGTCGAAATATTTGGCGACTCAATAGCTACGGTAAAGAGGGATTCGAAATATTTAGCAGATCTTTTCATTTGCCTCCTATTCTAAAAAGAAGAGGCGCAAATCACCAGATGGTTGAAGATTGCAATCTCTGTCTCCACCAAATGAGGCTAGAGACCTTGTTTGCACGGACGTCTAGAAGAATGAGAAGAAATAAAAAGTTTTTAAAACTCTATACTTCAAAATCTTTTTCTTAGAAAGAGGGCCTAAGAAAGAGAAAAAAAAATTGAGACTGACACCTGACTCGACCGAGTTAACTTAAACTGACTAGACTCAAAGGGGGCGAGTCAACACCGAACCCCAATTCCAGTTTTAAAACGCTGTCTTCATGACAACAAAGGCATAATGTGGGCATCATTCTTGCGTCTTCTGGGTATAAAAGATTCAAGAGAGTCTGTAAATATTAGTAATCCAAGAAGCAGTGTAGACCTTCATTCCATAGGGAGAGATCTCTATTTGTGGAAGGAGATTTGGCTAATGCAATCGAGTGGATGAAGAAAATTGTAAGGTTTTGTTGAAGGTGACAAATGTAGTTAGAGAGATTAAGGAATTAGGAAGATTGAGACAAGTCTCATTTAATCATATTAGACAGAGCAAATTGGGAGGCTGATATACTATCAATAACAGTTGATAGAAATTCAATTTATTTTGAATCTCTAGTTTGTTTTTTCCAATTTGAGTTAGACATTTAGTGGATCGATATATATTATTCTCTCTACAACATACCATTCGTATACTATACAGAGTATTGTTTCCTCACTTCACAATTCAAATTGACAAGATTTTTACTATCAATAAAAAATAAAAAATAAAAGAGTTAACGAGACAAACCTCACGCAATTCCCTAGCAAAAGTAGCCATCTCTCCTTGATGATTTAATAATGTACATTCAAGATCACTGAATATCGAATTTGCTTCTCTTGACTCTGCATCCAACAACTAGTGCATGCGCAATGTTAAATGTGATATCAGGGTTGGAACTTGATAATCAGAAAGGAAAAACCTTAATTTGATCACAACCATAAATACTCACTTGCTCAAGTGTGCCAGAAGTAGAAGAGGCCAAAGATGACATTTCTTCTAGTTTGGCTTTATTGCCGGCATTGTGCAAACGCACAACATTTTGCATTGCTTCTATGTGAGAAACATATAAAGCCTTTGAAGACGCCACTTTCTTCTTCAGTTCCAACACTGACTGCATGCAGATTTCCATAATGAATAGAAGACGAATAAATGAACCAGTTAAAGCAGCACCTTAGTCAAACATAGGAACTACAATGTAATAAATCTTTGACAAGCAACAAAGTTTCAAATATCATTATTGTAGAATATGTTGGTCATGTTCCAATACAATGACATATCATGAATCAGAGGCAAAGCTCATGTCCAAGAAAAGACGTAAAGAAACAATTAGGAATCAGGTAAAATTACATAAAAGTGAAAAATGATGATGATGATGACGACGACCTCAACAATGATGATGATGATGATGATGACGACAACGACAAAAACAATAATAGGAAAATTTTTCTAAGAAAGTAGGTATAAAGAGGAAAAGTAAATTATGGCTATATTACATGTAAAAAGTGTCACATTCCCCAACAACTCAGCATTATATTGTCCGCTTTGGCTCACGTGCACGCATGAGGACTTCCCAGGCTGTCACCCATCTCAGTACTGCTCCCACCCGAGCACGCTTAATTCCAAAGTTCTCATGGGACCCAGTACCGCAGAGCTTTAAAACATGTCATGTTGAGTTAAGACGGGGTTTGACTTATAAGCTCGGGGAGGCGGCCATATCCGTGGTTGACACGCTATGCCCCATGGTTAAGGATGTCGGCCGCCAGATCGAGTTTTCACACAAAGATTTTAGATAATATTACATACTTTTCTTATATCATGATATAATGTCTTCAACATTTAAAAAAATAGAATAAAATGATGACAAAAAACAACAATATGAAAACAGGAAGCTGTTTTCAAGTCAACATCAGTATCATTGATTCAATATTTGCATCCACAGCACACAGAACAATACCAAACATTTTATCAATCCATGTTGGGCATGCGCTCACTCAATGGAGGTGACATTTTTTTCCTTTTTTAACTAAAAAATGGTTCCCTACAACAATTTACACATTGCAAAATACCTCATCATAGAAGGCCAGGCAAGAATGACAAAGCTTCTCAACAGATTGGAGGTGTTCATTTTGTCTAGCCATGGATGCAGAAACGGTATCACAAAGAACAGTTATCTGCTTTGAAAACTCTGACTGGAAGTCATTCACAACTGATCTGTTTTCAGCATTCAATGTATCTTCTCTTGCTGCAGTTTATGACAACAAAATGTGATACTAAATAAAAATTAGCAAACACAATGTGAAGAAACAGTTGGTCCAATTTGCAGGAAAAGAAAGAAATGATGCTACCTATTTTTGAAAACAACATAGCATTATCCTTCATAGATTTCTCCAAATCAGACTGCAATACAGATGCTTGAAGCGCCAAAGCATTTTCTGTTTCACAATTCCAAGAGACCAGAATGTTTGTATGAGAAACATATATATATACATACAATACATAAATGCGCACAGTTGTTCCCACACAAAAAGCATGGTCGCAGGGCATTGGCTACCATATGGAGAACCACAGTCACCCCATTGGTGTGCACATCCATGCCAGCCAATGTGGTGGCCCACCCAAAAAAAGGTGCACACAGCTACCATACAGTTTGGCATACATGCACATACATACAAGCTGCAAAATCAGCAGTTCCATTGTAGTTAGGCCACGACCCTTAGAACAAACTCTTTAAGTGGCCCTAGCCCCTCTCTGATGAACATTAGTAAAATTCGAGAAGTCGGCACTTTCTCGTTACTGTCTATTTGATTGGCACTGATCCACAGAATTATATTTTTAATAATTTTTTATGAAGCCCATGAATTATTTAAATTTGAGGACACAGTGACATGTTGAACTTGTCAATGGGCCTAGATTAAGCCCGGTTGCATTCCAATCTAGGTCCATTTTTGCAGGCTTGTTCGTTTAGGTCCAACAGGCTGGGGTCCAAGATCCATATTTAGGGTCAAAAACACTTTACACATTGGATCCTAACCTAGAGACTGAAGAAGCCCGTTGGATTCTTATAAGGGCTATCTATATTTTAAATGTATATTTCATAATTATCCCATATGCATGCTAACAAAATAATATAATATATTACGTACATACATCATAAAAATGGATATTTATATTTTTCTGATTCTTTTATGAATTCATACTTGCTCCTAAAGCCTGGATTCAGTACTAAAAGTACTAACTGGCTATACATGAGAGAACTCAAGCCTGGCCACTTTCTAAAGAGGAGGACATGGACCTTTGCTATAAGATACATGTCGGACCGAGACCTAGACTCAAGACTCCTCAATTGTAAATGGTCTTGGGCCTTGACACAGGTGAGACAGCCCATACCCAGCCAGTTGACAGTCCTAATCTGCATCCCTTGCCAGTTGCCACTATAAAAGAAATTCCCAAGAACAATGAAACCTCAAAAATTCGAGCTAGAGTATACAGACCTGCTTTCCTCTGTTCTGATATAATGTAATCCTTCTCCTTCAGAGCATACTTGGATTTCTTTAGGTCTTCCTTTGCTGTAGCTAGGAACTTGTTGGTATCTTCCAAACTTTGCTGAATAACTTCCCAGATTCAGTCCAACTTGTGCTACAATTTCCAAAACAATACATGAGAAAGTACCCTTCTAGCTTACCCGAGTGCACAAGAGTTTGTTGCTCAAATCAGAGGATTGTTCAACTTGAGCATCATATTTATATTGCAGTTCTTCAAGTTGCTGTAAATGCAGCACCAAAACATTAGAAGAGATGTACCATGCCAAACATAACACTAATGAAGCATGAACACGACACACCTTCTGATTAATTTCAAGCATAGTTCCCATCTGCTCAATCTGTTCTGCCATTGCCTAAATTCAACCAAAAATAATAAATTAAGCATGTGTACAAGTAGCATAGGCACAATTTAGAGCATCTGTGGAAAAAACAAAGATCCATAACAAAACAATATGTATGTATTTCATGTCTGTTGACACACTGTCATATGTTCATTAACAAGTTTTAGTATTATTCTAATTTCATGCAACATACTTTCTTACGTAGTTTCTGTAGTCTATAAAATTTCTTCAATTCAGTTATCTTTGTGCTGCATCCGGTCTTTGGAGGGCAAGTCCATGAACTAATACAAAAATTTTCACAGACTTACGTATTGTAATAGTAAAGCTGTAAATAACACTCTCTATTGGTACTAGGAAACAAAAATGAAGTGATAAAATTATTAAGAATAAAAATCTAAAGACCGAACTTCCATATCATTGTTAAAGATGTAGAAATATTTATGTATCAAGATTCAAGAACCAAGAATGAGCATGCAGTCAGCCTGGGCAAGCTAAACCATTGGTAACAAAATGACTTCAGAGTGGAGGTATTATTCTAGGGTTAATATCAAGGAACACCAGTCACCACTAAGATTCAAGCTTACAATAAAATGTGAGATTTAATTATCCAAAAACTATAAAACCAGGACAAGGCCAATACCTTCCTCTCACTCTCCTCTTGATAGTATCGTTCCTTTGGTATGTAAACCCCATTTTTCTCTCGTGCAGCATAAACCTCTAGATAAAATAAACAGTTTTTAAAATCTCAGAGGCGAAACAGTAATGGTGGACAAAATGAGATCTGCCACAGATCATTAATCACAACCATGAAAACAGAAAAAAAAAAAAAAAAAAAAAAAGAGTGCCAACGACATGATACCTGCTTTAAGCCGGTCAATTTCTCCATAAAGGTCTTTGATAAGAGTTGATTTCATCATTTTTTGGTTGACCTACAAAATACACATATAATCATGTTAAATGTAATTAGAATCATCAATTGTTATAGATAGAACTTCAGTGATAAGCAACTTGATGTACAATCATAGATGGGGTTCCCTGGTGAGGCATTCCTTGTTTTCAAATCCCATAATGAACATAAACATTTAAAGTCATAACAAAGACAATGTAACATACAGCTTCCTTCCTATAACAGCAAACAGTTCTCAGACACTCCAGATTGTGCCATAAATGTACGCCATCTTCACAGTCTCCTCGTATTACAAGTCTATTATGATCCCAAAAAAAGGCAAAAACGCCGGTATGCACCCTCATGATGATTGCAAGTAGTTAATGAGATTTACTGTGGTCTTCACTATTCAAGGAGACTTGGTGAGTGCATTATCACAGATGGAAAGCAAATTCAATGTTCTATGGAGAATATATATGTGGTGAATTAAATAAGGCATGATTGTTATCAAAGGAGGCGATAATTGGGCATGTGCCAAGAGAACTCAACAAGAAAGCAGATTCCCTTCCTAAACAAAGAATGAAAAAGTTCCTTTAAAAATTGCAGACAAGCCTCTCTGTACATGAGCTCATAGTCTCTATAAACTTCTATTTGTTTTGGCATCGTTGCACTCTCTTCAATATTTCTAAAATGTTTTGTTACACTGCAGAGAAATGGTGACAATGAGCAGAACATATTTGCTGAAGTTCAAACTTCACCACATTAAAAAAATGTTGCTCATAATTTCATGGCAATGCATCACAGACAGTACCAAAGGAATATTGAGGCCAATCAGGCAGCTAAGTGCCATGCCAATCCAGGATAAGATGATCCAATATCATTTAACGACATTGATAGAAGTACAAGCTAAGGAACCACTCAACCAGGATTACATAATCACTAAACATCACTAAATGAGGAATCCTCGAATTGTTCGAACCACAATTGGTAGTCTCTCAGGCTACTATTTTGTAATTTATTTCTTGATAGTTATAGATTAGAAGAATATTCCTTTGGTAAGGGTTTTTTCACTCATTTAGGGGATTGTAACTGAACTATGATTGGCTTAACTGCCTACCTCATCATAAACCACAGCAATGTGGCAGACTCATTCTCTCACAAACCCTCTTTGGTGTATTTCTATTACGATGAGCTCAGATCTGAAATTTCTTGCTGCAGGTTGATTGAAATGGGAATCTGAAATGCAGAAACAGTGAAGATGATATGAACTTTCAGATCTGAGATTTCTTGCAGTCAAATGATCCAGATGGGGATGTGTATTTTAGACATTTGACAATTGGGCTATGTGACTAGCAAATAGGGACAGAACTTGCACAGTGGAACATAGTAAAAGGATTGATCGTGGATCTAGGAATAGGTTCAAAAAACTTAAAATTTCCAGATCTGAAATAAAAGAGGGAGGGAGGGAAACAATTGAGATAACAGCTGCCAATCGTGAGTTGCGTAGGATGTGGGATGTGTCAATGTAATTCTTGAAGGCGATTCTTTTTCGGTTATTCAGTGGTGTTCTGGTAAATCTTTTTTTCCATGGAAGCTGGCAGATTGGGTAGAGGTGCAGGATATTTCTCTTCAATTGGGTGCTTGCTTCAATCATATTTTAAAAGAAGCTAATGTCATGGCAGATGCTCTTACAAGGGAGGGAGTTTTTCTTTCTTCTCTCTTTTGATGTATAGTATCATTTTTGTTTCATAGTTCTTTTTTTTGGAGTTTTTTTGTTTGGGCTGGCAATCTGTGGCTAAGTTCTGTTTTGTTTCATTTCGTAGCTTAATAAAATTTTATCGTTATAAAAATTAAAAAAAAAAAAAAAAAAAAAAACAGCTGCCAATCATCGCAGAACTGTGACAATGATATTGAAATCAGACATGGTCAACCCGTTTTTTTTTTTTTTTCATCCTCAAATGGTACATGACTTGAACACACAACCTTGTGGTTGGACTCATGCTTTGCTACCGAATCGAGCGACTGGTGCCTTTGATGTTTGATCAGAGTAGAAGTTCAGGAATCACTCAACGTTTCTAAATGGGGAATCATCAGTTCATCCAAGCCACAAAAACTTGATATGAGGAGACAAGTCACGCCAAAAAGAGAATGTCACCCAACAATAGTTTTTGCGTTAACTTGAGGCAACATTTATTCATCACATGAAGAATAATCATAAAATGAAAGGAACATCCTCATACAAGATTGATAAACCTAAAGAATGGTACTATGGGCAATGGTATCGATTAATACACTACAGCACTAACTGCATCTAGACTTTGAGGGTCCTTCGGCATTGATTTTTTAATTGGTAACACGACTCGAAACCACAACCTCAAGGTTGCAATGGTGAGCACTTTCCACAGTGCCACATTTCCTAAAAGATCTAAGCATTCAAAGATCGGAGGTAATGTTCATCTAACTCAATAAAAATAAGATACGACCAGCTATTGTTACTTAAAATCATTCTAAGTAAATAAATAGATATGCCTTAAATTCATAGGACATTTTCTATTTTTATATTTTTTTCCATCATTTTTCACAATTTTTAAGGTTTCGTGGGGCTTTAGGCTGTGACTCAGTCCAACAAGATTATGCCTGAGTTGCCCCCCAAGTCCAAGTTATAAAACCTCGGATTCAAGTATTGCACACCAAGGAGAAGTGGCAGGCCCACCAAGGAGAAGGGGCAAGGTGAAGAGGATATAGATGGAAGTAGTAAGGATATGCATTTCCATGGATTTGGCTCAAGATAAATCAGAATGGGAAAACAAACTCCATGTAGTCGACACCAACATAGTTGGCACAAGGCTTTGATGATAATGACGAATTGATGATTATCCAAGTATTGTAAAACAAAAAATGAGGGCAGTCATCCACAGATCACATCAAACAAGCAACCAGAGCTATACTACAAGGCCTCATTTTCCATTTAATATAATCTACAGTCGAGTCCAGTATCCTCATCCAAATTTCCTCATCGAGATTGGACTGTTTGTTTCTTTTGATTGGTAACATAACCTGAACCCACAACCTCAAGGTTGCAATCACGAGAACCTTCCACTGTGCCACAATCTCAATGAATTTGGATTGACAATCAATTTGGATCATTAACAATTCGAACATCCAATTCATGGTGATTATTTGAATGGTGAGCGATGACTACAAGTTACAGGCTTACAGCATTAGTTTCAAGTTGGACTCAATGCTCAGAAAGAGTCAGTTTGGCTAGAGCAAAATGGCATGCTCATATGTCACATTTATGGAGAATGAGCCAAAAAAAAGTGTGCATGACCAGGAGCAGTGTTTATTTCACTGTAGAAGGAAAGAACCCTGATTTTGTAAACCTTGAAATTTTGAACTTGGGTTTCCATTGACAATACGAACTGTGTGAGGAAAAGAAACATACCTCTGGCCTATTTTTTATATGTTTTGCTCTGTGGGCATAATCCAATGTACTAAGAGTCTCTTCAAGGCAGTGAACAGAAGGTGAAACAGTAGCAATTATACATGTCTTGGTTCTACCGCCCAATGAATCACGAAGTAACCGAGTGAGCTTGCTGTCCCTGCATGTAGACATAACTTCAGTCAAATTAAAAAGATAAATGCAGTGCATTCATGCAGCAAAACAGAATTTAAAGTATAAATCAGAAATTTACATTAAGAAAAACAAATTTTAAATCTAAAACCTGTAGGGAATGTGTCCAAGATGTTCAACAAGGGCAGTGATGACACGCCCCAAGGTAAGTAGGCTTTTGTTTATCTCACCAGCTTCACGTGCACGGCCCTGAAAGATTTCAACATTATAATAGGTTTAATTAAGAAAGATAAATGAAATTGTAAGTGTTATGTGCAGCGAGAAACTACCAGCAGTGGGTGGGTTTAATACTTTGATTGCTTCAACATTCAACAGGAGGCATCTTACAGTGGCTAACAGAATACTAACTATTGATCATAAGTGTATATTACAAGAAGAATCTAACTTAACCTCTCTGGCACCGGAACGGGAAATATTTTCTGATCCAGCCAGATCAACCAAATTTAGCTTTCCACATTTGATGAGTTCCTCGCCCTCTGGAGTAGCTTCTTTGATATGAATTGTAATAGTAAATAGAGAATGCGAGCGACTGAAAAAAAAAAATTGTCAATAGCAAAATAAAAATCCCAGAGTAGCATTTGAAGCACAAAAGAAAAAGAACTTAATCTTGATAAATTAGACAAAGATAAAGACTAGTCTGACCTAGACTGCTTGTTTAATAAAGTCTCTGCAGTACGACGTTTTGCGGACCCCCTTTCAAGTAGGGTAAAAATCTCATTGGCGCTCGTTACAATTTCCTCTTCTAGGCCTCTTACGAGGACGCCCCCCTTCCCATCCTCCATCAGTAGTAGTGGTTTTTTCTGTTTTTCCTCTGAATTGATCTTCGCTATCTCTTCAGGAGTAAGCAAATCCATTATTTCTTCGTTATACAACTCCAAGAATGTCACTTTTACACTATACTCAGCATTTTGGCTCTCTAAAGTGTCAAATATTTGCTTGACAGCCCGTGGTATGACTCCTGCATCTGGAGGCAACTGCCCCTTAGGCCCACTCTGCAATCCCAAAATGAGCATACACTCAAAAGTTCATTGTCTAGTGATCACAGTCAATAAAGAAAATCCACATGAAAATAAGTTAATTCCTACCTTTGACTTTTTGCATTCACCTTCCATGGTATATGTTTTCCCTGTGCCAGTTTGACCATATGCAAAAATAGTGCAGTTGAATCCTTCTAAGACCTCGTTTACAATAGGAACTACAGCTTGTTCATACAAATCTTTTTGCTGAGCTGCGGGACCAAACACCTACACAAAACAAGCTTTGCATGATTCAGATGTGGATTTGAATTGAACCAAGAAAACGAGTCCACTGCAAATCTGTGAAAACAGGAGCTCCATTTATAGGGAGGGAATTAGCAAAACATGATATCAGAGGCATGACGAAAGACAAATGAATTTAACAGAACAAAATGGTCATCAAATTCCACATGTTTAGTATCTATTTTCATACTTTCTACTTATTATTAAAATCCAAAACTTGGTAAGCATCCATCATGGTAAAAAGCCATCATGAACGCATCCACCCACCCATCCTAAAAACAAAGGATAGAATTTTAGTTCTCCCAATATTTTGAGGATTTCAAAATTCCAACCCAATACAGCCTGCAAAAAAATAAGGGGTGTTCAAAAGCTAATTTCCAGGTTCCCATGGTTCCACCCTAACTTCTTTGAGCCGGCCGCCCAAATGCCACTGTTGGATATGATAAACAACGCAAAAGTTTTCCCTTTTATATCAAAAAAAAAAAAAAGTAATAAATAACAAAGGTGCTCCAAAATGAAATACCTTGATTTTCTCACTGCATAATAGACCCATTATCAAAAACAAAACCAACATATCAGACTGCGTCACTCTAAAAATCACGTCTTATAACAAATAAAAAGCTCAATTATAGCGAATGTACATATATTATAAGTAAACTAGATGACACCTTGTCGAATGTGAAGACCCTGTCAATCTGCTTCCCTGCGATGCTCTGCGACACAGAGACCTCTCTCTGGTACTCATTGCAGGTCACAACCTGCGGAGCATTGTTCCTCAACTCATCCTCACTAAAAGGCCTGAAAAAAGAAAACGAAACAAATAAAAAAAAAACAGAAGAGGTGAAATTAATCAAACACAACAAATTCCAAACCCTAATCCAAACAAGCAGGCGGCGGATCGGAGCCGTCCGTCTGTTGGGACAAATGACCACAGCTATCAAATGCCATCAGTGAAATCCATGCATTAATTAGTCAATCATTTCCTAACCTAACCCTAGAATTAGGCTGATCTTCTAGTATCAGCATAGATAGATATGGATCTGATAGATCATTTAGTAACCCTAGAAGGAGGTGTGAAGGGAAAGACTAAAAACCCTAGAATGAGGTTGTTGGTAGTGGTGGTGGTGTTGTTGGAAGGTACCTGCAGCGGAGGAGGACTTGAACGTTGACGCCTTTCTCCTTTTCGTGGCGCCCGGACATGATTGAAGAGAAGGGGTTGCAGAGAGAGAGGAGAGGAGTTTGTTTAATGGCGAAGGGAAGAAGAAAGAGAGAGGGGTTTTGTTGTGTTGTGTGTGGTTTTCGCTTTTTGTTCTTCTGCGGGCTGCGGCTGCGTGTGAATTTGAAATGAGAGCGGGATCTGAAACTCTCAGAGGGTATTTGAATTTTTTGTGAGGCCGCTTTGGTTGGTGATGAATCTTGGGCCGCAGCGTCACGTGAGGGCGATTATTGATTCCGTGAGAATTGACGGGAGTGCCCCCCTCATGGTTGAATCTATTGGGCCTAGTTGAGTGTAAGTAGGGATGTCCAACGGGCCGGGCCATGTTGTGCCTCCGTGTCCACCATGCCTCCTGTTTCGGCCGGGCCACTGACGTATTTTGATTTTCGTTTCGGTCTTACACTTAAAATTAAAAATTAGGACATACACACTGAGAATATTTAAGTGACACACATTGACACACATATTTAAGTTGTTTGATCAAACTCGACCTACTCCATTGAAAGAGAACTATTTTGATCTCTTCTACTTGAAGGCTTTTTAACAGGATTACCTTCAAAACCTTTACAATCTTTTTTAGAGAATAAGATATAAAAAATATAAAAGAAATTATATTTACAAATTACAATGAGGAAAAAGTAAAAAAAAAAAAAAAGACTTGTAGTCCGCTAATGCATTCAGTTGGATCATAATCTTCAATTTTTTTCTACTCTTGCTTCCTCTTGTCAGCCAAATATCAGTCCCGTAGGCAAACACAACACTCGAGTGTTTCTTCAAATATATTTGTTCTTCTATCATCCACCACACGTCCACCTGCACTAAAAGCCTGTTTTGATGCTACATAAGACATTGGAATAGTTAGTAGATCACGAGTCATTGCGGCTAACACCGAAAACATGTTTTCGTGTTGTTTCCATCAGGCTAAAATATTAAAACTAGATGCATCATACATCTGTAATATACCGGAGTCAAGATACAAGGATAGCCGTCACTATTTTACGCTCTGCCCAGTTTGCTATAAAACAGATCCCGCCTAACTCCACCCGATTGCAGGACTTGTTGAGTGGTCATAGGAACACATGTCGTACCCATTTGTTCACAATAAAATTGAAAAGGTGTTTCTAATTTTCTCCTTATATTTGAAAATTTATCTAAATGTTGATGGTCCATATTTTTATTTATTTCTTCAATAAAAAACTCTACACCAGTTAATTTTAACCTATGATCTAATGCAGCAGTTAAAGAAAATGCCATTGGAGCATCTTTCCAATATTTATTAAATTTTTCTTCCTTTTTTTAACGTCTTTAAGTAAAAAATGATCTCTAAATCTTTTAAATTGTAAAGCAATTCCCAAAAGATAATTTAAAGCTCCATTAGATGTGAGATAATACACCCTTGAGAATAATAATGTTGAACTATAAAAAAACTTGTAATAAATCTCTTATGTGGGCACACAACTCCCAATGTTCCTCAGTCATCAAAGAATCTTGCACATTAAAAGCACAATATTTATTCAAAACTACTTTTCTATCAATTGCCTTATTTAACAAATCATGCATAGAACTCCATCTATGTTAAACATCTTTCAGTAATTTTATAGCTGATACATTATGCCTCGCACATATTCTAGAATATAAATGTCTTCTTTGTGCGGAGCAGAAAATATATTTAGCGGTTTTTCTAATTTTTTCTGTTGCAGTGGAAATATACTTTAAAGCAACTCCTGCCAAAAAGATAGAACCCTCTATCAAAGATGCAAGCGGCATTTGCAATTTCATTAGTTCAATAGCCACTATATTATTTATTGCATTATCTAAAGTTACAACTATAACTTTATCCTTAATATTATATTCATCTAATTTTTCCAAAATAAGGGCCATTATCTATTGTCACTGTGTGGCCATTCAGGTTTTGCAAAACTAATTATTCATTTATTAATAACTCATTTTGTATCTATGTTACGGGCAATAATACAAATATAACTATCATATTCTCTAGATGGTCATATATCTGTACTTATAGATATTCTATCCGGAATATTTTCAAAGTAATTTTTAATATTTTTCTTCTCATTTAGCCAAAGCCTAATAACATCATTTCTATCAGTATTTCTAGAAATCTTTCTAAATTGTGGTTGAAGATTATTTTGGACAATCTTTAAAAAAACTCATTTCCAACAAAAACAAATGGTAATTCTGGTGTTGAATAAGAGAGTTGAATGCTTTGAGAGAGAGCTAAAGAGTGTAGAGAGAGTGAGAAAGTGGTATAATTTTGGTGAGAAATGAGAATGAGAGGGGTGGGTATTTATAGACTTTATAAAATAAAAAAGTAAACATAATATACCCCTTATATGACCGTTTTATGGTGTGTGTGTGTGTGTGTGTGTGTGTGTGTGTGTGTGTGTGTGGGGGGGGGGGGGGGGTGTGTTTAAAATGGACTTTTAAAAAAAATGATCTTTTCTTTTAAATATAGTCGTTGGCGGGCCTATCAAGTTGTGCCGTGTCGGCACGTGAAGCACGGCACGGGCTGGCCGTGCCATGCACCTCGGCTTAGCACGGTCCGTGTCGTGGGCCGTGCCATTGACCAGGTCAGGCCACGGGCCGTTGACTCCCGTGCTATGCCGGTCCGACCCATTTGGCATCTCTAAGTGCAAGCATACTTGGAGCATCCCCCAAGTAAAATTCTAAAGATTTACCAGAAAAAAAAAAGGTTAAATTTTAAAATTAAGTGGCATTCTGAATTTTAGAATCTTGAGAAATCTGTTTGACAAAAGTGACTTTTGTTAGATTGTATGACCTCAATCTAGTGGATAATATGGATAAATTGATTTGTTTCATTAATTAATTTATATTTCCATGCTTTATTCATGAGATGAATGGTATTTTATTCTATTTTTGCACATGACCAATAAAAAATGACATGATGGTTCATGAGATGAACCGGATCCCGCAAGTATATTAGATGTAATCCATATGTTTGGATGAGATCTGTGACGCCCCGGAGTCCCACAATCGACTATAGAGAGGAAAGTGATTGGGATTATATGTAGAGCTTACACCCTTACTTAGCATGAGGCCTTTTTGATGGGTTGAGGCCCATCAAAACAAAACCATGAGGGCCAGTGAGCCAAAGCGGACAATATCATGCATGGGTAAGGGGTGGGGCGTTACAAGATCTACCTATAGGAGACATAGATCACAAATTTTTATACTTAAATTGATTCACAGCTGGTGATGAGATTGGGCATCTCATCTGATAAAGTTGTAGCACTGTGATCATTATGAGATAGTGTGACATGTCTCGATCATCAAAGTGTAAGACTCTGGATCATTGTGCTGGTACATTAGATGTACTGAAGGACCATGAGTAGCACCTTGTATAAATTTGTCTTTGATTAAAGGATTGCTCTCATAATTCTCAAGCTTTAGGCTCTTAATCCTAAGAGATTAATGGACTCAAGTTTTTACTATACGTTTACTTTGAGTCATCAATTAGTGAGGCCAATTGTAAGTGTCACGTCCCTCGAACCCGATTAGAGAATAAACCAGATCCGGGGAGTGAAATTTAGAGCTAATTAAAAATTTTGCCCTTTTAGGTCCAAGGATCGTAAGTCCGCTGTGAGGATATTGCATTTCAAACCTCAAGTAATTAAAGAACTGCGGAATTCATACAATTCAAGGCATATTTGAATATCAACAATGAATAGTAATCTCATTAATATTTAAAGTTGTAAAAGAACAGTTCAAACTAAACGAAGAGGTTAAATTATCAATAATGGTCATCCCAATATCCAATACTATTAAAAGAACATGAAGTCAACAAAATGAAAGGTTCAACGAGGAATAATAAATGAATGAATATAAGTCTACTGAAGTCCCATGTGAGTCTCTCATGTGTCGTGTATGATGACGCTGCTCTACGTCATCGGTACGCCACTCACGCTCCTCATCTGCTGGTTAAGGATCTCCTCACCTGCTTGCTCCTCATAGTAATCACCTGAGGAGTCTGCACACCAAGGAACGGAGTCGATGACATGTTCAGCAATAGATAAGCAAGATATAATAAACATGGCATGCATCAAGTATAAGAATAATGACAAGTGTATAATCATGATGATACAAGGAATCGAAGCTAGGCATAAAAGCATGAATAATAATCACCAAGAACAATAACAAAAAATCCTAACTTCACTAACAATAACCATTATCCATGCAATGCAATGCAAGAATCAAGAGGGAGACTCTGAGGATGTCCTAGCCACCTCATGGGGTATCAGTAACAATCCAATCTAGACTACTGATACCAAAGTCCGGTTCCAGGGGGATCTTAGCTCCCAGTCCTAGGAATAGCAGCACGGTCCTAGCCCGCTCCCAGTTATTCAACGCGATTTGGGGAGTTCTGTTGGCACCACGATTTGTTCTCTTCCCACCGCGGTTATTATGCAGTTTTTTTTTACAATAATATCATTATATGAAATGACTAAAATGGACATCTCATAATCCATGTTGAAAATCAAATCCTTCTCTTCACACACATAACTCATCTCTCATCTCTCCCCTTTTCACACACATAACTCCACTCCCCCTTCACCACCGGTTTTCATATTACCATTCCTTCTTCCCCCCATTGCACTATCTCTTCCCACATTCTCTTCTTCCTTCACTCTCTTTACGGTATTGTACCACTCTCCCACACTTCATCTTCTTCCTTCTTCCCCGTGCTCCCATCATTTTTTCTTTTTTGTAGTTCAATCAAACCAAACATTGCAATGGACAAGGAAATTAAAAAGGAAATCTTGTCTTTCATTCCTACTAGCAGCGAAAAGGTAAGTTGGTTTATTATTTCAGTGTTTTCGCAAATTTTTTTCAAGTTCTGTATAGTAGATGTTCGTGTTTTGTCCGGACTGGTATGACCGAACATATGTATAATGTTCGGCCAAACGGTACCGAACAAATCCTTAATGTTCAAATATAAATATCCGAACATTAATCATATGTTCGAATAAAAATATCCGAACATATGTGTTATGTTCGGATTTATGATTCCGAATGGTACTGAGACGATTTCTTGCCATTTCATTCAGATATTGAATTGAAAATTTTCTTATTTGTTTCCAATTGCAATATGTTAACATGAGCCCAAATCATCCTGTTGAAAATTTTCTTATTTGTTTTCAAAATTGCAATATGTTTCCAATTGAAAATTTTCTTATTTTTGCAGGTTTTCATGAACCCAAATCATCCTGTTCCACCTATTGCCAATAAATGGAAAGAATCCCATCTTCCTTGCGCAAGCCAATGGGAATTAGCATACGAAGATCGAATAAAGCGTTTTAAAGAGATTATAAGTTCAGATGTAGCAACATGTGAGACCGTCTCATTGGACTGAGGAGATTGTAATTTTTTTTTTTTGTGCTTGTAATTTTCACTTAGCCACATGTCTGGCAGAGTTCATGTATTATCTAACAGAAGATCCCATGTACGCACAAAACTCATAATTAGCACTGCAATTTGAGTTCTTCACTGCCTTCTTTATTGCCTTCTTGTGCTTCTTCCACAACCTCCTCGGTTATTCGATGGTGCCTCATGTTGGAAGCTGTCGGTCTTACTCGGGAACTGCTTGGCCTATCCATTTCTGAAACATTGGAAAACAAGTGATTAAAAAAAAATTCAACATGTACTGTTCGGTACTGTGTGTTCGAACAAATCTAAAATGTTCGTCATGTAATAGCCAAACAAGTCCAAAATGTTCGGGCAATATATTTCGAACATTCCTAAAATGTTCGGCTGTAAATGTTCGAACATTTTGAGAATGTCCGAAATTTCAGGACCGAACATATCGCAAAGATAAAAAAAAAATTTGAACAACTGCAACCAGTGCAAAAAGGTCAATTTTGAGCGACTCAAACCTACTGAGTATGTACCTTTGAACATATTTTTATGTGAGATAGTTGCTACATTAACCTATTTTACTCAAATATCACAATGAGAATGGTGAAGAAGGAAGGTGACTTACCTTGACTAAAATGGAGGTTTATGTGACAAAAGAGGTCTTCCTTCTTATTTATGTGCTTCTATCATTTCACTTGGCTAATCGTCCAGCAAAAATGTAGGTCTAAATAGGTAGTGGAAGAGCCTTCTCCGGTTACAGTATGAATAGAGAAAGGGGAGAAATTTTTGAAGAAGATGTGTGGGAAGAGAATAGAGGAGTTGTAAATGAAAGGGGCAGTTTGGGTATATTGATGGGTGCAGAGAGAAAAAATTATAAATAATCATACTTTATACATCGGTGTGGCGAGAAATGCTGTGGGAAGAGAACAAATCGTGGTGCCAACAGAACTCTCCTAACAAAAAATCCTAACTTCACTAACAATAACCATTATCCATGCAATGCAATGCAAGAATCAAGAGGGAGACTCCGAGGATGTCTTAGCCACCTCATGGGGTATCAGTAACAATCCAATCTAGACTACTGATACCAAAGTCCGGTTCCAGGGGGATCTTAGCTCCCAGTCCTAGGAATAGCAGCACGGACCTAGCCCGCTCCCATTTATTCAACGCCATGGACACCATCCAAAGCCCACTGCCCACCCCGATGTCCGAGTAGCCGACCCATCAATAAAACCTCAAACTGCAGTTGACCATGATATGCAAACATTTCTATAGTGAATCCCACTATAGTGAACAATAGTAATGAAGTGGTGTTGACAAGAGGAAAACCAAGACAGGCAAGTCTGGCTAGCTAAACACACAAGACATGCTCATAGGGATTATCCCATTCAAGACAATACAAGACAAGTCCAGCCCACATGATAATCCCTTATATGCTAGCCAGTCATGTTTATCAAATACATGACACACGGTTCCTAAGATACACTCTAAGTCAGGTCCATATCCTAGTCCTATAAGGATTTATGTTTTATAATTAGTTAGGTGTGTTATGCCAAGAGAGTGTACAAGGAACAATAACAACAGATACAATTAATAAGTCAAGGAGTAATTACAATCCAAACCTAGGTAAGTGGTATCATCCATGTACCCCACATGTTCTAACGGAATTCGTGCGAGAATTGGATCAACGATGCTTTTAGGGAAATCCCTTGGTGTACAATCATGTTAAGCATCGATCGATTCAATTCCATACGCATTCGGTTATACCATGCGCAATACACGAATACCTAGACAACCTATCGAAGCACATCAAGCCACGTGCTTCGATTTCAATCCCTAATAATGGTCATGTGAGAGCAGGTTTATGGTTTCCAACATCTAAGGCCCAAACCTAAGTTAACAGTCTCATTTCCAATAAAACATGAACTGGATCATTAATCCGAGTAATTCCTTACTCCCCGAACTTTGATTGTTATGCAACCTGTGCCACTGGATTCTACGTTTCAATGGCTTTCCATCGTTACATTTCATGTAGAAATCCAACGGTCGGATTAAAAGTTATAAGTCTCCGAAGTTGCCAAATTCTGCTAAGTAATTACCCTTCGATTGATCAAACTTTCTGTCCGATCGGTCGGACAGTGCCCAACTGCAGTTAACTGAGACATGTTCTCTGTCCGATCAATCGCACAGAGTGTCCGATCAATCAAACAGTGTCCGATTGGAGTTAACTGGGGCATATTCTTTGTCCGATCGATCGCACAGAGCGCCCGATCGATCAGATAGCAAACTATAACCTCGAAAATGGGTTTTCTACTTCTTCTACCCCTTTCCATTCCATGGCTAGACCTGCAGAAAACGAGCCTCCATGCTCCCCGTCCATTGCATACTTCACAAATCATGCATTCTAACAGACTAAAGACATCTAAACATACCAATTAAGAATTAATTCATCTCATTCCAAAACCTAATCTAGCATGTTAAAGACCCAAATCAAAATCAGAAACAAACTTGGCATTTGGGTATTCTAGCATTTGATCAATATCAATTAATAAAATAATACATTCATGTTAAATAATAAATTGCGTATCAACTTGCCTTAACGAAGAAGAAGAAGATAATTGGGGAAAAACTTGAGGAGAAGCTCTACTACCACGAAATCCACCGATCTAACCCAATCAAACACAACCTAGAATGCAAAGGAAAAGGAAAGAAAGAAGAAGATCAAGATCAACCTAAATCTAAGCAAAGGGGAAGATGATTGAAAAGGTGAGGGTAAGAGAAAGCTTACTAAACTAATATCAATGGAAAGAGGAGATCAAGAGGATGAAGATGAACGGTACAAATCGT
Organism: Litsea cubeba; assembly: GCA_012931725.1. Classification (NCBI taxonomy): domain Eukaryota; kingdom Viridiplantae; phylum Streptophyta; class Magnoliopsida; order Laurales; family Lauraceae; genus Litsea; species Litsea cubeba. The sequence continues at coordinate 39,478,320 of CM022948.1, forward strand.
GGCGATGATCTCTCCTGGAGAAGCTCTGGGCTTAAGAAGATGAAGAGGAAGAAGAAGGGGCTGCTGGAGTCTTCGTTGCAGAGAATGAAGAGTAGATTAGGGTTAATCCCTGCTTAAGGAGAAGGGAAGGGGAAAAAGATCACTTTGCCCTTAGGTGGGTCCAGTGAAGGAATGGGCTACATGAAGGATTTCTGATCGTCAGGTTGCGACGAGTCAAGAGACAAAAATGATCAGCGCAACGAGACCTTTCCAACGAACCCAAAATCATGAGGATTGGAGTGTTTTGGAAAAACGCTCAATTTTCCCTAAATTGTAAACTATCCCCTGCTAGGGTCAAACGCGGTCGAAATCGCACGAAACTTCACAAACACTATTCTTACACTAAAAGAAACTCGCTCATGATCTAAACCTACCTAAATATCTAACGATACAATTAATTATAATAATAGTAAGATAAATGGGTCAACGGGCCGCTATTAGGCCCAACTGACCCAGTAAGGTCGGGGACCTTACAGTAGGTCAACACCTCGATGCCTTTGGTACATGGTAGTAGGGCTATGAGAACATATAATTCTCAAGATGGAATCTATCTTCATAAATATCCCCTTGTGCCAATTAATGGATTTTATCACAGTGAGTGCGCATCCCGTCTTAATTAAGAGTTATTTGGATGGTACTGATAATTACTGTGATTAATTGGGTCGCAAGGATAATAAGAGATTGATCCAATTTGGTTGGACATATTTATTCTAATAGATCCATGGATATAATTGATGGAGGGGCCTACTTATAGTAATTGGAAAGTTTAGGGTCTTCTTGTAATAATTCATAACACTGGAGTGCAATTGCATTTAATTAGTGGACTTATTTGCAATTAACCGTGGGTCCGGAGTTCACATGAGATGTGGGGTCCAGATTCCTAGTTGTAGCCAGATTCTAAGGAATCCTTAGTGGTCCTCATGTTAGCCCTAATAAGAGAAGGTTACTAATCTCAATAAAACTAAGGAAATGAGGAGTAGGATACTTACAAGAATATAAGTGAGGCTTCTAATCTTGGTCTAAGAGGAGGTGTGCCATAAACTATAATTTAGAGGTGAGGGTTAGAGATCTCAACACACAATAATCTCTCAAGTTCCTCTCTCTCTTCCTCCTCCCTCTCTTCCGGTTTCCTACTAGAGTGTAAGGGTTTTTTCTACTTGGAGATCCCACCATTCTCCTTTAAAAGTTCTCTAAGAGGGTCATAGCATGGAAGAACACAAAGGCAAGGGAGATCAAAGTTTACGAAAAGAGTTTTTCGTAGAGATCTAATTCTCGATTAGAGCACAACAAGGCTCCAAAGGTATAGATCTATTATCTATTTGAATTAGTAGATCTAGCTATGCTTGTTGTTTCTTGATCTATCTTCTTGATGGATGTTTGATCTTAATGCATGAAATTAGGATTTTAGATCTTGGGTTTGGGTTATTGGCCATATAAATATTTGATCTCTACATCAATTAGGGTCAAAAGTTTTGAATACTTATCGATGAGGCCCATCCTACTTCTAACAACTTTCATATAACTAGCTTAGCAAATCCTCACCATCAAAGCTTTATCGAACAAGGAATTCAAAATTCCAAGAGACAATCCCAGCATTATTGCTAGGATTTCCAAAAAAAAAGAGAATTCATGTATAAGAAAATGTTTGCCCTCATTTTACATTTCCATATGCAATGGTCTTACACATCATGTTTGATTGTAGTGACTTGCAATGTGGTGCGCAAATGAGGTGTGAAAACTAATGTGCAAGTATGGCCATTTATATACCAAAATTTCCACACCTGTATATATAGGGGTGAAATTTATTCACACCCCTCAAACCCAAATAAGATTCTAAAGATTTACCACAAAAAAATAAAAGTAAAGTTCTAAAATTAAGTGGCATTTTGGAATCTAGAATTCTTAGAATTCTGCTTGCCGAAAGTGACTTTCATACAGCTAAGCAAATTCTCACTATGTAAGCTCTAGCAAACAAGGAATTCATAATTATCAAAGACAGCCCAACAATTGTTGTCAAGATTTCCAAAAAATAAAAAATAGAGGGAGGGGGTGTCTCATAAAAAAATTTTGTGCTCATTTATTATCATGTGAAATGGTCTCGCATATCATATTTGTTTGTACTGATTTACATGTGGTGCACAAATGATGTGTGAAAAATGGTGTGCAAATATGATCATTTATGTACCAAAATTTTCATTTGTGTACATGTGAAAATGATTGGCAGCCCTCAACTCAAAAGGCATGGTATGGTAATTTTTTTCACTTGTGTGGCCTATCAAAGGCCTTCATGTTCTTAATTCTTGTAGCCCCCTTATTTGGAATCCAAACTGTTCAATTTGTTATTGAACTAATAAACCGCAAGACATTGAAGCTAATGAGTAAAACTTCATAGATTTTGAGTAGTTTGTAAACAAAGTCTCAACTGATACATCTAATTTTCTAAACTTTCATGGACCCCACTTCATGATATGAACTGTTAAATATTCTAGCATTATTAGTGAACAACAAGACGTAAAGTTTTATATCTTAATTCTTCATGGATTTTGATAAATTTATGAAAAAAATCTAAAAAATCAAATAAATTTAAAACAGTTTGATGTACTCATTTACTCATGTGAAAATGATAGTTTTGAAAAATATGATATCGTGTTTCATATGTGTAACACTTGCTTGAAATCCACTTTCCTATCGCATGAATAAAAGGCAAACAACCCCTCAAATCATGCCTGACTTAGGGGGGATTTGTCTATAAAGTAAGCCTCAACTTAGCGTCGGGGCTCACCATCTGGAACACATGCCAGGGCCCATGTTTTGATCCATCTAAGTAGACGATAAAACAAGGACCTCCCCTGGAAGTTGTGGATCCCGAGGTTTGGCACCCATGCGAATGAACTAGACCATTGGATCGAGTGTGCATTCATTTTTTACGGTGAAAACTTCTTGGTCGCGGATCAAGTTGGGCGGTGATGATCGGAGCCTCCATCACTATACATGAGCCATATTAGGGGAGATCTTTCAATCCGCCTTAGTCTCATGCCCAGGTGGGGGCTGAGGTGGGTCCCACAAACACTGTTGAGCACCAACGCTTAGCAGAAAGGCTCCTATATACATACATAAAACTCCCGACGTGATTTTTACCAAAAAAAAAAAAAAATTTGCCCCTCCCAGTTAGACCCACTATGGTATATGACAACCATGGAATGCCATTAGATGAGATCTACTCATGTGAAGAATTTTCGACTCTGTTAGATTATCCCAACCCGTTGGTCCATGGACTCAAATTTAATGGTTTTAAAGACTTCACTTTCTTGTGGTTTCAATCCAATATTGAGTAAAAGTTGGATAAGTGTCAAATTTGAGCTTTGATAGCAATTTACGGAGGGTAGTATGTGTGAAATGATTGGATTGGCTCAAGGTGGGCTCCACGCCCTACAAACATAGGGGTGCAAAAAGAGATTAGCTCTTAAGAACCACAGTAAAAGCTAAAACTAATTATATTAACCAAGAGGGTGTGCTTATGTGATGAGAGGAACCCATCGTACAAAAGAAAATTATTTTGATTTTGGAAATTTTCAAAAAGGTAGAAAACTTCTGTTTCGTTTTAAGAAAAGTACATGAAGATTTGAATTATTTCAAAATGGTATAAAAGTCTTACACAATTCTTTCAATCAAGTTCTTTCCATTAAAAAAATTATGAAATTACCGAAATACCCCTATATCATTTCTCAAATGTTTTCTTTAATAAATCACTTAAGAGAAATGGCCAAGTTCAACCCAAATGACCTAGTGGTGCCCACTTCAACTACCATTATGCATGGATGGTTTAAAAAATGGATTCCAAATGACTAAGGGCATGTTTTTGTAACCATTTTCCGTAATTTGGCAATTTTCTGAAGAAAACAGGTTTTTCATGTGTTTGATGCAACAAAGTCTGTAGAAAACTAAGTCCTGCCACGTCAGCTTTTTCCATAGAGAGGTCATTATTTCATTTCCTACTAGCACGAAGCCCATGTGTGATACACAGGTTATAAGCCTTGTGCGACCTAAGCAATATATTAAGATTAATATCCCTTTCATATAAATTCATTTATAACAAAATAATTAAAAAATTCAAATCAACCAAAAAATTATGGAAACCAAACCTTTCTTCTTTTAATCCACTTCAGCATACACATTTCATTTAAAAATAAAGGATTCGTATGTATTCATGCTCATTTTGAATACTATATAAAAAACTTTGAAAATAACCTTAATTTATAGAGTTCAAAGGCACGTTTGCAAATTATGTGAAAAAATATACTTTTTGAAAACTAGATTTTTCGACAATTGATTTTTCCTTCCTCGTCGATCTCATCTGGGGCCCATAAATGGGGTTCCAGCTAGGCATGTAAATCCGCCCGGCATGGCCCACTCATGACCGGGCCCAGTTGTGCCCGGGCCGGGCCAGCACAGCCCATGGAAATTATACGTGCCGTGTCGTGCCCAGTGCTTTGGGGGTCAGCCCAACACGGCCTTGGTTGTGCCGCGCTAGGCTATGCCTACGGCTGTGAAAATTGACCGAAATAACCGAACCGCCCGGCCGAACCGACCGTTTGGGCGGTTCTATATATATTTTTTAAAGAAAACCGACCGATTGGTTATTTGTTTCACCTAAAAATTAAACTACGGTCGGTTTTTTTATAAACTAAAAACCATTCGGTTAAAACCGAACCGACCGAATTGTTAAGCAGCTGGAGAATGCACTGACTTAGTGACTTGAACTGTTGAACATCTGCATTTTTTAAGTACTACTAGCTAGCTGCTGGGCCTGTACTTATTATTAATTGCTGCTGGGCCTGTTTTATTTGTGTGTAAGTTACTAAATTAGATTGGACACTTAACTTATTTAATGAAATTAAAGGCCCAATGGCCAATTAGACCAATACAAAATGAGGCCCGACCTATTCAAATTAGGGCCCAGCCCAAAATCGAAAACCAACCGGAAACCGACCAAACTGAATGTTCGGTTTTCCCACTTGCACTAAATACAGTGGTCGGTTTTTGGTTATCTATATCAAAAAAACCGAACATTTGGCCCGGGTGCAGAGGTGACTGAAAACTGACCAAGACCGACCACCGACAGCCCTAGCTATGCCCCAGTCAGGCCAGGGCCGTGTGGCCTGTGGGTGGCCCACAGATCCCCCTCCCCTTTTTTATGTTTAATTATTACAAGTTTGAACTTGGATCAATATATATATATATAATGAAATTTAAACCTTCTAATAAATGAAAAAGAAGACCTTACAATTTAGAAATCTATGATACATTCTAAAAAAATAATTAGAACTTGAAACCAATGAGTGCATTTCTAAAAATTAAATTACAACTTTTAAAAACTATGATAAAATCTAAAACTAAATTACATGTTGAAAGTATATTATACATTCTAAAAAATAAATTAGACTATGATTATCATCTATGTAACGGCCAATAACTAGTCTTCTATCTTGAAATTCATCCAAGAGGTTTTATGTTCTATCCTCTGCTTGATACCAATCTTGTAACACATGTAGGTCTCCACGGCTTGTTCTGATAGCATAGTCCTCCTGGGTCAATAAGGTGCCCACTTGCACTAAATGCCTGCTCTGATGCAATTGTAGACACTGGTATTGTTAGTATATTATGGGCCATGGCGGAAAGCACAGAAAACTTAGTTTCTAATGATTTCCACAATGCCAAAAGATCAAAAGCATCTTCTTCATCATCCGGGATTGGAACAAGATTGCTCCCCAGGTACATTGTTAATTTATTAAGGTTGTAAGAGGATCCTCTGGAAGAAGAGGAGTCACTTCCATGAGATTTCCTCATAATACTCCAAATGACCTTCTTTTTCCCATTATGTACCTGGGGAGGGCCTGTTGGGACCGTGGGTGCTATGGATCTGCCTAATCGGGTAGCATAATCCAAATAAAGTGTTTCTAATTGTGTCTTAACTGTAGACATGTCATTTATATTATTTGTATTCATATTAGATCTTATTTCTTCAAGAAGGGTTTCTACACCTTTTAATTTCAATACAGGGTCTAATGCAGCAACTATACAAAATGTTAAAGGAGCTATTCACCAATATTGTGAAAACTTTGCCTCCATTTATACACACAGAAGTTGAAAAAGCTGAAAATCTCTATACTTTTTAAAAGAAAGACTTATTTCATAAAAATGGGTTAAAGCTTGATTTGATGTGGGATAATATACCCCGAAAAAAATAAGGTTGCATCACGAAAAATTTCTAAAAAATCTCTTATTATCTCAAGAAGGGTCCATCTATCATCACTTATATAAATGTTTTCACGTGTTAAAAATAAGTTGACAATATTGATTTAGTGCCATTTTATAGGCACGTGCTTGTTTTAACATTTTATAGGTAAAATCCCATATATGCTTTACATCTTGTGATATTTTTTTAGGACTTAGACCCAAATTTACACATATTTTCCTCCACCATTGTTCTCACGAGGGAGAACAAAAAATGAAACCTACAATCCATTTAATGATCTCTAAATCATCTTTAATAGATTTTACCCGTACTTGTACGATAAGATTTATGATGTGGCATGCACATCTATTGTGAAATAGAGCTCCATTTAATCAAGTTGAGGCGCATGTTTTAGTAAATCTGCTGCGACATTGTTAGTGCTTGCATTATCTAAAGTTATAGCAATTATTTTATTTTTTATATTATATTCTCTAAGTTTTACAAAGATGGTGGATCCTATTCTAGCACCAGTGTGTGGGAACTCTAATAAAGAAAATGAAATCATTTTTTTCTGCATCACCCAATCACTATCAATATAATGTGATATGATTGCAATGTACCCCACATTTTGTTTAGAGGTCCATAAATATGAAGTTAAAGCCACTTTTCCAGGTATGTTTTGAAAAACCTGTTTTAAACTCTCTTTTTCTTTTAAAAAAGTTTTTACTGCATCATTTCTAGCAGTAGCTCTAGATATTTTATGCCATAAAGGAACAAAGGCTTCCCTAAAAAATCTTTCAAAGTGTCGGTCTTCAGCAAGTATAAATGGTAATTGGCGAACTATTATAAACCTTATAAGTTGATATCTAGCATTATTATGGTCATAGTGAAAAACTCCTAAACCACCAATTGAATTTGTTTAAGAAAGTTGTGTTTGGATGGTACTAGGTGGTCATGACACATGCAAACCGTCGTTTTATCCGATGTTTAGCTGTCAATAAATTGAGTTAATGTGTCTTTAATGATTTGATTAAACAATGGTTACTAACTGTCGGTAATTTAAATATTAGCGATATATAAAAACCGTCATTAATTTACATATTATCGACACTTTTTAACTGTTGTCTTTTAAAGTGACTACAAAATAAGCGATGGAATTGGCGACGGACGCATGTGTCATTTTTTTTTTTGGAAAGCGACGGTTCTTGGCCATCGTTTTTTAGCCCTTTTTACGTAGTGCACCTCCTGCCCCAGCGCCAACGGTATTCGTGTGTATGGGCACACATGTTCTCATGTGTCTAAAAAGGTGGCTAGTGCCACTTGCTGATTTGGCACTGAGGAGATCTTTGTAATATTTACATTGTGCCTTTTCATTTGTTCCTCCTTTGGGATTTAGGACCTTGACTTTTACAAAATGAGATCATACAGGAAAAGCCAATCTTGTTTTTCTCTCTTTTTAGTTGTAGAACCGAAACATACATGCTCTTCACCACCAGTGGGTTCGGGTTCTTGGGGATTATGACTATCTACTTCTATCCCCTGACTTTGATCTAAATGAATAAATCCAGGATCTTCCTCATTTAGAGAGAAGTCAAGGTTGAAAGGTTGTGATGGTCCAGCCATTTTTTTAAATAACAAATTTTCAAGAAAAACTTAAATAAAAAATTATGTATAATGTATTTTTTTGTGATAATTTATATAAGAAAGGGGAGAAGATGAGACTTAATATATAATATTACTATATATTATTATTAAATAAAACTCAAAATAAAAAATAATAACTACCTTTATGGGAGAGGAAGAGCTAATGGAGAAGTCATTCTTAGAGATATCCTCCACTTTAGAGAAGTCACTCTCACTCTTCACTTCTTAGAGAGCTTAGACTTTAGAATGAGACCTAAGAGAGCTTAGAACCTTAGATGAAGTGTGAGAAATGAGAGAGAGTAGATGAGTGTAGAGAAATGAGAGGAATGAGGGCTATTTATAGAGTTCCTAAGCAATAAAATGACACAAAATACCCCCTCATATGATCGTTTTATAGCAGTTGGGGGGTATAATGGTAAAAAATGACCAAAATACTAATACCCCCCCCCCCCCACCACCACTATTTGACCTTGGATTTTGGGGGGGGGGTGTTTAAATATGTCAAAAAATGTATTTTGATCGTTTTTTTAAGGGAAAGGGTGATGTTTTTCAAAAATTCATACTGTTGGGCCTAGGTTGGGCCGGGCCTCATGCCGGGACGCCAACGGGCTTAGGGGCACTGACAGCCCTAGCCCAGCATGGCCCAAAGGGGGACTGTTGGGCCTGCCGTGGTAGCCTATTGACCAAGTCAACGGCCAAGGCACGATTTTTTCATCCGGGGCCCATATTTACATGCCTAGTTCCTACTACTTGAGCTTAGTGCTAGAGGGGCCCACTCTCAACTCAACTCAAAACCCACTCCACGTACCCTCTCCTTCATTTTCGTTTCAACTGAACTAAAGAGAGCTTCTTCTTCTCCCTTTCCAGCTTCTTTCTCCCTCCTGCATGTTGTTGAAATCCAGCCCAATATAGAGTTTTGGCTACACCTCTCTCTCCTTTATCATCTAAGCTTTCCATCCCTACCATTTCTAACGAGATATATCTGGAACTTCATCCTTTTCAAGCCCTTCTCCCTGGTTAGAGTACTTCCAGGTAAGTAATGGTTTTCACCTCCTATACATGTCTTTGCTAGGTCCTCTAGAGCCTTGATTCAATGCACGCAAATCCTTTTGAAAAAGGTTCTTTTCTGCTCTTATTTTTGGGGTTTTTTAGGGCATTCTTGGGGCCAGGGGCGGACCCAGGATTTCATCTTGGGGGGGGGGGGGGGGGGGGGGGAGGCAACTTAAATAAATATATTTTAACAAATCAAGATAGCTAATGTTTTTTTATATTTTTTTCTGGACAAATATCCAAGTTCAAGCATGATAAATATATTAAAATCAAAGACTAAATTTCGCATTAAAAATAAAATCAAGATCTAGCTGACATAAATAATTGTATTTTAGTACATTTCAACTCCCATAACCCATCAAAATAGAACTCGACGTTCTTTTAAATTTTGAAAGTCTTCAATGATTGATTATGTGCTAAACTTCTCCGCAATTTCCCTCTCAATGTACACAAGACAAGGGCTAAACTTCTCCGCAATTTCCCTCTCAATGTACACAAGACAAGAGTCTGTGAGAAACTCGTCCTCAATTTTGTTGCGAAGTCTAGTTTTAATAAGGCTCATGGCTGAAAATGATTGTTCAGTAGTTGCAGTGGAGATTGGAAGAGTAAGCACAAGGACGACCACTCTAAAAATAAGTTGGTAGACTGTTGATGTTCTAGTCCTTACCAACCATTCGCACAGTTTAGAAATAGTTGACAATTCTTTGAAGTCTTTATGTCGAACTACATTATGCTCATAATGGTTCAGTTGTATTCTCAACTGCATCTTCTCATGATCAGTGAAATCTTGGGGATAAAATCTCTCTACCAACTGGCAAATGTCGTCAATTTTAAAAGACTCATGTGAAAGTTGAGGATGTAAAGCTGAACTAAGAATAAGCAACTCCACTGCGTTCCCACTAAATAGACGATTTAATTCTTGCAACTGAGAATCAATTGCAGCATAAAAAATATTCACTCGATAATAGGGGTGTACACGGATCGGATTGGTGCGGATTGGGCCAAATCCGTCACCAATCCGTTGCCTTCGGATTGACGGTTTTGTAATCCGTCACCAATCCGTTACTGTTGAAATCCAATCCGATCCGATCCGTGGAGGAGCGGATCGGATCAGATTAATCCGTTCAATCCGTTACTGTACATTACATGGAAAAAGAAAGAAGAAAAAACCCATAAATTTTGAAGTCACCGAATTAAAGGGGCATGAGTTGAGAGCTGTATGTCTATTCTATTCATAAGGTTAGTGACTCCTTACATTTTTTTCTTATTTTATATATATAATTTTTTTTTAATTTATATTTAATGACAACGGATCGGATCGGATTGAATCCGCGGATTAAGGATGAAATCCGCCACCGATCCGTTGCTAACGGATTACACAATTTCCAATCCGTCACCAATCCGTTGGCCTTCGGATCGGATTAAAATCCGCGGATTGGATCGGATCGGATCGGATTGACGGATTTTTTGTACACCCCTACTCGATAATGATGCTTAATTGTAAATCATCTTGTTGTTGACAGTCTCGACCTCATCTCACAACATAAGGAGCATCCATATCCGGGATATCTATGTTGCGTGCATCACAAAATGATTTCACCTTGGTAAGTAAAGCATCCAATCCAACATCTCTCAAATTTTGGATAAGTGCTTTAGTTGATGAAACAAGATCCATGGCATTCAAAATATCTTGATATTGGCGTTGCAATGCTTGACAAAGTAAATCAGTGATTTCCATAATTTCTTTCATCATATGCAAAATGAAAACAGATTCAAAAGAAGTCAATGCCTTGTAAGCAAAGTCTGCCTCTGCTAGCTGGGAATGAGTAGTTCCATCATCAATAATATTAATTAGGACTACACATGTTGAACTGAACATCTTCATTAAGCTATAAACTGATTTCAAGTGAGAACTCCAACGAGTATCTCCAGTACGTTGTAAAGTACCAATTTGATTAAGTCCTCTACCACTCTCCAACTCATCCAAAGCAATCATATGTGCAATGTCAGATGCTTGAGCAATTTTCAATTGTTCATTACGCTTGCATGAAGCGCCAACAATATTGACAACACTAGTCAATGTAGTTAGAAAGTGCTGAACAGGAAGAACTTCTCTTGATGCTGCTACTAAAGCCAATGCGCAAAACAATGAATATAGTAAGCATATGGACAATCATTTGAATCAAAGCTTGTAATCCCTTCCACCCACCATGCATATTACTTGCACCATCATATCCTTGTCCTCGAATATTTTGAATATCGAGATTATGATAAGACGACACAAAATATATATCTTTTTGTAAGGTCAATGTCGCATGTCGGAGATATGAACAAGCCCAAAAAAACGCTCAAGCACTAAACCATCTTTGTCAACAAATCTCAGAACTATAGCCATTTGCTCCTTATTTGACACATCAGAAGCTTCATCAATAATCAAACAAAACTTTACACCTCCAATTTCTTCACGAATTGCCTTCTTCACTTTTGTTGAAAGCACGTGCAAAATTTGTTTTTGGATTTTTGGCGATGTGTATGAGGCATTTTTGGGAGCTTTATCTAATACAACTTCTGAAACCTTTTCATTATAAGAATACAACAACTTTAACATTTCCAAAAAATTTCCACTGTTGATTGAACTCTGACTTTCATCATGTCCCCTGAAAGCACAAGCTTGAAATGCAAGCCATCAGACTGTATCAATCGAGACCTTAAGTCGTAACCGATTGTTTGCAATTTGTTCAGAAGTGAACTTGTCAAGCACTTTTTGTATGTGTTGAGGTTGGTTCATCAAGTCCTCGCATGATCTCTCGGCATCTTTATGAAAAGTATTAGGACCTTTTCCCATATGATTTAAGAAAGCACAATTTCTTCCATCCCTAACTTTCTTCCAATTCCGAAATCCGTCAATAGTGAATGCAATTTGTCTAGCATGTTCGATTGGCTTATGAAAGAGATAACATGGAAAACAAAAAGCTGCATCTTTCTCTGGAGAATATTCCAACCAAGAAGGAAATAAATTAAACCAAGACTCTTGAAAGCTACGAGGATGAGCCATTGATCCAGATTTCGGATACTTTGAGAGCTTCGGTTGGTATGGACCAACCTTTATGTACTTTCGTCGAATTTCATCACGTTGATTGACATCATACTCCCATATCTAGCGACGCAGTCCTGGATCACGCTCCAAAGAACCAATATCATCATCATTATTGATTTCAGTTCTTTGAAGTTTTGTAGGATGATTTTCAGCAATCAGAGTTTCAACGTTAGAGGTGGGCGCTGGCCCATCAGCATCTAAGTTTGTAGGATTTTTTCTCTTTAAAAATACATCAATTGTAGATGACTTTCCCATCTACAAATCAAATATAAATCATATTTATTATAGATTTCATATTCAGGTTAAAGTCCAGTAGACAAGCCTAGCGCAACACATCATTTGATAATAATAATAAAAAAAGCAAAGGCAAACAATTAAAAAAAATAGTTCAAAAGCATACTAATTAGAAAAAAAGTATAGAGACAAACCCAACAGGTATAGCAATGCACACATTATAATAATAAAAAAATATAAAGCAAGCATATATATGCACAAATTAATAAAGAAATAAAATAAAGTGGAATAAGAGGGTCTTTTGGACCTGTCTTGTGTCTCGTGCAAAAAAGGAGAATAAGAAGAGACTTTTCACTTTTGGGCTTCTTACCTGCTCTAGTCGAGGAGCAAAAACGAAGAGGGAAGATTCAAGATTGGAAGAAGCTCGGTGGGGTCTTTTCTCTTCTCTTAGGGCTCCTTCTTCTCTCTTCTCTTTCTCAGTGCTCTCTTTCTGTTTTTTTTTTCCTGCGGGGTGGGGTCACAACAGAGGGATTGTGGGAGTGAGGTTTGAACGAGATGGGATTTTGGGGCTCGGTGGTGCGGGGAGATGGGAGAGGTGCTGTTTGGTGATTGTGGATGATGGGGACTTGGGTTTTTAAAGGGTCTCGGTGGCTGGAAAATCTAGGGAATTGGGGTTTGGTATTAGGTTTTTTGAAAATCAGGGGCTGTTAACTTAATTGCATTACAATTTACAAAGGGATGAAGGACTTATGGGCTTCCCTTTTCTCAGACAAGGTCCACGAGGAGATGGATGAAGGCCCTTTTCAATTTGGTCTTTTTTTTTTTAACTTTGTCCAAACAATTAATTGGGGGGGGGGGGGGGGGGGGGGCACTTGGTATAAAATTAATATATAAATTAATTAAAACATATTATATATAAGGGATAGTGATTTGAGGAGGGGGCATGGCCCCCCTGGGCCTACACTTAGGTCCGTCCCTGCTTGGGGCTTTTGTAGATAGAGGATTTTCAGCAGTAGATAGCTGATTTTGGAGATCTTTTGAGTCCATCTGGAGCTAAGGCAAGTGATTGAATGAGTTGTTACTATGCATGCAAGTTATTTTGTGAATTTCTAGCTCAAATCTTATGCCTTTGAATTTTGAAATGTTTACATTACTTTGTTTTGAATTCAATTTCTGTTATAGTACTATTCTTAATGTGTACATGCTTTGAATCACTCTGATTTTTATGGGTTCGGTTTTAGTTTGTCTGGATTTCAGTTATTAGTATGAATTCTATGTTCTATTGATGTTGGTGGAGGTCAGTTGGTGAATTATGTAGTTTTATGGAGATTTGAATGGTGCATTGTATGATTTTGATGGATATTGGAGGGGGTTTAGATGATGAATGGTGTGTTTTGATGGAGGTTAGTGAGTTGAATGGTGGAATTTAGAGAATTGGAGGCTCTCTAATCGTAGGAAATGTCAGGTGCAGCAGAAGAGCTGGTGGGTTGAGAAGCAAGTTCAGGTTCTGGAGTTCTGAAATAAGAAATTCGTGAAGTTCGGTCAGGGGTCGGTTCACCGAACCAAAACAAGAAACGAGACAAATTTTAGGAAATCAGGGTTAGTTAACCGATACCTCACCGAACTTATGTCGGTTCGAAAACCAGAGAACTCATTTTTTGTCAGGATGACACTCGGTCACATGTGTGCTGACCGAGCTTCTTGGAATTTGGAGAAACAAAGGGAATAGACTTGGACCTTGTCATGTGGGTGTTGTACATTTGTCAAGTGAGTTTAGTGTCTATTCTAAGTACAAGAGATTTCTTTGCTATAGCGTATTTATTTAGTGGCACAAGCTGATGTTGGTATTTCGTATGGGAGATCTTTTACCTTGAACATGGGTTCTTGGGAATAATGGTTTGATTTTTTTTTATAATCAGTAACATGTATTATAATCATTTGGTAGATTCATTTTTTTATAAACAATGTTTTTGTTTTGGCAAATGTTGGCTTTGGAGATGTTCGTAAGGGAAGTCCAACTCTTTAAATCTGTATCCAATGTTAGCTGCATACCTCTTGCCAAGAATCGAACTGGATATAGTCAGAAGATGAAGACATGTAAGAATTAGGGTGGATTCTAGATCGCCTACTCCTTGAGCATGTACAAGGATGTTACACCTCGTCCCGAGTTAATCAAGATTGACTCTAATTAATCGATATTATTATGGATTAAGCATGATTGGTTGATTTAAATGTGATTAATGATTAAATTGAATCGAATTAATCTTGGAATAATGAATTATACATAATGAAATGATTGATAAGACATTAAGTTGATTACGTCGAGATTTAAACTCAAATTAGTGATTTTGAGGACTTTTATGTAAATAAGAGTTTATACGTATTTCGTCGAATTTGATACCATCGTGTGTATCTTGACGAGTACATTAGTTTTTGTAATACATTCGAATTCATTTGGCTTAAGATGACTCAAGTGGGTCTTGAATTGACTTGAAATGGAAATAAATTTAATGAATGGGATTAAGTGCAAATAGAAAACCCAGCTGTCCTTCATGCAAAAGTCCCAGCATAGCCAATTGAATTCAATTCATTCAGTTCAGCTGCTGGGAGCTAAGTTATTCCAGCAATTTTAGGAGCTTAAGTCCTTCATCGTTTCTTCTTCCATGTTCATGATTTAGTGTTTGGCTTACCATCAGCTTCTTCATCAGTTTACTTGGGTTTTCTTGAAGTTAAAGTGAGGAGAAAGCTTTGGATTTCTTTGGTTTAAGGTTCAAAGTTTCATTTGGGTGATTTTGTCTCAAACCTCAAATTATAAAAGGTATTTTTGTTATAAACTCGATCTGATGATAATCTCGGTCTCGGGTCGTGTCATACTTATTGTATGATATCAGGGCAAAGTGAAAGACTTAAGAATAAAATTTAAAAATCCTTAGAAATGTAAGGACACGGTGAGGAAATATTAGATTGAGAATCACAATTCGAAAAATGTGCACTGTATATGATTTCATTTCACTATATGTGATTTATATTCACTGTAACGGTGATTTACTTCACTATATGTGATAGAATTGCGTAGAAAGTAAGAAGATGTTTATCTTAACTTTCTGTGTTATTTCAGAATGGCTTCTAGTTCTGAAAATGGAGATAATATACCTGAGAATGTAACCAGTGGAAGTGGAGGTCCTACTCCTACACCTTCTACACCGAGTAACAATGATGCTAGATTTACTAGCTATTATGGAGCAGTTAGCTCGCAGTAATGAACAGATGGCTAAAAGCCAGGAATTACAATTGAGCATGCAAGCTCAAATTACTGCTATGTTGCAAGCACAAGAACAAGTGCAAGCTCCACAAGCACCACCAGTTGCACCACAACCTCAAGTGGCTACACAAGTGGTGGTTCAATCGAAGGAGAGAGAACCTAATGTTCTATATGAACAATTTAGAAAGAGATGAGCTACAGAGTTCCAAGGCAAAGAAGATGCCTTAGTTGCAGATGAATGGATTGAACACATTGAAGTTGTGTAGTGTGTACCCAAAGGTAGAAAGTATTGCTTGCTTATTCTATGCTACGTGATGTAGCACAGGAGTGGTGGAAGGATGTGAAGAGTACAATAATTGAAGCACATGTAGCCACACTTTGGGAAACATTTAGAAAACAATTTGAAATGAATTTTGTGCCCGAACATGTCAGACAGAGGAAAGAGTCTGAATTTTTGAATCTTAAGCAAGGACCGATGACAGTGACAATTTATGTTCACACATTTACAAAGCTGTCCAAATATGCTAGAGAATTGGTTGATACTGAAGAGAAGAAGATCAAGAGGTTTTTAAATGGATTAAATCCCTCTTATAAGAAAATGGTCCTAGCAGGTCAAATGCCTGTTCGTTTTGAAGATACAGTAGATAAAGCATATACTGCAGAAGAAGTTCACAGAGAAGAATCTGAAACAAGTGCTAGCCTTAAAAGGAGCGGAAGTTCCTGGTTTAAGAAGGGAGGCAAGAAGCTGAAAAATATTACTAGAACTTCTGAAGTAAAACAAGTTTGTGAGACGTGTGGTAAAGCTCACAAAACTGAAGCCTGTTGGAGAACCACTAGGGCATGTTTGGTTTGTGGTTCAATGGAGCATAGAATGGCTCAATGTCCTAAAGGTAGTAGAAGAGACTATAAGCTCCGCAGCAACAACCTCCTCAAGGACAAGCTGTAGTCCCTGCTCCTCCACAACAACAGCAACAATGTCAATGGCAACATCGTCAGAGACAGCAGCAACCAAGGCAACAACAGCAGCAACAGTAGAGTAGGCCTCAGGTTGCAGGACAAATGTATGCTGCAAATGGAGAGCAGGCTGAAGCTACAGCTAATGTTGTGGAAGGTATTATTTATGTTGATAATAGACCAGCATGTGCATTGTTTGATCCTGGATCTACTCCTTCCTTTGTTGCACCTCAATTTGTTTATGATATGCAAAAACGAATTAGACAGTTGTCATATGATTTCACTATAACTACTCCATTGGGAAGAAAAGTAGTATGTGAATTATATGTAACCCAGTGTAATGTTAGAATTGGAGAGGTGTCAATGCCAACAGATTTGATAGTGTTGGCTATGAATGATTTTGATGTGATATTTGGCATGGATTGGCTTGCGAACTATAGAGCCTGTTTGGACTGTTTCCGCAAGATCATTACATTTAAAGTAGATGAAGACAATGCCGGTGTTTTATTTGAAGGAACTCAGAAAAACTATGATTCAAGGCTTGTTTCAGCAATTAAAGCTGAAAGAATGATGCGAAGTGGTTGTGAAGGCTACATCGCATTCATTACTGAAAAGAAGCCAAGAAAGGAATTGAGAGATATTCCTGTCGTCTGTGAATTTCCAGATGTATTTCCAAAGGAAGTGTCAGGTTTGCCTCCAACAAGAGAAGTAGACTTTACTATAGAGCTTGTGCCGGGTACTGCACCTATTTCTCGGGCACCGTATAGAATGGCACCTTCAGAGTTACATGAGTTAAATAAATAAATACAGGATTTGCTAGATAAAAGTTTTATTAAACCTAGTGTTTCACCATGGGGAGCTCCTGTATTGTTTGTTAAGAAGAAAGATGACACATTACACATGTGCATCGATTATAGGTAATTGAATCAGATAACAATCAAGAATAAATATCCGTTGCCTAGAATTGATGAGTTGTTTGATCAACTCGAGGGTGCATCACATTTTTCAAAGATTGATCTCCGATCTGGGTATCATCAGATTCGTGTTAGAGATCAAGATGTGCAGAAGACTGCATTTAGGATCCGATATGGGCATTATGAATTTTTTGTTATGCCTTTTGGTTTAACAAATGCACCTGCAATATTTATGGCATTGATAAATAAAATTTTTGCTGCTTACTTAGACCAGTTTGTTGTGATCTTCATTGATGACATTCTGGTATATTCAAAGTCAGAACAAGAGCATTCACACCATTTGAGAACAGCTTTGCAGTTGTTAAGAGATAATCAGTTGTATGCAAAATTAGAAAAGTGTGAGTTTTGGCTACAGCATGTGGCATTTTTGGGTCATATCGTTACTAGAGATGGATTAGCTGTTGATTCAGCTAAAGTTGAAGCCATTAGTAAGTGGCAAAGTCCGAAAAATGTTCCTAAAGTCCGGAGTTTCTTGGGATTAGCCGGATATTATAGACGGTTTGTGAAAGACTTCTCCAAGATTGCAGCTCCGTTAACAAAACTGACTCAAAAGAATATTCCATTTGTATGGAATGATGGATGTGAGTCTAGTTTTCAGGAATTGAAGCAGAGATTGATCTCAGTCCCAATCTTGTCATTACCTGATGGAAGAAGAGGATTTGTGATTTATTCCGATGCTTCCGGTATAAGATTGGGATGTGTACTGATGCAGAATAACAAGGTGATTGCTTATGGTTCGCGTCAGTTGAAAGAACATGAGAAAAATTATGCTACTCATGATTTAGAACTTGCAGCGGTTGTATTTGCCTTGAAACAAGGGAGACATTATCTCTATGGATAAACTTTTGAAGTCCATTGTGATCACAGAAGCCTTCAGTATTTGTTTACACATAAGGATATTAATTTGAGGCAACACAGTTGGTTGGAATTGATTAAAGATTATGATTTTCTGTTCACTTATGTACTAGGAAAAGGTAATGTAGCTGATGCTTTGAGTCAAAAATCAGCTAACTTGGCATCAATGGTGGGCGAATAGAATTTGATTGAAGAATTCAGAGATCTGGATGTATATATGGATGTATTGGATGACCAGAAAAATGATTACACAGATGTCTAGTCTTTGCACCTATGTTGATTCGAGAAATCAAAGAAAGACAATTTGAAGATCTTGAATTGGTTTGAATCAGAGATAATATTGCAGCAAGACCAGACTTTGTGTTGGTTGAAGAAGTTCTTTATTTCAGAGACAGATTATGTGTACCAGCACGAGACGATTTGAAACAGGCAATTATGTTTGAAGCTCATCATACTCGGTACTCTATGCATCCAGGAAGTACCAAAATGTACAAAAATCTCAAGGACAGGTTTTGGTGGAATAATATGAAGCGAGAGATAGCAGGATATGTGTCTTCATGCCTAACCTGTCAGCGTGTGAAATTTGAGCACAGAAAACCGCCTGGATTGTTGCATCCTTTGCATATTCCTAGATGGAAATGAGAGCATTTGACTATGGACTTTGTATCTGGTTTGCCTATGACCAGAAGACAGCATGATACCGTATGGGTGATCGTGGATCGTCTTACGAAGTCAGCACATTTTCTTCCATTTAGAAAGGATATGGGGTTTAATGAAATGGCCAAGCTGTTTGTGAGGGAAATGACTAGACTACATGGAACACCGGTTTCGATTGTATCAGATCGAGACAGTCGGTTTGTTTCTACGTTTTGGCAATCATTCCAGAATTTAATGGGTACTAGACTTTGATTTAGTACTGCATATCATCCACAGACAGATGGACAGTCTGAAAGAACAATTCAGACTTTGGAAGATTTGCTTCGTGCCAATGTCATGGACTTTGGAAGTGATTGGGATGAACATCTTGCGTTGTGCGAATTTGCGTACAACAATAGTTATCACTCTAGTATAAAAATGGCACCATTTGAAGCTTTATATGGCAGAAGATGTAGGACTCCAGTTAGTTGGGAAGAAGTTGGCACAAGGAGTTTTCATGGTCCTACAGTGATTACAGAGACAGCTGAGAAAGTACAGAAAGTTCAGGACAGATTGAGAATAGCTCGATCAAGGCAGAAGAGCATGCTGACAATCGCCGGCGTGATTTAGAGTTTTCCATTGGTGATTGGGTATTTTTGAAGACTTCTCGATGAAAGGGACAATCCGATTTGGACGGAAAGGAAAGCTTTCACCAAGATATATCGGACCTTTTCATATTAAAAGCAGAATTGGAGATGTTGCTTATCGTCTAGAATTTCCAGTAGCACTCTCGGGTATCCATAATGTTTTTCATGTATCTATGCTTCGAAAGTATGTGGCAGATGTTTCACACATCATTAAGTATGATGAAATTCAAGTTCAATCGAACACCACATATGTAGAGAAGCTAGCAAGAATTATTGATACCAAAGAGCAAGTTCTACGCACGAGAACGATTAAATGGGTCAAAGTTCTATGGACTCATTATGAACCCAGCGAAGCCACATGAGAATTAGAAGAACAAATGGCTCGTCGATATCTAGAGCTATTCGTTCAGGTAATTTTATTTATTTATACTTTATTCTTATTTATGTTTCATTTGGAGGACCGAATGATTCTAAAAGTTTAGGAGAATGTTACACCTCGTCCTGAGTTAATCAAGATTAACTCTAATTAATCGATATTATTATGGATTAAGCATGATTGGTTGATTTAAATGTGATTAATGATTAAATTGAATCGAATTAATCTTGGAATAATGAATTATACATAATGAAATGATTGATAAGACATTAGGTTGATTACGTCGAGATTTAAACTCAAATTAGTGATTTTGAGGACTTTTATGTAAATAAGAGTTTATACGTATTTCGTCGAATTTGATACCATCGTGTGTATCTTGACGAGTACATTAGTTTTCGTAATACATTCGAATTCATTTGGCTTAAGATGACTCAAGTGGGTCTTGAATTGACTTGAAATGGAAATAAATTTAATGAATGGGATTAAGTGCAAATAGAAAACCCAGCTGTCCTTCATGCAAAAGTCCCAGCACAGCCAGTTGAATTCAATTCATTCAGTTCAGCTGCTGGGAGCTAAGTTATTCCAGCAATTTCAGGAGCTTAAGTCCTTCATCGTTTCTTCTTCCATGTTCATGATTTAGTGTTTGGCTTACCATCAGCTTCTTCATCAGTTTACTTGGGTTTTCTTGAAGTTAAAGTGAGGAGAAAGCTTTGGATTTCTTTGGTTTAAGGTTCAAAGTTTCATTTGGGTGATTTTGTCTCAAACCTCAAAATTACAAAAGGGATTTTTGTTATAAACTCGATCTGATGATAATCTTGGTCTCGGGTCGTGTCAAAGGACTATACTAAAGAAGACTTCAAAGAGTTCTTATTCATGCTTGCCGTCCCACGAAAGTAGATTTGTAGGTTGTAAGCCTCCTATTTTTGTGCAAAGGATGTAGGCTTACAATACTAATGTTTATGTAACCTTGGCGATATCAGTTGTACTTTCTACACTTAATGAAATCCATTGTTTTCATTTTATCAGATGTCTTATAAGACTACTTAAAATGTATTGTATACATTACAAATGCACACTTGTGTAAATGTACTAATGAATTGGAAGTAGGATGCACAACTTGCTTAGTAATCTTTCATTTGGCTATTGTAACTGGAATGAAATTTATTTGGTTAGTTGGTTTGCTATAAAACTTTAATCTGAGGTTGTTTACTTTAGTACTTACTTGTTTCGTTGAGGGCACAAGCACAATTATGCTGGTGTTTTGTATGTAGGAGATGACACACCATGAAAGTAATCAGGTCCTAAAATATCAGCCCAACCAGGGCAATTTATTATAATCCTCTGTCTGATCCAATAAGTTCATTCTACGTACGTACAAGTATGACATGGATTCTGAATGGGCAGTGAAGGAACCGAAGGACTGTTATTTCAAATTTGGAAAATAAATTTATTTGAGTTTTTTTTTTCGTGGTGTGCATTTATTGAGATGAATGCAAGCTTCGAGTTCTTTCTCAAAGCTTTTGGGTTCACATAAAGTCGATTGAATCCCTTCAAGCTCATGCCTAATCTAGGTTTGGTTTGCATGACTTGAGGCAGAACACAAAAGAGCAGATTGAACCCTTTCACTGAAGGCAACATTATATTAAAATCTTTATTTTTTAGAAGTTATTTCTGTAAAGACTACTAAATCTAAGTAGTTTTGAGTTGGAGACCACATAAAATAGAAAATTATAATTTTATGTGGGGCCACTTTATTTAATTTACTTACATGGCACCTGCATATTCTGTATTTTATTTTAACAAAAAATATAAATATTTTTTTTATATGCTAAAAGCTAGGCCAGTCAATGGGCCGGACCGGGTCTTGGCATGGGTTGTCCAGTCCCGTCCCGAATATTGGACGTACTTGCCGAGGGTTGTCCAATCCTGGCCCTAAATAGAGCGGGCCTATATCAAATCTCATCCCGTGCGGGCTCGGGCCGGGCCTGGGCTTTAGCACGATCACAAACATAAGATCAACATTCTCTAATTATTCATAAACTGTCACCGAACTTTAAACCCGGCCACTATTATACATATTGGGTTTCTTTCTACTAGGATTTTACCTCTCACGGCTTACATGAACTGCTTGCTTCTATAGCTTCCCAACAATAGTAGTACAACAGCAACAACAAGAAGAATAACAATGGCATCAATTGAATAATAATGTTCACTGTTACTCTTTGTGTAGTCCTTTTTTTTTTTTTTCCAATCACACAGTTGTCAAAATGCTATCACCATTTTTATTGTTATATCAATTGTTTTAGTCGTGGATTGGATGAAGAAATGGTGGATCATGTGCTCATTCATGTGAAACATCTACAGCTCTCTTTATGTATCGCTGTCAATTTTTTTTCCGGGAAAGTTTCAGTTGCTTCTAAAATGGGACATTTTGGAGAACACAATTATGGTGAAAATAAAAAATTTAGAACAAAGAAATAATTTTAAGAGAGAACTTGATTGAGGGAGGTCTGAAATTCTGGCTAAAAAGTTACCAGGCTGTATCATTTCAAAACTCTTTCTAAAGTGAAATGTTTCTGTTGAAATGAAATTGACTACTATTTGTTGTTTTCTCCCCTTAAAATATTATGGTTTTCCTTATTTTTATTAAGTAACTATTATAATATCCAAATGTAAGGAAATGCTTTCAAATCAATAAATATAAAGAAAGATACAATCTAATCTCTTAATGTGGGAAGGAGTTGAGGCTATCAAATTGAATTTGACTTGTTGGGCAGTTAGAAGGGAAATGCTTTGGTAGGGTTTGGACTTTGGATGGAAGACTTTGTTGGGACATGGAAGAAGATTAGTGGATACTGGATAGTAAATGATCGAGGAAATGTGTATATTAGTACAGTTGGAAGGTGTTCATTACTATAACCATGAGGTTGGCAAATTGCAGTTTCTGAAAAATATATAAGAATTAGTAAAATAACCTTTCGGGCCGGCAGGGCTTGGACTGGCTGGGCAAGCTCTGCTCATTCCCAGTCCCATTTTGGCCGGGCTTTCAAATAATTGTCCAAGCCTAGTCCATCGGGCTCAAATTTTTCTAAAAACCCTGTGTTTCTGGGCTTGGGCAGGGCCGGGTACCTATTTCAACAGGCTAAATTGACACGCCTACTAAAAGCTGCTTTCGGTATGTATAATCAAACAAGTTTTGATGCTTTTGCTATTAAAAAACAAATGTAAAAGTTGAGCTAACAAGAGATCCTTTTCTCTTAAAAAGCTACTTTGAAGAAGTAGATCTTACAAGTTACTTTTAGAAATCTACCATTGAATTTTATTAAGCGGAACCAAACACAATGACAAAAAGCATCTACTTATAAAAATAAATAAATAAAAAATATTTCTTATCAAGACAGTAAGGGCACGTTTGGCAATCGTCAGTGCAACGGGATCCTCACGCTTTTCTACGCGATCGCTGTTTTCACACATTTTGTTAGGCGTGGATTTTAAAAGGATTGACGGGAAAATCCTCTTATGTGATTATTCTTGCGGTCGGAACCCCCCACCCAGTGGATTAATAAGTTTTTGCTTTGGAAATGTACCTTTTGTGTCCCATAATCAAGATCCAAACCATTAGTCACCTTTAACAACTCCAAAATGGCCAATCACCAAATTCCAGCAGTTAACTCCTTTTATATCTTGAGATATGTGCCAAAACGTCCTAACCGTTTACACTATATGTAAAACGGGAATAAAAACAGTCCGTCTTTTCCAATTTTCTGGCTTATGTGGGGTCCAAAATCATGATCGGAACCAGTAATTAGTTCGGAAAGGTCAAACACGGCAAGGTGACCGATTTTCAGATTTTGATCCTTACTATAACTTGAGATATTTGTAAAAACGTCCGTACACTGGAATATTATTATATTATTTATGTGGGCCCTCTTTGCACGATCGGAACCGTTCAAAGTCTCTCGATGACCATAGAAAACTTTGAGGCGAATGTCGAGGTCTTGATTTTTCATGGATTATGAAGAATTAAAAAAAAAAACGTTCATAACCATTGTATTATACATTCTACAAATTGTAGGAATCCTCCCTCCATCCAAACCTGAAACTCTAATCGGGAATCCTACCTAAGGAGGTGTTGGTTATTTGGAGATGGAGAGAATCGTCTATTCAGAGGATTCTTCTATGCTTACAAAACGTGCCCTAAAGACAAAAAATCACCGTATCATGATTAGACCTCATCATATTTATATGTCTCACTTAGGGCTGTCAAACCCGTTAACTCGACACGAACCCACACGATATTAACGGGTTCGGGTGGCCTCTTAATGGGTTCGTGTCGTTAATGGGTCGAACCTGTTAAATTAGTGGGTCGTTAACGAATAAAACCGGAAACCCATTAATAACCCGCAAAATGATAAATGATATAAATTACAAAATGCATGAGGCTGTCTTTTGGTAAATTTGAAAAGGTTGAGGTGAAACCTTACAACTTACATATAAAACATCCATTTCTAGCTCCTCCACTCTTCTTTCATCATCAAAAGAGTGCATATTAATTGACATGGTCTTAATGGGTTAAACGGGTCGTATCGTGTAACCCGTTAAATAATCGTGTCGTGCTCGTGTTTGATTTTTTGACCCGTTATTTTTAATGGGTTGTGTACGGATTGTGGTAATTCTAACTCGAATTCATTAATCCGCAGCAAGAATTCATTAATCTGACATGATTGACAGCCCTAGACTCTCACCATCCATGGCCACGTGGTGGTGATAGATCATTGGTTCGAACTCTAACGATCACATTTTAAAAAAAAAAAATTCTGTGGGCCTCATGATACGAGTGCCCCCATCTTCTTTACGGGGGATGGTGACCCAGGGCTACAGAAACCCTAACAGGGGTTGGGGGACCCAGGGCTACAGAAACCCTAACAGGAAGAAATTGTGAGGCTGTAACGGCGAACAGTTGACTCTTCAAAGATTTTGACCGTTGGATTAGAGATGCTTCCAGTGTTTGGTGTAAGATAGTGGGGGATCCATATCACTGCAAATTTCTCCAATCGGCCCAGGGAAGAAGCAAACCAAAACCATGTTTTCCTCCTCTTCTTCTGCAACTTTTCCCTCTCACCTTCCTCAAACATTCTCTACACTTTCCAAAAGTCAAAAGTTATTCAGTTCACTCCCGATCAAAAAACAAGCAACAACCCCCTTCATCCGTCTGAAGATTGGAGTGGGAGAACTTGCAGAACTTGCCCACAACAAGGTCTTTTGTTGCAATTCCACCAAACCCAGTTCCAAATTCCAAGAAAAAAGACTAACCCAGTTGCTGTTTTCCTCTTTGCAGGCCCTGGTTGCAGCGGCTGTCTCTTCTGCAATTGGGCAGTTCTCCAAGCCTTTCACATCTGCTCTCTGCGGCACCGGTATCGATTTTAAGGCCACTTTTCGGTCCGGCGGGATGCCATCCACCCATTCAGCAGTAATGAATTACTGACACATCTTGTTATTTATTTTTCTTTTTTAATAGCTTGGGTCGTTAGTATTTTAGGAAATAGATCTTCTATTGTTGTCATCTGATTGATTTATGAGATTTGATTATGCAGATTGTTATTATGCATGCCATTTTGAAGAATGGAAATTAGTGAGAAGTTTTAGTGATAAGCAATGATCACTTTTAGAGATTAGGATTTCCTTGTAACAATCCATTTTGTTTCATTAAATCAATTTTACACAACCTTGTCAAGTATTTGAGATTTCACTTGGGTTTTAATTTTGAATAGTGTTGTATTTATCTTCATTTTACTTTAGTCAGAAATCCTCAATTATAGATTATTAGATTCTCTTCCTACTGCTTATGGAAGTGATGTTTAGTAATTGCATATTAGTTAGTTTGGTATTTGGATGTAGGTTGCATTTGTATTTACCACAGATCACAGAAAGTATGAATTTTGCTGAAACTGCCGTTACTTCATTCTGCTAAATGTTTTGGGTATTGCAGCAAATATGATCTTGTTTTCTGTCTTCTTTCCTGCACTAAAATCACTCTGCTTGCCAACTGCCAAGTTTTTTTCGGCCAAAATGTTGGAACTGAGGATTGTGATTTTGTTTCTGCTTTGAGTGGGACAAACCATCCATTCTGCCGAGTAACTAAAACGAATAGTGATTTTGGGACACAGCCAACTACATCCTGTATTTGCATTTATATTATTGATTGGAGTGTGATCCTTGTTTTTTATTCTTTTAATTTTCTGGATTAACAGGGGGTTGTGGCAGCTGCAACTTCTCTTGGTTTAGAAAGGTAAGCACAATTGTCCATTTGAAGCTTCTGATGGCATTTTTTATACTGCAAAATGGTATCTTATAGTTGATGATTTGGCTGAAAATGCGAATTGGTACCTTTGGAGAAGGGAAAAAGTTTATTTTTGATATTTAAGTTAGCATCGCTGACTTGGTTGTGGTGTTATCTAATTGCTTGTAATTATATTGCAGAGGATTCTCAGATTCGATTTTCGGCATGTCTGTTGTTTTTGCTGCCATTGTCATGTATGATGCTCAGGTAGATTTGCAAGTTTCAGTACATTCCCCACTTTCTTTTTTAAAATAAAGGCTATGATCATTTTATTCTATTTGCATTGTGATGATGGTTTGGAAATATTTAGGCTTAGGGATGAATTTGATTTCAGTATAAAATTGAATTCTTGTTATGGCATCTGTCATATGCTTTGTTTTGCTTGTTGGTCATATGCTGTTTGGGAAAATGCTTTTGGGTCAGTGAACAATAAAAGGTATAGCTATAGGAATTGCTTCCGTTGTTATTTTATCAGAGAAACTGTAAATGGATTTCTCCCAGCTGTTGGGATACATGAGAACTTCTTTGTTAGCAATCTTGTAGTTTCTACAAATCCATATTTCATCTAAGTCATTGATCCCTTGTCTTATGTGTCTGGGGTCGACTTTCATACTTATTAAGGCCAAATTTCCTATCATCCTACCATCTGACTCGTATCTTCTGACTACTTGCTTCCAGCTATGTATTGGCCAACCAAAAAAAAAAAAAAATTATTGCCTCCCGCTTCTCCTACCACCTGGCAACACCTCAGTTCCTTGCACAGAGACTGTTTTGGCCTTCTAATAATATACAAGCGATCTCAAATGACATTCCTTTCTGTTTTTTTTTTCTTCTTCTTCCTTCTTTTGTATTGCAGCCACCATCTACCTAACTAACTGTTCCTAACTCCTCCTTTCTTGTTACTTGACACAACCATCTTAGCTGCCACATCCAAGCCACATATACTTTGTCTTGTCACATATATGTTTTTGGCTTTATATAATATGGCAGGTCTAGTCGTCATCTTGTACATCATCATCAACTTAGCATTATCCCACATGGGGTCAACATTAGAAGAGTTTGACTAACTATATAATTTTTTTTTTACTTATATTTTACCACACTATACAGTTCACAAAGGTCTCTCTCCTCCACTCTCCATGAGCGCAAGTGGATTGTGTCCGAGATCAATTGGTGAATATAAAAAGAAAGGGGATTTTTTTTATTGGAAAAAAAAGAAAAGAAAAGAAAGGGGATTTGTGTAACGTAAAAGACTGAGGAAATCCACAAAGAAATAATAAATGCTGCCCGATGCATATCCTAAGATGCACTATTTGATAAGCTCTCTATAATCTAGTAACCTCTTTACCTAAAGTACATTAAGCGTTGGTTATGCTACCCTAGGAAGACTAAAGGAAAATGTTCCAAGGAACACATTAAAATGCTAAGAGGATGAAATTTTGTTAGATGAAGATTCTGACCATGACCAATAATTTTTTTTATTTTTTTACCATGTTGGCTTAGGAATTAGGATAGATCGGAATGGAGAAACAGAATTCATGTAGCCAATCCCAACATTTTTGGGACAAGGCTTTGATGATGACGACGACGACCACCACCACCACCACCACCACCATAGTGTCTTGAGATGCATCGACGAGAAGAGTGGTCTAGCATTAAGTTAAAAGCAACATGGCGAGGGAAAGTGTTTGAGATTGGAGGTTCATCTAATGCTGGAAGTTCGTCTGGTGCTTGAGGCTATTCTAGAGGTAGAGGTGTGTGTATAGGACATCGCGCCACACATTTGGTATGAGGTAGCTGTGATGCCCAGATACGGCATGGATATGGCAGGGACAAGCCATAGAGACCATAGGGACACGGATTTTGCACATAAAAACTGAAGTATCGAATACAATACGACACTATACGTTACCCATTTTGAAGTATCTGTGCATCATAAGGCAAGAGTGCGGGTATGTAGATAAGGAGATCATTAATCATCTTAGAGCTGGTACTGTGGATGGACATCGTTGGTGATTCGTCCAGTTGATCCTCTAGCACATAGAGAGGGATTTGCTTAACAACCGAAGGGTAATATGATTTTCAGGGGTGCTTTCATGTTTCTAAAGAAGAAATTCGCCCAAGCCATGAAAGACTGGATTTTTCATACGCATCTTAGCTCTGAGTCTATAGTGTCCTCTATTTTCAAACAATTATTAACGCAAATGTAGCAGCTACTCCTAGTTATAGAGCGCCCTTCACCTATGAAATGGGAAAATATTTAGAATGCACAACATGGATGTAGTAGAGATAAGAATGATGAGACGGACGTGTGGTAAAATTAGGAAGGATCGAATTAAAAATGAGTGCTTTTGAGGGCATTTAGGGGTAGCATCAATAGGGGATAAAATTAGAGAAACCCGTTTGAGATGGTTTGGGCATGTCTAATGTAGGCCGGCAATGGTGTTGGTAAGGAAAGGTTTGGCTATGTAGGTCAATGGCCCACCAAGGCGAAGAGGTAGGCCGAAGAGGACGTGGATGGAGATAGTAAAAACGGATATGAAGACGTGCAATTTATCTGAGGATTTGCCTCAAAATAGATTGTAATGGACAAACAAAATTCATATAGCAAACCCCAACATAGTTGAGACAAGGCTTTAATGATGATGATGATGATTTAGAAATGGAGTTTGTAGGGGCTAAGGCTAGGCCTTCTAGACATGTTTGGGAGGAAAGGAGTCATGTCACAATTATGTGTGATGGATGGATGGGTGGTTCAAATCACATTTGATCGACTTCCTAATCTACTCTCCTGTTCGTACCATCTCCATACATCCATTGATGCATCTGAAGAGGTGCGGATGGAAAAATTTATCTACTGACTTCTGAATAAAACCGTTGATGAGGTTGGAGAGAGGAATGTTGCCCAATGGAGCTATTTCAAGGCAGAAAGAAACTTGCTCATGAGAAAAAGACTGCATTTATTTTGACACCCCTGCGCAGCGCATTGCACAGCCAAATGGTAGATTTTGGAATAAGATTTTTCCTTTTGGGGCCAATGCCTTGTAGAGGTCAAATGGCCTTCTTTCTTTGATCTGGTAGATTCCAGATCTGGGCAAGCATAAGTAGTCCATTGAGTGTTGATTCTCGTAATGTTTTAATCGGCAAGATCTACAACTATCACTCTCTTGCTACTGAAGTAACACAGTGTAAACAAGGCTTTTGATGATACCGGATTTAGAGAAACACATAAAATCTGGCCATGCATCGGCTGAGCAAGGCTGAAATATGTGCAGATTTGGGTGCTAAGAAGTAGGCCATCTTCTGCTATAAAATGGCAGGATGTGGATTGTTTGTTATAAATGACAAAGTCACTTACATATGTAATGGAAGTAGCAGCTTTCACATGTACAGGTTGGCCATGGTAACCAAAAATAATGGAGGAGGGTTCCTGAAATTATGGCAAGATGGTTTTGGCATTGAGGGACCCACTTGCAATCAAATGATCCTTTCTTTCGGGAGGCTGTCTTTGTTTTGGTTGTTAGCATAGTGCTTGAGGTGTGTTGTGATTGTGATGATCTTCATTATATACAAGGCTCTACCCTTAGGGCCAAATGTCTGCA
The DNA here is from genome assembly GCA_012931725.1 of Litsea cubeba. Taxonomy (NCBI): domain Eukaryota; kingdom Viridiplantae; phylum Streptophyta; class Magnoliopsida; order Laurales; family Lauraceae; genus Litsea; species Litsea cubeba. Next base: position 39,508,265 of record CM022948.1, read on the forward strand.
CTAGAATACATAGGAATTGAATACATAGGTTGGTTAAAAATGAAGATTAAAGGTGAATTTCCAAAAATGAACATCAAATAACGTTTTCTTTTAGGGAAATAGAATAAAAAGAAGATGCTATTTGATGCTTATTTTTGGAAATTCACCTTTGATATTCATTTTTAACCACCCTATGTATTTTAATGCAAACAAACAAGGCCTTAGGGGCTGTTTCTTTCTAGGGACTTTTTATTGGAATTCCATATGTTGGGAATTTTCTGACATCATTGTCTCCCTAGGATCTGGAGTTCCCTTTTTTATTTGTGTGATACCAAAAATTCAGCATTGTGGATTATCACTTTGGTTTATAGAACTTTCCAAGGGGGAGCCTTTTTTATTTCTTCTTTTTTTTTGGGTGTTGCGCGGGATGGGGGGTGGGAACAACATTTGGGGAATTTAGATATCCCCTAGACACGAATTGTCGGATATCCTACAAACAAACATGCCCTTGGATAAACTTCCACCTTGATATTTTCAAGAAGTTGATGATTCATCGAAGTATTTACTATTCACCAATCCCTTTGATCCCCTAGACACGAATTGTCAGATATCCTATAAACAAACATGCCCTTGGATAAACTTCCACCTTGATATTTTTAAGAAGTTGATGATTCACCGAAGTATTTACTATTCACCAATCCCTTTGAAATAGGTGCATGTAGTAGAAGGCTGCAACATCTTATTTTTCAAGTTAGAGATTTTTACAAAAAAGGCCCCTATATTTCAGACAAACTCAGAAAGGCCTGTCTTTTATGTTTTTACAGAAAGGCCCTCATATAACTGTGAGGTTAGTTCTTTTGGATAAATGACAGAAATGCCCTTTTATTTAAGGTTAGCAAATTTCACTAACTCAAGTTACTTTTAGTGGGGCCCACCTAATGCAAGTTGGCAAAAGGGGGATTGTGATCGAAAGGCTTGGATGTACCCTAGGAAAATATGAGAAGTAATCCGAGCCTTTCGTTTTAGGTCTTCAAAGTTTAAGGGGATCTTTTTATCTTTTTACTCAAGATGATAAGCCATTTGAGTTTTTTTTCTCAAGGGTAAATAGGTCAAAAATTAAAAAATCTAACTGTTTAGTTACTTTTTCTACACTTGGACTGTTAATTAAGGGGGTTTTAGTAAATATGCAAAATATAGGGGCCTTTTTGAGGTAATGTGAAAATATATGGCCTTTTTGTAAAAACTCTTATAAAGTTATGGATTGTGTGAAGTGCATGGGAATGTCAATCAATAGCCAATAGGGGTGGCTGATCCTTTTTTTTTTTTCTGAAAAGGAGGGTGGCTGATCCTTGTGTGGGTCTTTGTGATGGATATGTAACACAGTCATCTTATACTAGCCTATATTGAATGACCTTTGGCACTTGTCAATACTGGTTCAGATCCACCATTCAAGGTTTGGACTGGTTTTTTGGTCAGGCCCATAATTGTTGTCATCAAGGTTTGCTTGGGCTTGTCAGCTTACATCACATAGAAGAGACAGATGATATATGCGTTTATGGACTGCAGATAGTCCCATGAACTTGTGATATTTATGTAAAGGATATTAGATTCATCACAATGCAGTTGTGAGGATGTATTGCTGCAAAATATCCAACATTGAAGTTTGGTCGACTTTGGCAAAATCAAAACATTTCTTGGTCATACTCTTTCTGTAATGAACATGTCTTGTACATGTTTAATCTAAAAAAATCATGAAGCTTCATTTATATTATTTCTTTTAAACAAGCACATAAAACTGCCAGGAAACTTTGATATTGGAAAATAAAAATCTTGACCTATTTGGTTGTGTGGAACACTCTTCATTATATTATTTTTACTTGTTCTAATGGGTTCCAATCTTGGTTTGACTGAATATAATTTGCATTTTGTTTCTCTGGTTGCCTTGATAATTTGCAGGGGGTGAGAAAGGAAGTGGGCTACCATGCAAAGATACTAAATAGGATACTACTGAAGACCCGAGAAAGTGAAACACCATATAGGGAAGAGGATGATTTAATTGAATCCAATCAAAGAACATCCTCCTTAACTTCAGAGAGTCTTCTTGCCCCCCTTCTTTCTCTGTCAGAGAAGGGGAGATCCTACAGACCAGATCCCATGCCACCTTCCACTCCTAATAGATCAGAGAGCATCACAAGCAGGGCAAGCACAAAATCCAATTCATTAGTTGATGGTGAAGACATGTTCAGGAAGGCAACATCAATTTCAGCTGTTGATCGCGAAGAACTGTTGAGGAAGGCTTACGGCAGTTATTTTCCGCTGAAAGAGTATGTAGGGCACACAGAGATAGAGGTTCTTGTTGGTGCATTGTTAGGTTTTATTGTAAGTTTAGCTATTGACTTAATATTTTAATATTATCTCCAATTGTCCATGTATAATTCAGATGAAAATAAAAACAATCAATACATCCATTATGAAATGAAAATGAATGCGAAAGAAAGTTCTCTCTCTCTCTCTGGTTCTTAATGTCATTGTGCGATAGAAATTATTTATACAGTTGGCAGAAGGCTGTGCTTTGATTGTGCGCCCTACTCTTGGCCAGGGCAGATTGTTGGAGCAAAAACACACACCTAATTATAACTGGATGAAATCCCACTCAAAATGTGATCATTGTGGCCTTCTTGGTTATATTGAGTTACATATTGAGTTTTATTTATTTATTTATTTATTATATTTATTTATTTATATTGCAGGTAAATATAGTTGATGCAATTCAGTTTACGGTTTTCTATGTCTTCCTATTTGAAAATGAAGAATGAAAGATGAATGTTCAAAAACGACCATCAAATAACCTCATCTTTAATGGAATCAGAATTAAGGCAAGATGGGAACTGAATACCCAGTTAAGTTCTAAATTGCCACCTTAATCCTTCACCCTAATCACCTCTCACCTCTTTAATAATCCTTCGGTGGAGCTCATCTGACCATGATTTCCATCCATTCAATTCCTTTGTTACTATGCAAACGAATAGGAGTGTAATTTCTTATAATCTACCAACCAGTAAATACAAGTCAAGGAATGGCAGCCTGAAATTGAATGGTTAGAAAGAACAGTACAATGATCTCCAACCCTCTATGCTGCTGTACTTCATTGTGGGCCATGACCATGGGGAAAATGGAATCACATGGGCCCATTTTTGGCCTTTTGACAATGACCCATCTAAAATTGGAGCAGCTGGATTTTGAGTTGGGAACTTTGAAACAGGGACTTGTTATCATCATCAAAAAAAAAAAAAAAAATCCATTTGGGTACGTTCCAGGGAGCTGATCCAAATCAACTGCTACTACATATAGCTACAATGTCAAAACTTTTTGTGGCAATGATGGATGATATCTGATCTGTTCATTCATCTGGTTCCAACTTTGATAGACTGAAACCAAAATGAAAATGGATGGAGAATATTCTCCAATCTATGTATTTATGGGCACCAAGTAACAGTGCCGTACACATTCTTCGAGTCTAGAGCTCATTGATTTGATGATTATTATATAAAAAAACTACTTAGATTTTCAGCAATGGTCAATCTTATGGTGGGTTTCTTGAAACAGACAGTTTGGATTATCATATTCATGCGCCATGTTTACATAGGGTTGCAACTGGGCCAGGGTGTGCATCACAAGGCTTGGCAAACCTGACCCACCCCATATAGTAATTGGACCTCATCTTTCAGCCCAAGGTGAGCCCATAATGTCTTTTAGCGTTTAGACTGTTACAGTTAAAAGAACCAGTAAAAGCAACCTACATTGATTATAGTTCTAAAAGGCAGAAATCGCCCACACTTAAAAGTGCCAGAATTTCCTAGAAACCATTTAAGCTGATGATTGTAATTATTCACTTATAGGATTGTTGTTTAAAAGAAAAACCCTGTTGTCTTTTATTCCTTGACAGATTCTCTACATGTTCATGGTCCAACATTCTTAAAATCATTCACCAAGGCAGATTCTATTCATGGAAAATTCAAGGTAAGGGGCACCTATTTGTACGGTCCGGATCAACCAATCTGGAGCTAGCTGTCCATTACAGGCACGGTCAGGTCTATTATATATAATACAGACAACCAAGACTCTAGCCAAGCTTGGCCAAGCCCAGTCCATTTATAAATCAGGCCCACTAGTCATGCTTATAAATACATCCCAGAGCATGAGAATTACCCTCCACCCCAGACCATTTGCAAGATATTTAAGTCCACCTGTTCTCATTCTGTCCAACGTTTCAAATACAAAACCAGAGAGTTGAACCGCTAGCTCAAAGATTGGTCCAGACCATCATTTGACTCTGGTTTGATCACAGCCAACAATGAAGTTGTAATTCAAAAAAAAAAAAAAAAACCTAAAAAACATTGAAAATCTCTTCAGAAGGCATGAGTTCAGTCACTGGATTTTTTTTTTCCAGTCAAAATCAAATGGTTTTGAGAAAAACTTTTACCAGACCGTCCGAGACAATGCTTTAGGTCCGGCTGGGTCTGAACGGATGGTCCATTCCAATTATCTGAACGATAATTAAATATGTTAGTTGGACCATATAGCTGGGCCATTAACAATAGATTTCACACACCAGGCCCATTTTATTACCTTACCAGTAGTTTTAGGTCCATACCCCAACCCATGGGCCTAAGAAAGGCAAAAGCTGGTGGAGATTGAGCAGGCCCAGGTTGTCCTAGGCCATGATCAGCACTGCAGTCCAAGATTTCGATCCTCAATTCCAGACCTTCAAATTTTAAATTATCATTGACAGGAATAGCATACATGAAACAGTTATGAAACAAGTTCAGAATTCACTTATTGTCTAACCCTCTAAATGATTTCACCAGTCAAGGAACACCATATAAGCTTGGAGGAATTCTCAAATATGGATGGGCTCCTTCAACCGAGCCAAACATCTCTTATGGATCCCAAACCTGTCAACAGTCACCTTTCTTATGCTTTCCTTACTCCTCTCCTCCCACAAGGATATTCTTCATGTCATCAATCAACTCCTGAATCTGTTTCCTTGAATGTAATGGCGAAGGATACACACATGCGCAATCCAACTGCCCATCTCGAACTGTGTCGAAGATCGCAATTGACGGGCCAATTCCATGAACCGATGAGCAGCCAATGTAGTCCTCCAACCCAAGTTCTTGCAGCGGAGTCATCAATCACAGTGTCTTCGAACACGCTCATGAACGCCGTTCTCAGGGATGAAGAAGGCGTCAGACCTGGGTTCTCAATGGCCTTGCACATGAGGAAGTTGAGGTCACCCATGTCAGTGAAATGCTTGTTGCAGTTCTTGGCATTTGAAAAGGCCATGAAGCATTGCTTTGCAACAACCCACAGCTCATCTCCTTTGGTTACAGTATGTGTATTCAATATGGCAGAAAAGTAAAATCCTGCAGTAATTGAAGGCTTTTCTCATATCATTTCAGGTAAGCAAGAAAGAATGCCTCATGGATGATTTTTTATTTTCACATGTTTAAACAAAGTTCAAGAACATGGCAACAGGCTCAAAATTCAACCTATAAAGCGGGCCAGTCCAAAGTTTGTCAAGCTCATTCAAAGTTATGATGTATGCAATGGGCATAAGAGGAGATACAAATATACAATATAAAGGCTAGTAATAATCACCTAAACCTCTGTTTTAGTTTTGTCTACTCTGTTGTTCTTGAACATTACCGAGAATATTCTTTGACGACAATGCAAAATCCTGAGAATGTTTTAACATACCCACTTGGTAGTCATGGAGAACTGGATCTAGAATCTCTCGGCAGTCGATTAGGGTGACAATTGAGTAATTTCCTGAACAACTATCTGAAAGGTTCTTAGCACTTGCTGCAATCAATCCAGCAGCTGCTAATGCTCCACACAGCTTAATCTCTCTCTCCCTGCATCCCTGCAATTGACATTTGCTATTAAAGTATGGCTATGAAATGAAAAGGAGCAATGTAATTTGTGCTTCTCAGTAAATAAATTAACCTCACCTCATTGATAGGGCCGCCATGTTACTAGTACTGTGACCTTATATAATATTACTAATACTGCTGCTATAACCTTATCTCACTAGAGTTTTTACTAGAAATGAGTAGCGACTACAAACCACACCATTGATAGGCAATTGATATATCTCTTCTAGCAATCTAAACTTTCAAAGCATTTGATGAAGAAAAGGCGGGTGCGGAACAATAAAATGGTCAACGGCTAATACTTAAGGGCTTGTTTGATTGCAATAGAACACATAGGAATTGAGTGCATACGAATTCATGATCAAATTAACTCACTGAAGGATTATTAAAGAGGTGAAATGTGGCTAATATGAGGTGAAGGGTGAAGGATATAAGGTAGGAATGTAGATGGGACATTGACTTTCCTAGGACTTAAATTACTAGGGAGATGGCTGGGTGTTCATTTCCTATCTTCCCTTGATTCATTCTCCATTAAAGTGGAGGTTATTTGATGGTCATTTTGTATATTGACCTTGGATCTTCATTAACCACTTATGACATGATTTCCTATGTATCCCATGCAAACAAACAGACACAAAGTCAGCATTTAAATTGCTGGGACCGTTTGAAATTAAAAGTAAGGATCATGGGTTATAAAAGTATCACTAAAAGAGACCTAGCTAAAACATGAATTTCTCCAGACAACAGTCCCCATGACCCACCAGGTCCAACAGACTCCAGTGTTAGCTAGAAGTCTTTAATAGACAATGAGGGCATTCCACTCAGTACAGTACTACACACTACTATAGTGTATGTATTCTTCAAATTCCAAATCAGCATAATCTTTACTGTTTACAGAAGCAACAGATTGAAAAGCATATCATCTTGAGATTACTGACTGCACAAATTAGTTTTTTCTTTTTTTTTGTTCTTTTCAAAGCTTGCCCAAACCCAAACCCCCCACTTCAGCATGCCATGGGTAATATTGCTGATACCGAGTTTTTTTGCAATAAATCACAACATTTTCTTGAAAATGTCTTAAAGAATTTATAATTAGATTTGGTTTCTTGTAATAATATGATGGCATACTCGTACCATTAAAAATCTCAAACTGAGAATTGTCACTTTCAGGAAAAGGGGACCAGGATTATGAATGCAAAAAATTAAGGAAAACAACCTAATTTAACATTAAGGGTCCATTTATTTGCATGGAATTGAATTCCTAGAAATTCATGGTAAAAATGAGTCCCAACAAAAAAATATTAAAGAGATGAGGGGTGAAGCATGTAAGGTAGAGATGTAGATGGGACCTGACTTTGCTAGGATTTAATTTACTAGGGTGAATGGCCGGTAATCATTTTCCACGAGAGAGAAGATTATTTGATGGCCATTTGTGGATCTTCACCTTTGTTTTTTGAATTTTTGCTACTTTGACTAGAATATATTTCTTAGGACTCCAGGGAATTCAAATCTTTTAAACAAGTGGACGTTTTAAAAATTTTATTCACCATCTAATAAGATTTATTCAAAACCATTTACACATTAGTCTAAGAATATATTTCTTAGAACTCCTAGGAATTCAAATCTTCAAACAAGTGGAGTTCTAAAAAATTTATTTACCATCTCTTAAGATTTATCCAAAACTGTTTACTTATCACTTTAAATATTTTATCAATGTTTTGATATTTTTATAATATAAATAAAAAAATCTAACATAGACTCTGAGTCATTAGTTGACTCTTCTCCTTTGGTGGCGATTGAATAATTCATTGAGAAAGAAATATAAAGTTAAAGTCAAATCAATGGGAAATGTAATAGTTGTGTAAAAGTGAGATATACTTTTGTGTAAAATATATTTGCAGTTGTTTTCATTGGGTAAAGTAATTTGAACCTTGTGTTTTCAAGAAGTGTGACGATAAGTTAACAACTGAAAAAGTAACCAATTTACTTGTGTTTTATGAACTGTTTTCTTTTAATAGTTGAAAAAGTAAAAGTAAACTTTTCCACTGTTGTGACCACCCAAGTATTGGTAAAGTTTAAAAAAACAAAAAAAAACCGACCATTAGATTTTTTTTTCCTATGGTTTTCACTTCACTTTTAGAAAACGGACAATCATGAGAAAAATCCTCAAATATTCAGGAACCTCGAGTTTAGTCCCGAAATACATGATACACCTTAAAAAGGCCTCATACGCCATATATTCTTTTCTTTGACCAAACTGCCCTCCATAAGCGTACGTGCGAGTAATATTTCTTAGACGCGTATGCACGAGTCACCCACTAGATTAAGACGCGCGCACGCATGACTTGCCTCAGTACAGTAAAACCCTTTTAACAAGCCTTAGACGCGTATGTGCAAGTCAACCCACTACAATAAGATGTGTGCGCAATGTCATAACTAGGTACAATAAAACCCTTTTCCCGCCTTTTTCCGCCCCTTATTAGCACTTTTCCCGATTCCTTAATCGATAGCTCGTCATTTTGCAGCCATCATCACCTTTTTATAAGGGATCCCATTTCCAAAAGCTCTACCATTGGATCAAAATGGTATTCATGATATTCATGATTGGGTTAAATCTTTGATGCTATCTTTAGTTGAAACAAATTAATCCAATTATGAATATTGAGAGGGGAGTTAGTTGTTGTTGTTGTTTTTTTTTTTTTGGGGGGGGGGGGGGGAAGCATTTTTTTATCAAGTGGTCAACCTCACCAAGAAGTGAACCAAGGGTTCAAAGTTAATCACTTGATTGCAGCTAAAGCTTTTTTTCTTGTAATTAAAGGGTAGTTTGGAAATCGTTGCGGATTCCATGGCTAGGATATGCAATTTTTTTTTGGTTTGATGTGTCTCAAATGTGAGATATGGCCCAAGCCATTGTAAACCCGGACCCTAGATGTGCCTTTTTGTGAGTCCGGTATTCTCAATTCTCGTGTTCTACCGAACCAATTTACAACCATGTTATTTTGGAAAGATCGCCCTAAATGAATTATCATTCTAATCTTTTGCAACTCAAAACCCTACAAATAGATAAGGTCAGTAAAAAGACGACCTAATCGCACTCAACGACTTACAATGACGACCTTTAGCAACTGGGGACCCTAAAAATGTTGGAGAAAGTTTGCAAAAATGACTAGTTGCAAAATGAAAAAAAGATTTTTATAAAAAGGCATTTGTTGTGATTGCAATAATCGTGGATGACTCTCGTGCGTGTTACTCGCGCATGCGTGTATAGGGCAGTTTGGTCAAAGAAAAACACATACGGTGTATGAGACCTTCCTGAGGTTATCATTTTCAGGACTAAACTTGAGGTTCCTAGATATTTGATAGTTTTTCTTGTAATCGTTCCTTTATAGAAAAACAATCAGGCCCTAAATAAAGTTTGAGTCAATAGTCTATGACATATAAATTGATTTATTTCTTAATTAATATAATCCTGCTTTTATTCATGTGATGAATAGTTTTTATTTCATGAGATGAATGATATTTTATTCCTTGTTTGCACATGACCAATACAATATGATATGATGGTTCATGAGATGAAACGGAGCCTACAAGTATATTATATGTGATCCACATGTGCGGATGAGATCCACATACAGGAGACATAGATCATAGATCGCAAATCTTATACTTGAATTGACTCACAACCAGTGATGAGATTGGGCATCTCATCTGATAAGGTTGTAGCATTATGATCACTATGAGATAGTGTGATTTGTCTCAATCATCAGAGTGTAAGACTCTGGATCATTGTGTTGGTACATCATACGTACTGAAAGACCATGAGTTGCACCTTATGCAAATCGTTCTTTTATTTAAGGACTGCTCTCATAATTCCCTAGCAATAGGCTATTAATCCTGAGAGATCAATGAACTCAAGTTCTTACTATGCATTTACTTTGAGTCACCAATGAGTGGGGCCAATTGTAGAACAACACCTCGGTGTTTTTGATATGTGGTAGTAGGACTGTGATAACATATAATTATCAAGATGGAATCTATCCTCTTATAGATATATCCCCTTGTGCCAATTAATATATTTCTAATTGGTAAGTGCGCACCCATCTCAATTCAGAGTTAATTGGATGGTACTGATGATCACTGTGATTAATTTGGTCACAAGGATAATATGATATGGATCTAACTTGGTTGGACATGTTTAGTCCAATTGATCCATGGATATAATTGATGGATGGGCCTACTTGTAGTAATAGGGAAGATTATGGTCTTCTTATAATTTATTCATAAGACTAGAGTTCAATTGCATTTATTTAGTTGATTTATTTGTAATTAACTGTGGGTCTGTTTTGCACATGAGATGTCGGGTCCAGATATCCCAGTTAGAGCCAGCTTCTAAGGAATCCCTAGTGGTCTCCGCGCTAGCTCTAATAAAAGATTGTCTCTAATCCTCTATTGGAACTCTTAAAGGAAGGAGGATGACACTTACTCATAATAGAAGTGAGACCTCTAAATATGAGGTGCTCATGCACTATAAATAAAAGAGAGGGGTGGACGTCCAAGGCATCCCACGCTCAAAGTTGGACGTAGAGATGTAAATCTGGGCCGGGCCACCCAAGCCCAGCCCGGGCACTGCCCAAAAATTCCGTGCCTGGGCCCGTTGACTTGGTCAACGGTTGGGCCGGCATATAATCTGGGCCGTGCTGGGCCCAGCTTGCCAGGCCCGAGGCACGGCCCGGCACGGCTTAAAATCCGTGCCGTGCTGGGCCTAGGCCCTGGAGCCCGCGGGCGGCCCGGCCCGTGCCCGATGGCTATACTTTTAAAAATATTCCCCCCACCCCCCAAAAAACAGCTATATTTGGATTTTTTACATTTTTAACCCCCAACAGCTATAACCGGTCAAATGGGGGGAGGGGTATTAGTGTCATTTGATCATTTTTTACCATTATACCCCCCAACTGCTATAAAACGGTCATATGAGGGGGTATTTTATGTCATTTTATCACTTAGGAATTCTATAAATAGCCCTCATTCCTTTCATTTCTCTACACATCTACTCTCTCATTTCTCATACTCCCTCTAAAGTTCTAAGGCTCTAAGCTCTCTTAAGTCAAGTCTAAGCTCTCTCTACAAAGTTTTCTAAGAAGTGAGGGTGACTTCTCTAAACTCTAAAGTGGAAGATTCAACTAAGAAGGACTTCTCCATTAGCTATATCCTCTCTTATAAAGGTATTTATTATCTTTAATTTTGAGTTTTATTTAGTAATAATATACATAGTAATATTATATATTAAGTCTCATCTTCTCCATTTCTTATAAAATTATCACAAAAAACACATTATATATAATTATTTATTTAAGCTTTTTTTTTTATAAATCTTTTATTTAGAAAAATGGCTGGACCATCACAACCTTTCAACGTTGACTTCTCTCTAAATGAGGAAGATCATTGATTTATTAATTTAGATCAAGACCAAGGGATAGAAGTAGATAGTAATAATCCCCAAGATCCTACAACAAAAAAAAAAAAAAGAGAAAAACAAGATTTACTTCTCCTGTATGGGATCATTTTGCTTAAGTTACTGTCCCATGTCCCAAAGGAGGAACAGAGGAGAAGGCACAATTAAATATTGAAAAGATCTCTTTAGTGGCAAATCATCAAACGGCACTGGCCACCTTAGTAGACACATGAAAAACTGTTTGCACAAACACACGAATATCGCTAGCGATGGGGCAAGTAGGGGGATGATTCAAACCCAACTTTCTCAAACAGATTCATCTAGTGGTTTAGGAGTTTCCAAATATGACCCTAATAATGCTAGATATCAACTTAATAAGTATATAATCTGTAGTCAATCACCATTTGTACTTTCCGAAGAACGATGTTTTGAAAGATTTTTGAGGTCTGCCTTTTATCCTGCATGGCCAAAAACATCTAGAGTTACTGCTAGAAATGATGCAATAAAGAATTTTTTGAAAGAAAAAGAAAATTTAAAAAATATTTTTGCAAATATACCTGAAAAAGTGGCTTTAGCTTTAACTTCAGATTTATGGATTTCTAAACAGAATCTGTGGTACATTGCAATCACATCACATTATATTGATAGTGATTGGGTGATGCAGAAAAGAATGATAACATTTTCTATGCTAGAATTCCCACACACTGGTGCTAGGATAGGGTCCACCATCCTTGAAAAACTTAAAGAATAAAATGGAAATCTATTTCACAATAGATGTGCATGCCACATCATAAATCTTATCATACAAGTAGGGGTTAAATTAATTAGAGATTATTAAATGGATTCTAGGATACATTTTTTGTTCTCCCTCGCGAAAACAATGGTGGAGGGACATATGTGTAAATTTGAATCTAAGACCAAAGAAAATATCATATGATGTAAAGCATAGATGGAATTTTACCTATAAAATGTTAAAAGAAGCATGTGCCTATAAAATGACACTAAATCAATATTGTCAACTTTATTTAGAGCATGGAAATATTTTTATAAGTGATGAAAAATGGACCATTCTTGAGATAATAAGAGATTTTTTAGAAGTTTTGTTCATGATGCAACAAGGATTACCAAAAAATCTCCTAGTGTCAAGCCAAAACGCCATCAATGTCTTATAAAGACCATAGTGATCACGGAGCGGTTTGGTAAATTTTTATTTCCTCTGAGCAGGGCCCTGTCCGTTACTTAAAAAGTCCCAAACATTTCTTCTTTTCGTTCCTATCTTCTTCTCTCTTTCACAATGATCAAGTCAACCACCCCTTGATCCAGACCTAATCTTCTCTGCCATTACCAACATAATGAAGAAGAAGAGACGGGAATTTCTCTAGCTTCATTTGGAAAAGGCGGTGAACTTCTTCCTAAGCAAACCTAGGCACTAAAACAGAGTTATCAACTAAAAAGATTGTCCAGATCCATCATCCAAGTGCACTAGTCAGCAATTTGTACTCCATAAAGGGGGTCAATTTGTACACCTCCCCCACCATTTTCCCTTTTTCTTCTCTGCAATGTATATGTACAATAGAAATAGATGATGGTGATTATATTAGAGAGAGAGAAGTGGGTAATGGATGGGAGAAGGGATAGGTTGTAACTGCAATGATCGCATTCTCCTTTTGATCTGGGCTTTTGGTGTTTTTTTTCTTTGAAGGATCCTAGCTTCAATGTAGTGGAAGGGAGAAGAAGTTGGGAGAAGAACGAAAAGGGAAAAAGGGGTTTTGCAACCCCGGTCTTCGTGTGGGCGGGGATATCCCGTCTCAACTGATACCACTTTGAGAGACAACACCCAGGGAGCCGGGGATATCCCCGCCCAAATTAGTACTGTGAACGGGGATATCCCTGCTTGTGTTAGTGCTGTGAGCGGGGGCTATCCCCGCCCACTAGAGTATTGTAGGTGATATATGTCTCTCAAAATTGTATCTCTCATTTGAGGAATTATGACCAAATGTCCATTCCTTATTGAGCTAATGTCCATGTGTATGTAACTAATAGTATCCCAAAACTATTTTCAAAGTTTAACCATTTCTATGTTAGTCAATGACCATTCCCATCCACATATCCAACCATTTCTATGTAAACAAAAGTTGATGCCCAATTATATCATCTTCTATTACGGCCAAAGCTAATACTCCTTTGTATTACTCTTTTAATTAAAAAGGTTTGGTCGTAATAAAAGATGATAGAATTGGGTATCAGCTTTTGTTTACATAGAAATGGTTGGATATGGGGATGGGAATGGTCGTTGACTAACATAGAAATTGTTAAACTTTGAAAATAATTTTGGGATTCTATCAGTTACATACACATGTGTATTAGCTCAATAAGGAATGAACATTTGGTCATAATTCCTCAAATGAGATATACTATCATGAGAGAATACACCTACAGTCTTCGTGTGGGCGGGGATATCCCCGCTCACAGCACTAACATAAGCAGGGATATCCCCGTTCACAGCACTAATTTGGGCGGGGACATCCCCGTCTCAACTGATACCACTATGAGAGACAATACTCAGGGAGGCGGGGATATCCCTGCCCACACGAAGAATGAGGTTACAAAACCCTTTTTCCCATTTTCGTTCTTCTCCCATCTTCTTCTTCCTTCTACTACTTTAAAGTTGGGATCTTTCAAAAAAAAAAACATCAAAAGGATAATGCAACCATCACAGTTACAACCTATCCATTCTCCCTTCCATTATCCACTTCTTTCTCTCTCTCTAATATAATCACCATCTCTCTAATACAAGCGTTGGTGAAGCACTTTTCTTCTTAATCATTTGTCCTTTTCAATCAGGGGATCTACAAAGTCCTGCAGCTTTCTTTCTTCTTCAATGAATCCCTACTCAGAGAAGATGAGTCTCTGCTCAGATAAAATGGGCAAAAGAACGAAAATGGAGAAAAGGGTTTTGGGTTTGAAATCTTTTTAAGGTAAAAGGAGCAGGGATATCCCTTCTCAGAGAAAAATCAAAAAAAAATATCAAACAGGGCCTTTGGGACTATTATGGTCTATATAACACATTGATGGTGTTTTCGGCCTTTAACAAGTCTAAGGGGATTTTTCCGGTAAAATCCTCTTGTTTTTTTCCATGGTATATTATCTCACATCAAATCAAGCTTTAGCCCATTTTTATGAAATAAGTCTTACTTTTAAAAAGTATAGAGATTTTCAAAATTTTCAAGTTATATGTAAAAATGGAGGAAAAGTTTTCACAATATTGGAGATTAGCTCCTTTAACATTTTGTATAGCTGCTGTATTAGACCCTAGATTGAAATTATAAGGTGTAGAAACCCTTCTTAAAGAAATAAACTCTAATATGAATACAACTAATATAAATGACATGGCAACAATTAAGGCAGATTTAGAAATACTTTTTTTTGAAATATGCTACCCGATTAGGTAGATCCATAGCACCCACGGTCCCAACAGGCCATCCCCAAGTACATAAAGGAAAAAGAAAAACCATTTAGACTATTATCATGAGGAAATCTCAAGGAAGTAACTCATCTTCTTCCGGAGGATCTTACAACCTTAATGAATTAACAATGTACCTGAGGAGCGATCTTGTTACAAAATCGGATGATGAAGAAGATGATTTTGATATTTTGCCAGGGTAGAAATCATTCGAAACTAAGTTTCCTGTGCTTTCCGTCATAGTCTGTGATATATCAACAATACTAGCGTCTACAGTTGCATCAGAGCAGGCATTTAGTGCAAGTGGGCGCTTTATTGACCCCAGGAGGACTATGTTTCAAGAAGAAACTGTTGAGACCTACATGTACTTACGGGATTGGTATCAAGCAGAGGATAGGGAACAACACCTCGATAATGATGATATCGAGATAGAAGACGAGCTAGCGGCGTTACATATATCATAGTATAATTTTTTTAGAATGTATAATAGGCTTTTAACTTGTAATTTATTTTTTAGAATGTATCATCAGTTTTTAAAGTTGTAATTTATTTTTTAGAATGTATCATAGGTTTTTAAAGTTGTAATTCTTTTTTCATTTATCAGAAGGTTTGAATTTCATTATATATATTGATCTAAGTTCAAACTTCAAACTTGTAATTTTTTTGAACTTTTGTAACTTAAATTTCAAGGAAATACAATTTATTTGATGTATTTTTTCAAAACATCATTAGTGTTACTACTTGTTTATTTCTTTTAATAAAAATGGTCCAAGAGTTAAAAAACTCAATAAAAAATAAAAAATAAAAAAAATGCCGGCCACCCGCTGGGGCCTGGCCCAGCACGGCATGACCAGGGCCGTGCTGGGCGGACCCCAGAACACTTGGGCCGAGCACGGCACGGCCCGTAATATATCACGGGCCGGGCCCTGATTCAGTGGGCCGGGCCGGCCCACATTTTCATCTCTAATAGGACACCCACCTCTCCCCTTTCTCCTCTGGTTTCCATTAGAAAGTCTAGGTTTTCTCTTCTTCTTGGAGATCCCACCATTCTCCTTTAGAAGAAATCTGATAGAGGGTCATAGCGTGGAAGACTACAAGGTATTAGAGATCCTTCTTGTTATTGTGAAAGAGTTTCTTAACAAGGCAAGTGATCAACTTCTCGATTAGAGCACAACCGGGCTCCAAAGGTTAAATCTACATCATCTCTTCTGTAGATTTTCGTGGTTACTTGTTGTTGTTTTCTATCTTCTAGATAGTGTTTCTTCTAATCTTGATTTATGAGAAAGAGGTCGTGGATCCTGGATTGAGTTTTTGGCCTTATGGATACTTGATCCCTATTTCAAGTGGATCAAAAGTTTTGAAAACCCATCCACGAGGCCCACCTACTTCCGACAATATAGTAAAAACACCTCAGAGCATCTCCAACAGTCATGCAATGCCATATGACAGTGATAATGGTAAAAAAAAAGGAAAACTCTCCAACCCAAATGGCATATATATCCCTCCAACCCAAATGGCATATATATATGATATGGTATTTGGCATGGCACATGGAGTTGCCAAATTTGGAAGATGAAAAAAGCCAAATGCCTTTTATTATTTTGGAATATTTTATGATGTGCGTCTCACAAGAATGCAAAATCTTTTGAAAAATAAAAAAAGGTTAAAAGAGGTAAAAGACATCATATGCGTCTCCAACAATCACCAGATTTCTTGCTTTAAGAGATGCCAAATTATAAACCTCCAAATTGCCATATAAACCTTCAAATGAAATTTGACGTCTCCAAAGTAACATATCCGTTAAAGCTCAGCATGCTTTGTTTACTTTTTCTTTTTCCCAAAATACTGTTCTTACTTTTTCACTTTTTAGAAGTACATTCTTCTCATGCCATTATTATTATGTATTTTCCTTTCTTGTTTCTCCCATCCAAATCATGTGTTAAATATTTTACTATATTCATAGTTGTAATTTAAAACTTAGTCTTTTATTTTAACAATTCTCCAATAAAAAATTGAAATTATATCACAATCAAAACACCACTCACAAGGGTAATGTTCTCCCATATTCTCCCAATAACCACATTTGCATATAAAATACCCTCCGAGAGTGGCTATCTACACACTGCATTTAAAATAAAATAAAAAAATTCCTAAACTACCCCTATCCCTCTCCTTCCCTCTCTTCATCTTCCTTTTCCGGTGACCCTGCTCCGGCAACTCTGCCAGCCGCCGCCCTACGCCGACCCATCTCCCTCTCCTGCTCCGGTAGCCCCATCCGCCCTCATCCTCATCCCCAGCCAACCCCCAGACCTCCCCCTCCCTCTGGTCTCTCTCTTTCTCCCCCTCTCCCCGGTAGCCCCCACCCGCCCTCATCCCCAGCCCACCCCCAACCCTCTCCCTCCCTATGGTCTCTCTCTTTCTCCTCCTCCCCGGCAGTCCCCACCCGCCCTCATCCCCAGCCCTCCCCCCACCATCTCCTCCGCCCACACCCACCACCTCAGCCCCTCTCCCTCTCTCTGGTCTCTCTCGTTCTCCCGCTCTCCCATCCTCCCTCTCCCTCCCTCCCCTTCTCTTTCTCCCTACGACGACTCCTTCGCTACCGCCCTGTACCTCTCATTCTCTTTCCCTCTCTTTCTCCCTCTCTCTGCTCTTTTTCCGGCCGTCGTCCGCCACTCGACCCCTCCCCTTCGTCGCCGAGTCAGGTGCTCGATCTCCGGTCCACCTCAGTTGCCGAGCCCGCTCAACCCCTCCCCTTCATAGCCGAGCCAGTTAAAAGAAAGAGACCAGGGAGAGGGAGGATGGGAGAGAGGGTGGTGGGTGTGGGCAGAGGGGATTGTGTGTGGAGGGGGGGGGGGGGGGGGGGGTTGGGGCTGGGGATGGGGTCGGGTGGGGGATGCTGGGGAAATGTGGGGAAGATAGAGACCAGAAGGAGGGGAGGGCTGGGGAAGGGGATGAGGGCGGGTGGGGCAGCCGGAGCAGGAGAGGAAGAGAGGGAGATGGGTCGGCGTAGGGCGGCAGCTGGCGGAGTCGTCGGAGAAGGGAGAGGAAGAGAGAGGGAAGGAAAGGGATAGGGGTAGTTTAGGATTTTTTTTTATTTTTTTATTTTTAAATGCAGTGTGTGTAAAGTATTTTGTACTGTGTAGGTAGCAGCACTCATGCCCTCCACACCCAAATTCCAAAACTACCCTTCACAAAACATCCAAAACAAATTAAAATTGCAGAAAAAGAACCACCAATCAAATCAATTCACTCACAGCAAGAAGACGATCGGTCTCCTCTCTGTTCATCTGCAACCTCACCACCTCCGATACCCTGCTCGACCCAGCATCCTCAAACCCCAGATTCGAAATCCTCAGAGAATTCAAAGAATAGCCCAACAAATCCACCCCACGAGCCCAAAACGGCTTATCTCCTTTCCCCTTGGGCACCAGCTCCTCAATCGCCAAACCCACCTCTTCTTCCTCCCGTTTTACTCCTCCTTCTCCTCCACCCATCAAACCCAACAGCTCCCTCGACAGACCCACGACCGAACTCCGGTCGCAGACCGATGTATGGAGTCGAAGAGCAAGAACCCATTTGGAATCAGGCAGAGAATAAAGGGTTGCAAAGAAGACATCAAATGAGTCTTGATCTTGGGGTTCCTGGGATTCTGACCATGAGTTTTGATTCAGTTCTCGCTCTAGGATGTGATGGAATGGAGAGATTGGAAGTGGGGTTTGGAGGAAATTGAGATCGGAGGTTTGGATTTGGAGGGAGGGAGAGGTGGAGATGGAGAAGGAGGGAGATGGGGTGGTGGGGTTTTGGAGCTTAGAGCGGAGGATAGGATGGGAATTTTGGAGGATGTGGAGGGCATTTTGGAGAGAAGGGAGGTTTGGGGGTTGGGAGAGGAGGAGGGCGAGGACGGTGATGCCGGTGCCGCCCGGGACGGCTCGGCACCAGCTGTACTCGGTGCCGCCCAGGGGTCGAGCCCTTGGTTCGGACATTGGCTCAGAGAGAATGAGAATGACCGAAATGACCTTGTGAGGGGTGAGGAATTCTCTACTATAAAGTGAGCCAGAAATGGTTGATGGTTTGAAGCCCCCTTTGTCTTATCTTTTTCTCCACTGCTGATGGAGATGGGGATATGGATGTGGACATGGATAAGGATGTGGTTGGGTGGGGGTGGGTCGCATAAGTGTATGTCCAACGTTTAGGAAATGGGAAGATCTCAACCACATGTTCTGATGATTTTTTTTAGAAAAAATCTAAATGGCCTGATGCCAGGCCCGAGAAGTGGCCTGACATCAGGCCTAGACCGTAGCACGTCTGTATTTTTCATAGGGTGTCGTTTTCGGGTCTTGTCGTGTGCACAGAAGTTGGGAGTTGTCAACTGAGGAAACCAGAATGAGTAGTCAGATTAAAGCAATTTTGAAACCAGTCCTTGCATGTCTGGGAGACGGGGTCCGCTTTTATGATATTTAAAATTTAGGGTCTCCAATTACCAAATCAATACCCACGTACTCTTTAGGCTTTTTATGTTTGGCCCGCCCAAGTGCCCAACAAATAAATAAAATATACTACTCTTTATGCTTTTTTATGTTTGGCCCGGTCCAAGTGCCCAATAAATAAACAAAACAGTTAAAGTATGCATATATGAATAGCTTAATAGCTTCTTGTGGCAACCTTGTAGAGTTTCTGAAACATGATGGCATCTCTGATATTGATGGGACAGAGTTACTTTTAGAATTGCAAATCTTGAGAGAAGTTTACTAGAGGACATAAAGAAGGCAGTTGATGTGCTAACTCATTTGAACTCAATGGCTAATTGGTTTCCAAATGCCTAGGTTGCTTATAGAATTTTGTTGACTATACCAGTAATAGTTGCCTTTGCAGAGAGAAGTTTTTCTAAGTTGAAAATGATCAAGTCTTATCTTGGGTCAACCATGTCGCAAGAAAGACTGGATGGACTGGCTATGTTATCCATTGAAAAAGAGTTGGTATAGAAGATAGATTATACAAATGTAATTACTGATTTTGCAATGAAAACTGCGAGACGAGTATTTTAGATGATTCTTTGCTTTTGTAATTATTTTGGCACTAGTTATGTTTTATTTTATCTTGCTAGTGGGGTTAAGTTCTAAGTTCCTTCTACAGAAAAAATAAGTTGCGCGTGTTTTTTTTTCTAAGACAGAGCCCATTTCTAGGAGCTCGCCTAGGGCCACCCAAACCTCAGAGCCGACCCTGCTTGTACATCAGAGAGAACTATATAAAAAAAATTCCTTACAAAGGAGAGAGCACCATATGCCTAGGTGGGCCACGTGCAAATTCATTTTTTGTTCATAGGAGATTTTATGTAAAAAGAAAAGGACCAACTAAGACTAGGAGATGTCACAAGGGGAACAGTGAATTAAACAAAAGTTGCTAAGCAGACCTTGCAGGCTCGCACCCATGGACTATAGACTAGGGAATGCTTATGCAAAGATACAACTACAAGACTTTTCCTTTTTAACGTTTGGTAAACGTCCGTGCCATGGGATCATTCTGCCTTTTCTTTCTTGTTTAGATTTTCACTAGGGCTGTGAAAATTGACCGAAATAACCGAACCGCCCGGCCGAACCGACCATTTGGGCGGTTCTATATATATTTTTTAAAGAAAACCGACCAATCGGTTATTTGTTTCACCTAAAAATTACACGACGGTCGGTTTTTTTATAAACTAAAAAACCGTTCAGTTAAAACCGAACCGACCGAATTGTTAAGCAGCTGGAGACTGCACTAACTTAGTGACTTGAACTGTTAAACATCTGCATTTTTTAGTACTACTAGCTAGCTGCTGGGCCTGTACTTATTGTTAATTGCTGCCGGGCCTGTTTTATTTGTGTGTAAGTTACTAAATTAGATTGGTCGATTTTCAGTCACCTCTGCACCCGGGCCAAATGTTCGATTTTTTGGATATAGATAACCGAAAACCGACCACTGTATTTAGTGCAGGTGGGAAAACCGAACATTCGGTTTGGTCGGTTTTCGGTCGGTTTTCGGTTTTGGGCTAGGTCCTAATTTGAATGGGTCAAGCCTAATTTTGTATTAGTCTAATTGGCCATTGGGCCTTTAATTTCATTAAATAAGTTAAGTGTCTAATCTAATTTAGTAACTTACACACAAATAAAACAGGCCCAGTAGCAATTAACAATAAGTACAGGCCCAGCAGCTAGCTAGTAGTACTTAAAAAATGCAGATGTTTAACAGTTCAAGTCACTAAGTTAGTGCAGTCTCCAGCTGCTTAACAATTCGGTCGGTTCGGTTTTAACCGAACGGTTTTTTAGTTTATAAAAAAACCGACCGTCGTGTAATTTTTAGGTGAAACAAATAACCGATTGGTCGGTTTTCTTTAAAAGGAATATATAGAACCGCCCAAATGGTCGGTTCGGCCGGGCGGTTCGGTTATTTCGGTCAATTTTCACAGCCCTACCTAATTTTCACGTTTGGTAAAGAAAGGAAAATGACTGTCCTTCCCCTACCCACCCGCACCCAATTGGATTATGCAAATCCACAGACGCGGGGAAAGGCACCGCTACAACGAAATTGACGATAACACAGGTTATCTTTTTTGCTTTGGAAACCTACTGTGTATGAGTCCCATATACAAGGTTCAAACAATTAATAACATTTAGAAGGTCCATGATGGCTAGCAGATAAAAAATTAATTATTGATTCATCATATATTTTGAGATATTTGTGAAAAACTCTAAACCTTTTGATCACATTATTTGGATTTATGTGGGCCCCTTTTGCAAAATTCAAACCGTACAGTCTTTTCAAAATACCTATAACGGGTATGGGGTCAAATTTGAAAGCATGATTCATTATGGATCATGAGAAAAATGGCAAAAACATATCTACCATTGAAGATACTTTCAAATTAGAACACACAAAAGATGTTATATTACAAAAAGGGTAACACAGAGGCCACCTTTTTTTTATTTTGAAATCCTAATCTTTGGGTCCCATAATCAAGATCTGAACCGCTAATCATGATTAGAATGTCTAGAACGGCTATTAGGTCAATTTTCAGCCGTTGATATGTCATGGATTTTGAGATACTTGTAAAAAGTTCAGACCCTAGAATACTAATTTTTAAAATTTCCGTGGGTTCCGTTTTTAAGACCCGAACCGTTCAAATTCTCTAGAGAGTCAAGGACGACTATGTGGTAAAAACTCAACCCTTGATTCTTCATGGATTTTGAGAAAATCGTAAAAAATGTCCAATAACTGTTGGACCGCACATCCATGGATGGTAGGAATCCTTACCAAGCCTGAACTCTCTTCAGAAATCCTCTTTGAGAATATGTTGGTTCCAGGAAAATGAGAGAATCCTCTAAATAGAAGATTCTTCAATGTTTACCAAATGTGCACTAAATCTATACAAGAAAGAGACGTATAACATGAGGCCGTTGCTATACTAATATGACAATATGAAAAGTTGAGACATTCGAAAATAAGAAAAAAAAGGTGAAACCTTTGTTTAAACAAAAAAGATTATTAAACTTGTGAGGAAAGTTTGAATAAGAACCACCCTAAAGGCCGTGTTTGTGTATAGTGAGGAATTCTAGAGAAAAAAATTGTTCTAATTTTTTATACAACCCCTTTTTCACCAGTTTTGTGTGACACATATTCCTCGTGAAAAAAACACATGAACTGATTTTCTTTTCGATAGAGAGGATCTGTTAATTTCTTATATCTCCCTCTCTCTCTCTCTCTCTCTCAAAAATGAAAACTCATGAAGAGCGGAATGTACAAATGCACTCAAAAGAAGTCGTGCAAGCCCTTGATGTGAGGTCCACTTGGATATATGCTAATCACATGAGTAAGGGGATTACAATATATTAATCTCACTACTGGTAATTAATGGCTTGGAATTTTTTTTAAAAGAGCATATATAACAGGTTTTGAATTTTATATATTTAAGAAAAATAAAAATAACTTTAAAATCTTAAGAAAGATCAAAATGCTTTAAGCGAACAAACTCTTCCAATTTGAATTTAGATAGGATATTTCTAAGTAGGGTTGGGATTGAGCTAGATTCGTTTAAGTCTCATTTGGATCGGATTAGTTTTAGTTTACTTAATTGTGATAAGAAATATAAGTAAGTTCTGTTAGAAAAGATACTAGGAGAAAGAAGATTAGAGGGAGAAGAGAGGGCTTTTCTATTATCTCATTATGTGTGTGTACAAATAAAAGGAGAGAGTGCCTATTTATAGGCAAAGTACCCACGTAGTTGAGGAACCCTAATTCTAACCATAACTCATCTTAAGTGGGCATCTACCCAAGATTCATATCTCATAACACTCTCCCTTGGATGACCACTATTCAAATACAGTTGCCTCGTTAAAAACCTTGCTAAGGAAAACCTTGTGGGAAAAAAACCAAAGCGAAGGGAAAAAGAGTATAACATTATTCAAGATCATTGAACCTGTAGGTGCAGGAAAATTATGACCCATAATGCTTAGGGTGCCTTACAGGACTTATCCAAATGTGAGAAGATGATCTGTTGCCTCCTAGCCTGAAAGGGAAGAGCAAACGGTCAGAGGACCCTGGCTTGGGCGGCGCAAGGCTCTCCGATGCCTAAGTCAGTGAGTGAACTGGAACAAAGGAAGAAGAGAGGCAGAGGTAGGGGACGAACCGCGGGACGGAGAACTTCTTGGGCAAGGGAGTTCTTTCAATGTCCCGTGTGAAGGGAGAGGCCCCCAGATCGGTAGGGCCACAAATACCTTGCTGGTCCCGCATCTCCAAGTTATGCTGAAGGGCCAGCTTGACGCGCTTATCGAGCCGCTCTTGCTCATCATCCTTCTCTGGTGTTGGTACTCTTGGCTTCCGCTTCGAATGGCCTCGGCTATGGTGGCTATGAGCTCGTCCGTCGCGGCCACGATGGCTATGGCGGTTGCTCGAGCCCTGGTCGTGGGCCTGGCTGCGCTTCTGATCCAAAAAGGCTCTCAGATCTCGCGAAAGGGCTGGACTACCTTGCTCTGGACAGCTCTCTTCTTGCCTTGGGGCTCTAAGGGCTGCCTTAACGAGGCATTTTGCACCGCTCTCAGTTGCTGCTGGAGCTGGCGGATCATTTACTCCTACTTCTGGAGGAGAGCGTTTTGAGCTGCGATGTCTCCTCCATCATCAGGGGGTTGCACACGGCGTGGCTCCGCCACTGCCACAGCCTTGTCTTTGCGAGGCCGCTCGTGTCGACGCTCATCCCGTTGGGGAGGCGTGACTTCTTCGTCGGAGAGCGAGGTCTCAAGCCCCTCTTGGAAGGGAACTTCGATGAAAGGCTGCGAGCCTACGAGCCCCTCACCTACAGACGCGCCATGCACTGTTCTAGACCGTCCTTAAGGGGGGACGTCCGTCGACGGGCCTGGTCGTTCGAGCAATGCTCTTTGGGACTCTCCGCCTTTCTTAGCTTTTGGAGGCATGGTTTCTGGGAAGATTGAGTAGGTTAGAAGGGATGGGATAATGCTTTCCCACAGACGGCGCCAATTGTAGGTGCAGGAAAATTATGACCCACAATGCTTAGGGGCCTTACAGGACTTATCCAAACGTGAGAAGATGATCTGCTGCCTCCGAGCCTGAAAGGGAAGAGCAAACGGTCAGAGGACCCTGGCCTGGGCGGCGAAAGGCTCTCCGATGCCTAAGTTAGTGAGTGAACTGGAACAAAGGAAGGAGAGGAAGATGAGAGGCAGAGTAACAGCTCTCTGGTTTTAGATGTGCATACCTGTAATGGAGATCGCTCTTCCTCTTATAGAGGAAGAGGCCAACGTTGCATGAGGGAGGCTCATGATGACGTCCTGGCATGCCTAGGGGCGTTATCATGTCATCCCACCATTCATTAAATGAGGGTCCGATCAGCCCACAAAGTAATAAATATGGTCCATTTCAGCCCACATTGCATTTAATGCCAGTCGGATCAGCCCATACTGCATTTAATGCGTGTCATGTTGGGCCAGATCTTGTTGAGCGCCTTTGGCGGTAGAAGTCCCATCGGGTACATCCTCGGGCCTTGTCTTGATTTGGGCTCAACCGCTGGATGCTGCCTGATCAGTGATTTGGCAAAGATTGTGGAGATCCTTAGCAAGGCTTCCGTTCCGGCTCCTTTGGCCGGGGTCAAGCTCTTTAGCCGAGGTGGGCGCCTAGTAGCCGACCTCGGCGCTAGCTGCCAGAGTCTGCCTGATCTTGGCAGGGGCCTCTGTCCCGGCAGCCGAGGTGAGTCCGGTGCCACATGGATGGCACGCGGGAGGCACGTGAGAATGCTTAATCCCATCTTACAACCGTGATTAGCATAATCCTGGAGTTTTGGAAATCTCCCCACACAATTGCCCCCTAGCTTCTGAACTTGCGAAGTTTGCCAGCAAAGTGAGGTCGGGAGCTATATGACAGGGAATTCTTATGGAATAGAGTCCCTCTTGGTCTTGACAGTTGGCGCTTGGCCTTTAATCAAAGTTGCTTTGGATGATTGAGGCAATAAATGGCATCTGTCAATCAATGCCGAAGACATATCGATGGCTATGCGTGTCATCTTCTGATTAGTTGTCTGGTCACCTCGAGGTCGTACGCGCCGTTTTGCCAGGGATGTATTCAATTTTTGAAATGATGTACGCGGAGCCCTAAGGAGCGTTGTTTGGCGCGCGCCATTAGGGTTTTTGAAGAGGGGGTCCCTTCCCCTATATATAGGGCAATCAAGGTTCTCTTCTTCCCTATTTGTCATTCTGAATCAGAGAGGAGGAAGCCGCTGCGAGGGAACTCCGCCTGAGAAGTGGAGCGTTGCCGGGGCCGAGTCTCTTTGCTGCTCAGCATCTTCGTTTCGCCTCCGTAAGCCTCCTTTATCCTGCCTCCTTCCTGCGGGTCTCTAGGTCGAGGGTTCCTCTGTTTTTAGATTAGGGTAGGAATGGGTATCTATAGCCACTGGTTAGAGGGCGAGGCGGCGATTGAGGGTTTCAGGTCGACCTTTAGGATTCCCGCCGATGTCCAAGTGAGGGGCGCTGAACCCAATGGCATCAACCTCCGTGACTTCTCGGGAGGCTGGATGCCTTTTCCCCTAGTGGCCGTGACAGAAGGTGGGGTCCGATTTCCCCTTCACCCCCTTCTTAGGAGATGCCTCAGTCAGTGGTGTCTCTGCCCTTGCCAGTTACTGCCCAATGTTTTCAAGATCGTGATGGGCACGGCCAAATTGAACGAGGTTCTGGGCATCAACCTCAGCGTCTTCAATATTGAGGACGTCTATGATATATGCAAGTCCGGAGATGCCTACTATCTCCAGGCTAAGCCGGGTCGGGAAGGCTTCGTCTGCTACTTGGAAGATTCGAGTAAATATGCTGGGGACGATCTTCTGTATGTCTCGGGCAACTGGGAGTTCGGGATAGCCGACGCCGATAGAGGCTACTAGGTTCCTCGCTATTTCGGGACCGTTCCAAGTAAATACTCTTTTCTTTGTTCGTTTCCCACATGCTTTCCTTTCTTGTTCTGCCATACTGATGCCTATGATCACTGTGCAGCTTTGAAGGAGAGGAAGCAGGCTGCTCGGTACATCTGGAAGAGGAATGAAGCTTGGCTCCGCCTAGTGAAGCGATACAACGGTCATGAGGGCAGGCCGGCTTGGTTACTGCTAGGGCGGCCGAAGTATCGTGGATACATAAGGGGCACAATCGAGCCACCTCGAGGCGAAGGAGGCGGGGCCGTCCCCGAGGCCGAGCGAGAACAGGCTGGTCCTAGAGTAAGGGTCGAAGAGGGGCCTTCGCGGGCGACGTCCGACGTCAGAGCCACGTCCGGTGCCCGAGCTTCCATATCGGGGTTGAGACCACTCGAGGCCCTGGCACTCAGAAACGAGGGCGCCCGAGCTCCCCAGGTGCCTATGAATCCGGACCCCTTGAGGTTCCCTCTCCGGGGGTTCAGGAAGCTTCTCCCGTGGCTGCGGTAGAGGTCTCTGCTCCTCCTAGTCCCGCCGGACTGGAGGTACGTTCACCCCCAGCTGGGGCAGGGCAAGAGGAAGTTCGGCTGCTGAAGAGGCCGAGAACCGAGGCAGGTCTTAGTTTGGCCGCGGCTTTGCCATCTCAGGGCCCACGTCCGTGGGAGCCGAGCTTCATGCTTGAACCGGGGAGGCTGATGACGATAGCGTTCTCCACAAGATCGATCCCCCGGTCCTCGAGGCACTCGCGCGGGCCTGCACCCTTCCCCGAGACATGGCGCAACTGGACAGGTACAGCGATCAGAAGCTGATACTGTCGATGCTGCAGTCGAACTTCATGGTAAATCCATCAGAACCCCTGTATTTTATCCAGCTGTTCAATATCAGTGAAATGTTTTCTGACTTTCGTCCTGAACGCCTTGTTTCTCCAGGCGGTGCAGAAGTCCGTGGTCGCGGCCGACAGACTATGCAAGTACAGCGTCGATATTGCCGAGCTGACCGCGGAGAAGAATGGCATGCAGGAATCCCTAGACGCTGTTACTCAGAAAATAACGAGGGCTGAAGAAGAGTACGCGGCGGGGCTCGAGCAGGCGAAGGGAGAGGCCGAGGCGGAGAGGACTAGGGTGGCCGAACTTGAGGTCTCCATCTCGAAGATGGAAGATGACTACGCGGCCCTGCTTCAAGCCGAATAAAAAAGGGCGGATGAGGCTGAGGCGAGACTCGAGTCTGAGTGCGATGCTGCTTTTGAGGACGCCAGGGCGCAGGTCACTGCTTACTACAAGGAAAGAGTCCTCGTTGTAAGGGATAAGGCCTGGGCAAAAGGATGGCGCGTTGGCCTGAAGGAGGCCGGGGTCACTGAGGATCATCAGTCCTTCCAAGAGCCTCCTCCGTTTCCACTTCTGACACCGAGCTCTGCCCCTCCTGCTGGCGAGGCTCCTGATACTGCTACTCGCGCCTCTGATCAAGCGTGACTTCGGGCCAATCTTCGTCGATTCTGCTCGTGGAGATCTTTTTGTTCTTATCTGTGATGTACTTTCCCACTTTTCAATTGTATTGCCGCGCTATGTAATGAACAAGGATTCTAATACAATTGAAATTCTCCAACTATTGTCTTTTTCATCAATCGCGTGTGTTCTTAATATTGAATGTTTTGCATGCATGAACTCGGTAAGGATAGATGCCGAACTGCCCCCAGGTTGGTCCTGGGTTGAGCCAGCGGGGGTGCCGAAGTCGCCGCAGACCCCTTATGTCTCTCCTGCTTTTGCTCTTGTAATCTCTATCTCACTATCCTTTTGAGCTCGGCTCTTCTATGTTTGAGTTCGGCTGAGCGCTCTTTGTTGACAAGGCATGTGAGTTTTGAGTTGGGGAGAGTACCGAACGGTCTTCTAAGATATTTCCGCTGATACTCCGTATTCTGAAGACCATAAATAGTAGTAAGTGTGGTGGTACGGTCGACGCGGAAGATGAGCAGATGGCTCCATGTGTCACCATCGGAGCCGGTGGTCAACATATAGGAAGACGTGCGCTCCTCGTGGGGCATGGGAGATCTCGCCTCATAAATTTCCTCGAGTGTCGAGCCCTCTATCCCCCTATAAATTTGGGGGGTACACTCGCCATGGGAGAGAGAACTTAGACCAGAGGCCCTTCTCTTTTGCTCTTCACTGTAATGAGGACCCTTCTGCCTCTGCCAGGCATTCTGGCAGCTAGGTACTGTAGAGGTTTAGGAGCCTTTAACCCGGGCGGAACCCCTACGCCAGAAGATAGATTCCTCCGGGAGGGACTGTCTGTCGTGGTCTGCGCGCTCTCTGAAGGCGATCTCCATGGACTGCGCATTCTTTGAACGTGAGTTCTCTGTGGAGATCCAAGCATCGACAGTGGACCAGGAGCTCGGGCCTTTTTGCAAAGCTTGGTCTGACCAACCAAAGCGTATTGCAGAGCTCCTGGCACTGTGGACCAGGTCCAGATGCCTCTGGGCGGCTGGGGGGGTCTTGTTTTCATCCCAAAGGACCGTGTGGAATCATGCCGCAGGTCCTCATGCGGGATATCCAGACCTCCGAGCAGTGGGCGGAATCGAGAAGTCTTGCGGCTGAAGATCTCTACCGGTGGAAGGAATCAGCGAAGAGCAGTCCCGAAGCCTCTTTTTTCTGTTTTTAGAGGACTGCGAGCCTCCTTGATGTATTTTTCTTTCTTTTCTGTAATCTTCGTAATGAAGTAACTATAATGAATAAAAAATAGAGTTTCTGACTATCTGATCTGTGTATAATCTTTTGCGTTCTTTTTTTCTTTTCTGCATTGTTTTGCTTTTTTCTGTACTTTTTACTTGTATTTTTGTGCTGCTTTTCTGCACTTCAGTGCTGGCACTGCTTTTTTCAAAGACTTTTCACTGGCCTAAATGGATTGGCCGAGACGAGTTGTTATGTGCCGAGATGAACCCAGAGTTGAGGGTTTCGGCTGTGCGAGCCTGAGTTCGGGAACCATCTCGGGAGGTGTTTGAACCCTGGTTTTTAGAGAAGACTGGATGTGTGAATCCGAAGTCGGTCCCAGGGTATATGAACCCAGAGTTTAGGAAGCGACCTGGGTGTTATAAACCCGGTGTCGGTCCAAGGGTGTTATGAACCCAGAGTTTAGGAAGCGACCCGGGTGTTATGAACCCGGTGTCGGTCCAAGGGTGTTATGAACCCGAAGCTGCCGAACTCAGACGAGACGAGATGACACAGATTTGATGACAAGGCAAACGTTGCTTTCATTGATTCTGAGACCTGTTACATCTTTTAGAAATAGAATTTCTTCAAGTGAGACGCATTCCACTGTCTCGGCAACTGCCTGCCTTCTAAATCTTCAAGTTTGTAAGAGGATCATCCTGCCAGTGAGACCACTCTGAATGGGCCATGCCAGTTTAGGGCCAATTTTCCTCATTCGGATCTCTGTCAGCTGGCAAGGTCTTCTTCAGAACCAGTTCTCCTACTGAAAAGCTCCTTTCTCTGACTTTTTCATTGTATCCTCTAGCTAGCCGCTGCTGATAATCAGTCAGTCGTAGGGCTGCCGCTTCTCGACGCTCGTCCGCTAGATCCAGCTCCATCGCCAAGTTCATTTCGTTTTGGCCTTAGTTGACCAGCTCTATCCTCAGGGTGGAGAGGCCAATTTCCAAAGGAATGACCGCCTCCATCCCATAGGCCAGAGAAATGGGTGTGGCCGAGGTGGAACGTCATGGCGTCGTTCTGTATGCCCACAATACGCTGGGAAGCTCCTCTACCCATCTCCCTTTTGCCATGTCCAGTCGCTTCTTCAAGCCATCCAGAAGTACCTTGTTAGAAATTTCAGTCTGGCCATTGCTCTGCGGGTACGCCGGAGTGGAGTAATGGTTCCTGATGCCGTGCTCTTGGCAGAAGTCTCTGAAGGATTTGGAGTCGAACTGAGTCCCGTTGTCAGAAATCAGGGCTGGGGATGCCGAACCTCGTTATGATGTTCTTCCATACGAAGTTCCTGGAGTCCCTGTCAGTGATGGAGGACAGCGGTTCAGCTTCTATCCACTTCGTGAAGTAGTCCGTAGCAACTATTAGCCATCTCTTGTTCCCCGGAGCTCGGTGGAGAGGTCCCACGATGTCCAGCCCCCATTGAACGAAGGGCCATGGACTAGAGAGGGGACTCAGGTCTTGCGCTGGCTGATGAAGCGAGTGGGAGAACTTCTGACATTTCTCGCATTTCCTGGCGTATACTTGCATGTCATTCTGCATGTACGGCCACCAGTAACCTTGGCTTATAGCTTTGTAGGCCAGTGAGCGACCTCCGATGTGACTGCCGCGGATTCCTTCGTGGATCTCATACAGAAAGTTGTCCACCTTGCTTGGATGGACGCATTGGAGGTAGGGACCCGTGAAGGATTTTCTGTAGAGTTTGCCTTCGGGAGATAGCCAGAATCGGGCTGCCTTGAGTCTGATTCGGTGGGCTTCATCATTGTCTTCGGGGAGCTGGTCGTCCTTTAGGTAGGAGATGATTGGATCTATCCAGCTCGCGCCGAGATCAGCACACAGGACCTGCCGAGGTGAGTGGAGCTCTAGGCTTGATCTCGGTATCGATTCGACCTCAACGATCCTTTTCTTTCCCTCTTCGACAGCGGAGGCCAGGTTTGCAAGCGCATCAGCATGCGTGTTGGTATCTCTGGAGATTTGCCTAACCTCGGCTGTTTGGAAGTGCGAGAGCAGTTTCTTTGCGAGGGCTAAGTAGGCCGCCATCCTGTCGTCCCTGGCTTGGTAGTCTCCAGTGAGTTGGTTAGTTACTAGTTGTGAATCACTGAAAACCACCAATTGTTGGGCTCTGAGGATTCAGGCGCTATTCAGCCCTGCTATCAGAGCTTCATACTCAGCTTCATTGTTCGTCGCTTTGAAGTCCAAGGTGAGGGCTTGCTCTATGACCAGTCCCTCTGGCGATTGGAGGACTATGCCGGCGCCAGCTCTCTTGGAGGTGGATGAGTCGTCGACAAAGACCTTCCATGCTGTGACAGGATCTTGGCTCTGAGAGGTTTGTCCGACCTCGGTGACTTCACGCTCATGCCCTATGCCCCCCAGTTCGGTGCCGGGCTGGGTCGAAGCCGAGCTCGGTGAGACGAACTCTACGATGAAGTCTGCCAGGATTTGGGCTTTGATTGCAGTCCTGGGAAGGTACTGGATGTCATACTGCCCCAGTTCGACTGCCCACTTTGAGATATGCCCTGAAAGGTCAGCTTTCTTGAAAATAGACTGGAGTGGGTGCTCCGTGATGACCACAATGGTGTGGGATTGGAAATAATGGGAGAGCTTGCGGGAGGCGCTGACGAGCGCCAACGCAAGCTTCTCCAGCAAAAGGTATCGGGTCTCGACATCAAGCAGGATCTTGCTCGCATAGTAAATTGGTTTTTGGACTCCTTGGTTTTCTCTGATGAGGACGAAGCTCACCGCATGATCCGAGACTACAAGATACATATACAGAATCTCCCCCGGAGTTGGGGTAGAGAGTAAGGGTGGTGAAGATAAATAGGTTTTGAGTGCTCCCAATGCTTGGTCGCACTCAGGGGTCCATTGGAACTTTAAATTCTTTTTCAGAAGTTGAAAGAAAGGCCGGCACTTATCTGATGATCTGCTGATGAAGCGATTGAGTGCTGCAGCCATGCCTGTAAGCTTCTGGACCTCCTTTGCGGTAGATGGGCTCTGGATGCCCAGGATTGTAGTAATCTGGTCCGGGTTGGCTTCAATTCCCGTTCACGTTACTAGGCTCCCGAGGAACTTGCCAAAAGCTACGCCGAAGGCGCACTTGGAAGCATTCAGTTTGAGTTTGAATCTGCGGATGACGCTGAAGACTTGGGCCAGATCCGCCAGATGGTCGCTGGAGTGCTTGGACTTGATGACCATGTCGTCAATGTAGACTTCGACTGTCTTGCCGAGTTGAGCCTGGAACATCTTGGTGATGAGGCGCTGATAGGTTGCCCCCGCGTTCTTCAGCCCAAAGGGCATCACCTTGTAGCAATAAGTGCCGCGGGGGGTTATGAATGCGGTTTTCTCCTCGTATGGCTCGTACATCGGAATCTGATGGTAACCTCTGTAGGCGTCGAGGAAGCTCATTCTGTCATGGCTAGCGGTGGCGTCGATCATCTGATCAATCTTTGGAAGGGGGAAACTGTCCTTGGGGCATGCCCTGTTGAGATCTGTGAAGTCTACGCATACCCTCCACTTTCCAGTCTTCTTTTTCACAACCACCGTATTGGCCATCCAGACCGAGTACTGGACCTCCCGGATTGCGCCGGCCTCGAGCAACTTGTCGACCTCTTCGACTATCGCGTCTGTCTGCTGTAACCCCGTCCTGCGGGCTCTTTGTACCACTGGCTTGTGGTTGGGATCCACGTTCAACTTGTGGCACATGACCTCGGGGTCGACCCCAGGCATTTCGCTCGGGGTCCAAGCAAAAACATCCACATTTTGCATCAAAAATCTTGAGAGCTGGCTCTCTCTGGTTCGGGCAACTGAGTACCGATTAGAAAAAATCTTTCTGGGTCTGCTGGGTCGAGCTTGACTTCGGTTAGGTCCTCAATGCTCTTCTTATCAGGATCTCGGCCGATCTCATCTAATCCTTTCTCGAACTCTGCCAAATTGACCTGCTCTGGCTCCTTCTCCCCAGGAACCATGGCCAGCATGCACTGCCTGGCCAACTGCTGATCTCCTTCGACCGTGACCACCTCCATCTTACCTTCCTGGTTTTCGAGCACAAACTTCAGCTTCTGGTGGAGGGAGGAAGGGACTGCCTCCATCTTGTGGAGCCACGTCCTGCCCAAGATAACATTGTAGGGAGAAGGGGCGTCCACTACCAGGAAATTGGCCATCACAGAAGCTCCGCCCACTCTGGTTTCCAGAGTGATTCTCCCCTTGGGGTAGACTGGTTTAGCGCTGAACCCTATCAGGGGCGCACGGACCTCCATCAGATCAGCTTCTGAGAGTTTTATCTTCTTGAAGCACTCATAGTAGAGGACCTCGGAAGAGCTGCCGGAGTCGACGAGGATCCTCTTCACAGTGAAGTCCTTCAGCTTCATGGTCAGGAGCAGGGGATCGTTGTGGGGAAGCTGAATTCCCTCTAGATCTTTGTCTGAAAATGAAATGGCTGGGCGGTCTCGGCACGCTCGCTTGGGTGCCGGGCCTTCGTCCTCCCGAGCCCGGATCTCGTCCTCCTCCCGGGCGACATAGCGCTTTATCCGGGACATCAAGGCCGGCATGGAGGTAGCAGGATCTCCAACCAAATCTTTCCTCAGCTCGTGCCCCGGCAACAGGGCGTTCCGGAAGGCGAAGATCGCCACCTCTTCTCTGGTATCCTTGATCTGGCTGTAAATCGCCCAGAACCGCCGGGCGAACTGGGTGAGGCTCTCGCCCTGCTTCATCTTTAGGGCAAGAATATCAGCGTCAGTCTTGGGGACGACGCTGTAGGCCTGAAACTTCTTCAGGAAGGAGAGCTGGAACTCTTTCCAACTCGAAATAGACTTTTTCGGGAGGGCGCAGAACCACTTCAGAGGGAGGTCGCTCAGATTGGAGGAGAAGATCTTGCAGTTGAGGTGGCCCTCGTTCCCCCAGATGGACATCTTCTGAGAGAAGTGCCGGAGGTGAGCGGATGGGTCAAACAATCCGTCGTAGGGGACGAACCGCGGGACGGAGAACTTCTTGGGCAAGGGAGTTCTTTCAATGTCCCGTGTGAAGGGAGAGGCCCCCAGATCGGTAGGGCCACAAATATCTTGCTGGTCCCGCATCTCCAAGTTATGCTGAAGGGCCAGCTTGACGCGCTTATTGAGCCGCTCTTGCTCATCATCCTTCTCTGGTGTTGGTGCTCTTGGCTTCCGCTTCGAATGGCCTCGGCTATGGTAGCTATGAGCTCGTCCGTCGAGGCCACGATGGCTATGGCTGTTGCTCGAGCCCTGGTCGTGGGCCTGGCTGCGCTTCTGATCCAAAAAGGCTCTCAGATCTCGCGAAAGGGCTGGACTACCTTGCTCTGGACAGCTCTCTTCTCGCCTTGGGGCTCTAAGGGCTGCCTTAACGAGGCATTTTGCACCGCTCTCAGTTGCTGCTGGAGCTGGCGGATCATTTGCTCCTACTTCTGGAGGAGAGCGTTTTGAGCTGCGATGTCTCCTCCATCATCAGGGGGTTGCTCACGGCGTGGCTCCGCCACTACCACAGCCTTGTCTTTGCGAGGCCGCTCGTGTCGACGCTCATCCCGTTGGGGAGGCGTGATTTCTTCGTCGGAGAGCGAGGTCTCAAGCCCCTCTTGGAAGGGAACTTCGATGAAAGGCTGCGAGCCTACGAGCCCCTCACCTGCAGACACGCCATGCACTGTTCTAGACCGTCCTTGAGGGGGGACGTCCGTCGACGGGCCAGGTCATTCGAGCAATGCTCTTTGGGACTCTCCGCCTTTCTTAGCTTTTGGAGGCATGGTTTATGGGAAGATTGAGTAGGTTAGAAGGGATGGGATAGTGCTTTCTCACAGATGGCGCCAATTGTAGGTGTAGGAAAATTATGACCCACAATGCTTAGGGTGCCTTACAGGACTTATCCAAACGTGAGAAGATGATCTGCTGCCTCCTAGCCTGAAAGGGAAGAGCAAACGGTCAGAGGACCCTGGCCTGGGCGGCGAAAGACTCTCCGATGCCTAAGTTAGTGAGTGAACTGGAACAAAGGAAGGAGAGGAAGAAGAGAGGCAGAGTAACAGCTCTCTGGTTTTAGATGTGCATACTTGTAATGGAGATCGCTCCTCCTCTTATAGAGGAAGAGGCCTACGTTGCATGGGGGAGGCTCATGATGACGTCCTGGCATGCCTAGGGGCGTTATCATGTCAGCCCACCATTCATTAAATGAGGGTCCGATCAGCCCACAAAGTAATAAATATGGTCCATTTCAGCCCACATTGCATTTAATGCCAGTCGGATCAGCCTATACTGCATTTAATGCGTGTCATGTTGGGCCAGATCTTGTTGAGCACCTTTGGCGGTAGAAGTCCCATCGGGTACATCCTCGGGCCTTGTCTTGATTTGGGCTCAGCCGCTGGATGCTGCCCGATCAGTGATTTGGCAAAGATTGTGGACGGCTGGATGTCGCATCTGTCCCACTGGCACGCGCCCCTATTGTGCCACGTGTCTGATGGCGTGGCGGGCATGAGTCACGAGTGGGGACTCTTCCTTGCTTCGGCTTCCATCCCGGCTCCTTTGGCCGGGGTCAAACTCTTTAGCCGAGGTGGGCGCCTAGTAGCCGACCTCGGCGCTAGCTGCCAGAGTCTGCCTGATCTCGGCAGAGGCCTCTGTCCCGGCAGCCGAGGTGAGTCCGGTGCCACATGGATGGCACGCGGGAGGCACGTGAGAATGCTTAATCCCATCTTATAGCCGTGATTAGCATAATCCTGGAGTTTTGGAAATCTCCCCACACAGAACCGGTGTTGGACGTGCATAATGCTGCCTCATTAAAACTTTAACTAGGAAAAGCCAATGGGATAAAACCTAAAAAAGGAAAAAGAGTACAACGCACAAATGTCCTGGGTAGCATATTTCAGGATGCCCCCTGATAAATCACTCCCCCTGACAACAGCAACCATTCACATAGTTTGATGGTGAACTCTACGCATGCCAATCTCATATACAAACTTTTGGAATACTGATTTTGCAAAGATTTGATAAACAGATCAGCCAAGTTGTTACTCGAACAAACTTGCTTGACCTCCATTTCATTGTTCTTCTGAAGTTCATGAGTGAAGAAAAACTTTGGTACTATATGCTTAGTCCCGTCTCCTTTAATGAAACCTTCTTGAATCTGTTTTATACATGCTTCATTATCTTCATAGATAATATTCGGGATACCTAAAATATATGGTAATTGACAAGAACTACAAACATGCTTAATCAAAAATCTTAACTATACACATTCCCTGCTGGCTTCATAAAGGGCCAAAATCTCAGTATGGTTAGAGGAAGTAGCTACCAAAGTCTGTTTAGTAGAGCGCCAAGAAATGACAACATTACCATTAATTGAGTGCCTTTGAGTTGGTGTAAAGCTATATCTAGCAAGTAGATTCACAAAAAAAATAATATCCGGTCTAGTGCATTGTGCCAAGTACATCAGGGCTCCAATAGCACTTAAGTATGGTACTTCGGGACCCAATACCTTCTCATTTTTCTCGATGGGAAAGTATGGATCTTTCTTTATATCTAGAGACCGGACGACCATGGGGGTGCTTAATGGATGTGCCTTGTCCATACCAAATCGTTTTAAAACCTTTTAGGTATAATTAGATTGATGGACCATCATCCCATTAGAATTTCTCTCGATTTGCAGGCCGAGACAGAACTTCATTTTTCCAAGGTCTTTCATTTCAAATTCTTTATTTAAATAATCAGTAATTTTTTCGAGCTCTTCTGGAGTCCCTATCAAAATTCTATCATCCATATAAACTGCTAATATTGTCAATCCCTTCAAGAATTTCTTTATAAATAGAAACATGCAAATAAGATAGTTTGTATACCCCCTTTTAAACAAGTATTCGCTAAGATGATTGTATCACATTTTTTCGGATTGCTTTAGGCTGTACAATGATCGCCTTAATTGGATTGAGTACGTACTTCTTGACTTTGCTTCAGGCAAAGGAAATCCTTCTGGGATCTTCATGTGAACTTCTATGCTAAGTCCCCATATAAATAAGCAGTTATAACATCCATGAGTCTCATTTATAGATTTTGAGAAACCACTAAACTTATCAGATATCTGAATGTTTGTTGTATCCATAATAGGGAGTATGTTTCCTCATAATCAATCCCAGGTTTCTGCAGGAAACCTTGTGGCACTAATCTTGTCTTATATCTGGTAATTTCATTTATTTCATTAACCTACAGGGTTAACATCTTTTGGGGTTTGTACTATAGGTCCAAACACACTATGTTTATTGAAAGACTCTAACTCTGCTTTGATGGAACTTTTCTATTTTGGCAAATCCTTTCTTTGTCGACATTCATTTATAGTACGTGGTTTTGTATCCCAATCATCATCATCATTTTCATTTGATACTTGTGTAGCTACCGCATATGCAAATACGTCATCGATGACAATTTCATTTTCTATTTCGTCTCTTTCTTGAATAATTGTAAAGTATAGAGATCTCTTCATTATCAAGTACCGGTGCCTCTTCAGGGGCTTCCAAAGCTCATCAGGGACTTCCATTATTCTAGAGAGAACGAATTTTACCATAGCCTCTTCAGGAGCGTTATGTGTCTCTTTGGGAAGAACCTCTTTAGGAGCGTTACGTGCCTCTTCGGGAGGACATGATGATGATTGCTCATTTATCCTTTTCTGCGGAGCTGAGTCCTTTGAACCTATAGGTCTGCTATGCTTCTGGTGTATTGTACATTCTTTTGTTGTTGTATTTTGATTTTGTCTTACATGGACATTAATCCTGGCAGGTACATTCATAGTTGGCACATGTGATTTTGCCACCTTTGTTGCATCGTTAAATGCATCAGGTAATCTGTTTGTAATTTATTATAAGTGCACAATTCTCCATACTTCATTTTCACATTGTGATGTTTGTGGATCCAGATGAGACAAAGTGGAAGTATTTCATGTTAATTCTCGCCGTTCTTTAGGAACGGGTTGTTCTAAAGGAATAATACGTCCTTCAGGAACTATCTTATCTCCCTCTAACGGCGGAAATATTGTCTCATCGAATTGACAATCTGGAAAACGAGCAGTGAAGATATATCCTGTCATTGGTTCTAGGTATCGAAGAGTCATAACCTACATAGATTCCCAATCTACATTGTGGTCCCACTTAGTGAGCTTAGGGCTCATATCATGCCAAAGCTTTAAAGTCTTAGGATCACTAAGCTTCGGGCTTGACTTTGTTGTTTTGCTCATAATCGAATGCGATTCGACATTGGAGTTTGTCGTGTAATATAACCCTGAGGAGAGTGCATTTAGTTTTTCTAGTATTTGCTTTTGGCTTCCAATAATAGTAACAATGGATAAGTATTCCACGATGCATAAGTATTCCTTGTTACCTTCACTCACAGTCTCAATGTGGTACCCATTCATTTCTGATGTCCTTGAAACTGATAAAGTTTCTTCGGGAACTTCTTGAGAACATTGCATCTTTAATGAATAGAAGATGGGTACCATTAGGTAACATCATATGGACTCTTCCAGAGCCTTCAATTATTTGCACAGGTCCAATTATGGTGGATACCTTTCGTGTAATTGAACACCAATTCTGATAAAAACTTCTGATTTTTCAGAATGGTGTGTGTTGTAGCACTGTCTTCTAGATAGAGATTGTCCTCAATTCCACGATCCATACCTTAAATAAAATAATAAATTAATATAACTATGCAACTACATGATAAAAATCAAACCATTCACCATAATATAAAACATCAATTGAATAAAAATTCAACATAAACCATAAGTCTAAAAATATGCATCTCAAAGGAATTAAAAAAAAAAGAAGTTCAAAGATTTATTGGTCTTCTAGACCATCCTAGGGAGTGCTCCCATTATAAATGCCTCAATATCCAGAGGTTGGCTATCCTCCTTAGTTGCTAAAAATCACTTAAATACTTAATGCACAATTACGTGACAAATACCAGATAACTAGTTCACGTGCTTTATTGGGTTATAAAGTAAGGTGCTGGTCCAAACTTTCTAAGGTTACCCCATGATTTCACATGATCATTAAAGGCAGAGGTTTTTATAAATAATTAAAGGGCTTCACTTGTACCTACTATACATAATCCAAGATTCCCGGGACTGATCATTGATCAGATGTCCCACTGGGCCCCACAACCTGTATTTATGTGAGAAAAATCCCAAAACAAGTCTCATGCCTCAAGTGTTTGAAGAATGGGGATGGTGGGCCAGATGGGACCCAATCCTCATGGGTCCATCATCATTGAAGTCGTCCAGGGCCCCCTTTTAGATCCAAGGATTAGATTGATCAGCAAAGTGGGACATGGGCCCACCACTCTTATCGGCCATGACTAGGTTTTGACGAGGAAGACAACTAGAACTCCATTATGGTCTGATTTTTTCTAGTGGATATCCTTCACCCAAGTAATCCACTTCCTCTAAGTCACCTTATTCATACAGGGAACAATTCCATCATCATCCACCATCAGTGAGTGGATTTTTAGTCATCAAGCCAAGATTCTGGGTTGATCGACGTTGTCGACAGGACTCACTCCCCCAGATCTTGAGGCAGTCTGGCCATACAGGATCCGTTCCGTGTGAGTTCAGTACCCATAAGGTCACCCATGGGTCCATCTTTGGATCCTTGGGCTTGATTGATCATGTGGGATAGGTTGGCCAATGAAATTAGAACTTTAGGTTCATAATACATGAAATTAGAACTGCAAGTTATGTTAAATCTTCAGGTTTGAAGTAGAACTTTTGGTTCTAACAACTTATTAGAACTTCTGATTCTATCAAATCTTCAGGTTTAATTTCATTGCCTTATAATTTATTTGGATTTGAACAAAAAACTCCAGGTTTTGATTTATGGATATGATCTACAGGTTCATATCAATATTCCAACTTTTAGGACTGCTGGTCCATAGATCGATGAACTTCAGGTTCAGATTTAGAACTTCTGGTTCTATTTTATGATCCATTTATAGCATTAAGAAATTTAAATTAAAAGAGAAAAAATCATGCAAGATGATGAACAGTAATGAAACACTTTAATTGCAGTAAATA
Organism: Litsea cubeba; assembly: GCA_012931725.1. Classification (NCBI taxonomy): domain Eukaryota; kingdom Viridiplantae; phylum Streptophyta; class Magnoliopsida; order Laurales; family Lauraceae; genus Litsea; species Litsea cubeba. The sequence goes on from CM022948.1 coordinate 39,548,253, forward strand.
AGTATCACAAACTAATTTTATGCATTCTAATAGATTGGATTTAAACTATGGTTTGGGTACCACTTACCGTGACGTAGTACAGAAAAAAAATTCTGATTGTTGAAATGCTGATCTGCTGCGTCTATTAGGTAATGCTCGTTGCCACGAATCTGTAGAATCAAACCGTTTGTTGATCGAAGAACGGATGAAGAAGTTATGCAAACCAAGGCAAGAAGTAAACCGAGGCGCGTCCTTATCAACGAAGCAAACCGGGGCAAGGTCTTACTCACTGTACGTACGCATAAGGTATTCTAAACGTACTCAGATCGAAAAACAACTTTTTTTTTTTTTGTTTTTTGGTTTTTTGTTGTCGTCTTTGGTCACGCAAATTGATAGACAAAGTCTGAAACAAAACTTTGTGTTGCACGGAAACCGAGGAGGCAAAGTCTCTTGTGATGTTTGAATGTATTCGAGGACTGATAAAGACAGTTGCCAAAAGCAAAAATGCATGCAAGCCGATGAAGGCTTTGTTTGGGTTTTTTTTTTCTTTTTCTTCGTGCTAATAACGTGTTAGAAAAGAGAGACTAAGAGAAAGAAGATTAGAGGGAGAAGAGAGAGCTTTTCTATTATCTTATTATGTGTGTGTACAAATAAAAGAAGAGAGAGCCTATTTATAGGCAAAGTACCCTCGTAGTTGAGGAACCCTAATTTTAACCCTAACTCATCTTAAGTGGGCATCCACCCAAGATTCATATCTCATAACAAGCTCAACCAACATCTCATTAACCTTGCCATATCTTAGGACACGTTTGCATAGCGTCTGTGAAAAACTGGTTCGACGAAGTTTTCCTCTTCCACAAAAAAAAAAGGGTTTCCTACACCCCAATCGGAAACACCTTTCTGCAGAATCACACAAAACTTAGTTCGTTTTTGCGCCTTTTCTACAAAAAAAGTAGTCGCACTAATCATTGAAAATCCTTGCTATGGAAAAAGCAACCAAAATTCTCTCACCTTTTATGCGGAAGAGATCCTAAAGACTTTCAAGCCCATCTATGTAATCCATCAGTGAGGTCTGCTTGTGAAATTTAAATATTTAAACATCACCATAACTTCATCGAATCATCTAATAAAATCTCCCTCTAGTTAGAGTTGTGCCCACTTAAACATTGACATTTTCAATCTTAAAACATATATAACTTTTTTTGGAGTAAAATTTTCCTTCATGGTAAAGGAGGTAGGATAACGATTTTTATGATATTTTATACCAATGTGCTCTAGCATAGTTGGGACAAGGCTTTGAAAATAATGATATTATATAGGTAAATCAATCTAAACTAGAGTTACGATTTCTATTACATCCATCCAGCTGTACCATAAGGTCATTTATTCATCATCATCATCATCAAATTTTATCTCAAAAATTCAAGTGTGGAGTATAGCCTTCTACTCATCCTTAACTTAAATAAAAAATCACATTGTTTATTCCCAAAAAAAAATATATATATATATAGTTGTTTCTTCAAATGCATTTTTGTAAAGTAAAGGATTTGGAATATCAATTTCCTCTTTCACAGTTGAAATTAATTAAAAATTTGTTGATATGATAAGAAACAAAAAGTTGAGTTAATCAAAGGCAACTTCTCTCCTATTTCAAAACCCTGGAATCTTACAATCACAGTCTAGTGGTTGCAAGTAGGGTTGCAAATGAGACGGTTCTAGGGTCGGAACCACACTGGGCCTGGACCTAGACTCGTTTCTACATAGCAGTTTTGGCTTTGGGTCTGGTTTTGACTCGAAACGTATTTTGTTGGTTCCAAATCCGACTCAAATAAGAAAACACGGATCCGGGTCTAGCTAGATGACCGATTCTAATTTTTTTTTCTAAAAATAAACATATCATTCAACTTATAACAATGCATCAAGTCTACTACCTCCAAGATTAAACATAAAAACGTCTAAAAAAATTAATTTTGAGCTATAATTCGCAACATCAAAGACTCGTATGTCGTGTCCTGCGTCCACGGGTCAAAACCTTTATGGACCCAGAATCAGATCCGTTTATCAATCGAAACCAAAATTGGGTTCTAGACCCAGACCCGTTTATGAATCCTAAATCTATTTACAACCCTGGTTGTGAGATTTTATTTGTGAGCTTCTAAGTCTAGCCAATTTTTGAAAAATCTAAACGGACCAAAATAATCTACTTATGAAAAATCTAAACTAATAAGTGCTTGTTTCTTTAGCAGAATTCTTGACTGGAGTTTGTGATGTTTAGAATTCAAAGATAATAATGTGATGGTTGTCCCTTGAAAAATTTGAATGCTGTGTTCTTTTGTTGGAATTCTGAATTCTAACCACCTAAAAAGTCAAAAGTGGCCTTTAGAATCCCAACTTCCTTGGCATTTGTAGATGCTCAAGTACATAGGAGGATTCAATAATTCTGCTTAGGGAAAGACTTTTGAAGAATTTACAAACTTTCCAAATAGGAACTCTTAGAATTTCAGTAAAGAAGCAGGCCCTAAACATGTCCTTTTCATATAAGCTTTTTATCAAATTTCACTCCAATAATATATATTCCCTTTATAATCTTTAACATTGATAGGGCAATCTTTTTTTCACATAAACCCTGACGAGATCTTGTGATGTAGAGAATTTATAAACATGATGAGATGACTTGTCCCTTTGACATTTGAAATTGCCATATTTTTTCTTAAAACCTCAAATTTTAGCCACTTAAGAGATAACTTTCAAAGAATCTACAAATTCTCCAAATATGAATTTTTTGAATTGTACCGAAGAAACATGCCTTATGGAATGCATGAATGCAAATTAAGAAAAATAACTTTTAAGGCTCTCTCATTAGAGTAAAATATGGCAAGGCCCCCTATACGATGCTTCATCTTGGGAGCATCGTCCGTGATTGTCTCAGTCGAATAAAGGAATCAAAAAGTCCACCACGGGGCTCACCCATTTAAAATATGAATAGTTCAAAGCAAACATCCTCCTCTTTAATGGGCTGTTTTTAAATTTTAGTTCAATAAGAATTGATCCATCCTAAGGTTAAATATATCATTAATAACTTAATTAATACATATAATTATATTATCAATGTTGGAGAGACATCCCCAGCAAGAGAGGGTATTCACTTTTACCAATTTGAATTGATTAACTGACAGTGTTGCATTACATTCACTGGAAAGTGTGAGTGAGCTGAGGCTGACTGAGGGGTATTGACAGTTAGATTTTCATGCATGAGCCCCACTATAAAATTTCTGTGAACTTCTACTAGAGAAATGTCGGGAGTTGTTTTGTTTGGGTTCCTGACTTTGCAGTCACTTTTGTGGGTCCAGTCCACAGCTACCCCTTCTAATCAGAGTGTCTCTATGTCGTCATTCATGCAGTAGTATCTCCTATTCTCCTTCACTCTGATCAGTGCAATGTCCGACGACCCAAACGGCCGGCCCGTCGGAGGAACGGAGTACAGCCTGTGCAGAGCCGTCCCCGGCGGCTCCGGCATAACCGTCGTTGCCGTCCTCCTCTCCCACCCCCCAAACCTCCCCTCCCTCCAAAACACCCTCCACAAACTCCAAAAGTCCCATCCTATCCTCCGCTCCAAGCTCCAAAATCCCACCACCCCATCTCCCTCCTTCTCCATCTCCACCTCTCCCTCCCTCCAAATCGAAACCTTTGATCTCCCCACCACCACCAATCTCCTCAAAACCCTCTCTCCGCAAGACCCTCCTCTCCAAATCCCCCCATTCCATCTCCTCCTAGAGCACCAGCTCAACCAAAACCCCTGGTCACAACCACCCCAGAACCCCACATCCCAATTCGACGTCTTTTACGCTACCCTTTATTCTCTGTCGGAATCCAGGTGGGTTATTGCTTTCCGATTACATGGGTCGGTCTGCGACCGGACGTCGGCGGTGGTTTTGGCAAGGGAGGTGGTGGGGTTGATGAGGGAGGAGGTGGGAGGGACAAAATGGGAAATTGAGGATGAGGGTTGTGGAGGGGAGGTGGGTTTGGCGATTGAGGAGCTGGTGCCGAAGGGGAAGGGAGATAAGCCGTTTTGGGTTCGTGGGGCGGATCTGATTGGGTATCCTTTGAATTATATCAGGACGGCGAATCTGGGGTTTGAGGATGTTTGCGCGGATCGGCGGACTGAGGTGGTGAGGTTTCAGTTGGACAGGGATGAAACTGATCATCTTCTATCTGTAAGTGATTGCTGAGTTTGCTTGTTTGTTTGTTTGTGTGCGCCTGCATTTTTTTTTTTACAAACTGAAATTGAAAGTCTCTCTTTGATGAAGATGACAAGAAGGCTAGCAGTTTGAATTGATTAGGAATTTGATTGAGTTGACTCAGTTTGAGTCCATGCTGGGTGACTGAGTTGTGAAGAACTTGGTCAGCAATGGCGGATCCAGGATTTTCGTATGAGGGGGGCTCACGATGTTCAATTGAAAAACTCAATTATTATTTTATCGTATTTTTTTCATATTATTAGGGGTGTAACGGTTTGGTTAACCGTTCGTTTTGGGAAAACCCTTAAAAACCGAACTGTGGTTCACCGTATTAGACGGTTCGGTTACAGTTAATTGTCGCTTAAAAGAAAATCTACCTTTGCCCTTTGACTCTACATGCAGAATAACAATATTATTTTTCACATACCAGACAAAACAACACTACCATTTTTTCACGAAAAAAAACTAAGCTAAAAGTCTAAAATGATACTACAAAACATCTATCATGCAATACAATTCTATGAAACATGAGACAAGTATAATCCAACTCACAAAACTCATAGGAGAGAATGGGAAAGGGGCTTAACTTAAGTCATTTTATTTCATTTAGGCCCTTTATTTTTTTTTATTAGTGTAATGGTTCGGTTAACTATGAGTTTTGGAAAAACAGTTAACCGAACCGTAAAATACGGTTCGGTTAGGTTAATAACCGTGAGTCGAGACTGAAAACTGTAACCGAACCGTGAAGTACGGTTTTCCGATTTTAATAATCGTAACCGAACTGTCAAACACGTTTAATAAATGTCTGTTTGGTTTGGTTAGACGGTTTTCCCATTTTTTTACACCCCCCTATCAATAATGACAAAAGAGAAAATGTATTTGAAAAATAATGGTCATGAATATGAATTTTCTATACTTGAGAATAGTGGAGAAGAATATGAAATGCATTAATATCCTGTTTAACTCCAATAATAATAGAAATACACCCTCCAGTATACACTCAATGGTCTAACAGGAATAGTTAGAGCAGAATTTTAGCCTAGAAAAAATTGGCTTAAGCATAATAGTCAAAACCATTTAATTCTCAAATAATTAGATTCCACTAAATAAAATAAAATTTCAAGAACAAATAAAACAAACAAGTAGACCACTCCACTTGAATCATCATATACATGGACAGAAACATAAAAATACAGACCTCAATAAAAATTTAAGACACCCTTAGTAAAAAAAATGAGGGAAATAATGTTTTTGAATTTTGGGACTTAAAATATTATTTTCCTCATGTCATCAATAAAAAAATGAAGGAAGCGATCCAAGGTACTCTTCGTTAAAAAAATTTACACATCAATAATTTTTCCATTGTCAGTGTTTTTTTAAAATTAAGATTTCATAATTTGAGAGTGAGAGTTATAAGTAGTAGAGCTGTCTTACACAAAAATAATATTTCTTTTACGATTAGAAAATGTTAACGACAGTCCATGGTTTTGAAATTTCTACTGTCTATTTCAAGGAAACTTTTAATGGGTTATAGAGATGCAAAACCTTGCTAAGTAGAAATGAGAGGGAGTATTGATTATTCACAGTGAGAGAGAGAGAGAGACTGAGAAAGAGATGAAGAAAGAGGGAGAGTCGAGTAAGTCTTTTGGAATTGGGGAACGAGAGGGGGGACTTTGGCCTCATTTGAGTGGGGGCTGGGCCATACGGGCCTTAAGCCCTTATGGGCATTTTTTTGGTTGGGTGGGGGCTGAAGCCCCGAGCCCATAACACATGGGTCCGCCCATGTTGGTCAGGATGAGTTTAGTTAAAATCCAGTTGAGCCACTTGTATTTACCTAGTTCACTAACAATACTGCCAACCCACTGATGGTTGAGTGGTAAGGCATCTCCTTCAACAATGGTGACAAGAGATTGATCCCTGGCCCTCCCTTTGTGGTTAGGGACGTGTAGTGTGTGTAGGCGCGTGAGTTGAGTATTTACTAGAGCAAAAGAAAGAAAAAAAATATATTAATAGTTCTTAGTTCTGTTCACAAACTCTTCTTATGAAATTCTATTGGAGCCTATGATGCATGGATACTTCAAAATGAGCAATGTTAGTGTGGTATCGTATCCGATACTTCACTTTTTACATGTAAAATCCGTGTCCCTGCCATGTTTATGGCGTGTCCCTGCCATATCCGTGCCGTAACTGGGCATCATAGGTTTGGAGCCCCGAGCCCATCTAAGAAATCTAAGCTGCTCAAAAGCACTGCAGTATGCAGCTTAATGCTGGTCCGTATTCAACTCCCATTGGAGTTGTCCCCAAATGAAGATGATCACTTGTAAAAACATGGGACTTTACACTTCCTTTGCTATTTACAACCTAGAAAGTTAATGGTTCACTGTCCAGGCACTCATTTTCCCAAATCTGGACTCCGTCCCTGACTCAACAATGAATTGACCCCTCTATCTCCCACATATCTGTGAGCAACCACCTTATGCCATAAAGTGTCATTGCTGAACCTCCACCACCAATTGCTAAACAATGTGCAGTTTCTGTACATAAAGTTCCTATTCTCAAGCACCATACGCTTTTTTTTTTCTCCACCTCCCCTTCATTGCATGCGTTTTCTTTTTCAAATGATTGCCGTCATATTAGAAATTCATTTGTATCCTCTCCATCCTTCTTGCTACCGACAATGTACCTTCAACAGGGATAAATATATATATTGGTAAATTTGCCATGGTCACTTGGATTAGGGTGATTCTCTCCCAAAAAACACAAGTACTTTCTTTTCCATTTAGATATCTTCTTTTCAAATTGTAACTTTCACAGGAAAATCCCTTTAAATTTTTTTTTGAATTTAAGATTTAAGGAGGCATCTGGAGTTGCAGTTTGTATTCAATTTATCAGAGGAAAGGGTGGTTATTTTTAGGGGTATTTCCTGTATAACTGCACTTAAATTTGACATTTGCCCCAGAACATGTTAAGTTTAAATATTTCATGCAGAGCTGTTCGTACAAAAATGGTGCGATATCGCATGGCCGTAGGATATTGCATAAGGTGACAAGTGTGATATCGCACCGCCCTAGATATCACACAGTTCGATGTGTGCGAAATTGCATGACCCTAGGATATCGCACGAACAATTTTGTGGGACATACTTAAACTTGACAGTTCATGTGCGAATGTTAGGTCTAAGAACTGCTGTACGGGAAATATCCCTTATTTTTAATAGAGTTTCTAGTAATTATTATATTGGTAAAATTTTCTAATCCTAGCCAAATAGTATGCCACCTTTCACTGATAACTTCAATTTCAGAAATGTAGGGAGAAAGATATTAAGCTGTCTGGAGCCATAGCAGCTGCTGCATTGATTGCTGCAAATTCTTCTAAGCACCTTCCCAACAACCAATCTGAAAATTATTCAGTTCTTACCCTAGTTGACTGTCGAGGGTCTCTAGATCCAGCTCCTCTTGACCACCATCTGGGTAAGCTCTTTCATGGATTCTAAAACACTCTTCCATATCCTGGAATTGTTCTTGATACGCATAGTGACCTTGTTTTCTGGTGAGGGATTTAGGCTTTACTGAAAATCCTTGCATGCACACACTACATTATGAATCAGCCAGTCCTAGGGGTAGGGTTAGTTAGGCCTGACCCTGATTGTCCCTACTACTTAAACACAGCTGGATTGCTACATGGATAATGGACTAGATTCAAACTTGTATATAAGGCCAAAGGCTGAATCTACTTTGTATTAGGCGGAATAAAATAACTCGCCAGCCTTTGACAAACCTTGGTTCAGCCCAGCTGCAGCCTTATGCACACACTAGTACTATGTGTATACATAATTAAAATGGGTCATAATCAATAATAGTTGGGGAGTTGTTGATTTTCATGGTCTATCACTTTATCTCATTTGTTGTATATCGATTTGAAGGGAAAGTAACATGGTTTCTAGACTATTGTGGTTTTGTGCTATTGCTTGACTTAAGATATGGTCCCATGTGTTGGATATACTTGAAACACATAGTTTTATCCTCCTGTAGTAGAGCCACTTTCAATCGAAACCACTCTTAAGACACATACACCATATATTGGCAATGCCCACATTTCAGTCTGATTGGATGGACTGTTCACATGATTTCATTTGGTTTTCTTGGAATTGATTTAGTTTTCTCACTTCTCTTAATTGAGTTAATCATGCTACTATAATAACATGTGATGCGTTAAAGGTGGGCCTCACTCTAATGACACTAAAGTTCACGCCATTGCCAATATTAGGGTGTTGATCTCACTTTTCTGAATGGAGTTAATCATGCCAATATTTGTGTTTTGTGAAGGATGACCCAATCTTTAGTTGAGGGGAAAGGGAGGCACTACTATATTATAGTATATGTGCTATGCGTTGGAGTCCAGTCCCATTCTAAAGACCAGCGGCATAAGGGAAATGATTATATACATGCAACAGAACCCATAGTGATTCATGTGAGTACAACTTACACTGTGGTCCACTCTTTGTCGAGGTTCATTGTTGAATCCAACCCCTAATGATTGTGATTAGGCTGAAAGATTAATTAGGTGGGGGCATGTGAACAGTGAGATTGAAGCCATCTTCACGTGGGGATTAGGTGACAAAATTAAATCCAGATTGGTGACAGGGTGTGTTGCATTTCATTGCAGTTAGTTTTGATTTAATAGTCTACCTTTGGCAGAAGTGGGCCCTACAGCACAGGTTCTGCACTCGCGTGACATACTTATGGGTATATCATTTGTGTAAAATGATTTCATAAAATTTGGATTGAATACATAATCTGCAATGTTGTTGAACTTTGGTTAAATTTCTGATAATAAAGATAGTTTCCTCACTCTGAAACAGAATTAATACTTCCACACTAAGAAACATGGTTTTCAATTTTGCTGAGAGATGCCGAATGTAACTTTGGTTACTGCAGGATTTTACCACTCTGGCATTTTGAACACGCAATCTATAACCAATGGGGAACGACTATGGGATGTAGCCGAGAGATGCTATACGGCCTTCTCAAATGCCTTGAAATGTAACAAGCATTTTACAGACATGGGGGTTCTCAATTTTCTCATGTGCAAGGCCGTAGAAAACCCTGGTCTGACACCTTCATCGTCCATGAGAGCATCATATATTGCGGTGTTTGAGGATCCTGTGATCGATGACTCTTATGAGTTGCACCAAGAAGTTGGACTAGAGGACTACATTGGTTGCGCTTCAGTTCATGGGTTTGGTCCATCTATTGTGGTGTCCGATACAATACGAAATGGGCAATTAGACTGCTCTTGCGTGTATCCCTCCCCGTTGCATTCAAGAAAACAGATGCAAGAACTGATTGATGAGATGAAGAAAATACTTATACGAGGAGATGGCTGAAGGAATCACTGTTAGGAATATGCAATCACTTTTTATTTGAAAATTATTTTGTAAAAGAATTTAAAAAAAAATGAGAGATTTGAAAATCTCCATTCTTAATGACTTGTAAGTGTACTTAAGTGTCAACTTATATGCTTTAGAAGCAAAAAGCAGACAAGTTTGGTTCTCCTTATCTGGTCTATTAGTGCTTGTCACTTGGGCAAGTAGTCCCCATCAGGATGAACAGTCATGTTTCGCACTTCCTTCCGGACTCCAGTACAATGAGTCTGGTTTATGGAGTGCTAAAACTACACTCACAAAACTTTACCATTGAAACTCGCCCCCCAAATTCTCTCTCTCTCTCTGCGCGCGCGCACGCATATATATAGTACTCTTATTAGTACTACAGATGTATTGGATATATGCTTTAATCCAAATGGATAGTGATTTTAAGCTGTTTGTGTTTTGGATATACACCCCAATGTGCCTAGTGAATTTTTTGAGGCCTATTCACTTTAAATAAGCTCTTTCTCTGCGTCCGTGGTTTCATAGCAGTTATTCAATTTTCAATCCACTTCCCTCGTCTTTCTATATGTCTTGCCACAGCTAACAGATTTCTTAATTGTACCTCCAAACTACAATGAGAATGTAGTACTGTCAATGGCCCAGGCAGCACTTGGGTTTCTTGGGGTCACATCCTGGCTTTGAGTTGTTGAATATGAGCCAGCCAAAGGTTACTGTTTTCTTAAACCTCATCGCTTTCTCATTATATAAGGTTTTGATTTACAGGTTCTGCTGCAAACATTAATTTTGTTTTCTTTTTTCTATTTTTCATATGCAGTTTTTTTCCTTTATATATATGCGGATCTCAAATTGAATGCTTGAATTGAGGGTTTTTTTTTTCATTCCCAAGTCCCAACTATGGACTGCAGCTTCTACCTGCACGGATCAGTTTTCATGGTATAGTTGTTTTATTTATTTGGCTCCATTGTGCCATTTGGTCACTGGATAATTGGAAATCTTCTCAACTTTTAGATTTTTCATCTTTTCAAGGAGTTATCCTCTATCGGGAATGGGAGAAACCTGCCACTATATGTTGGATACCGCGATCACTGAGAGGGGGGGTGAATCAGTGATTTCTAAAAACAGGTCCAATTCAACAACAAAACAAGTCAAATCGCACAATGACACCAGATTTAACGTGGTTCACCGAAAGGCTACGTCCACGGTTCAAAGACTGTCCGAACACCAATCCGGGACAGATCTGAATCTTATTTAGTCGCTACAACGACAAAGAGCACCAACCCTTAGTTTCAGATAGCACCAACTATCTAGGAAGCACCTACTCCCTTGAGTTTCAGATAGCACCAACTATCTAGGAAGCACCGACTCCCTTTACAATTTATCTGCACCAACAGATAGGATCACCAAACCCCAGACACCAAGCACCAACTTGATGTTTTACAGAACAAGAAGATTAAACTCTGTGTACAGCCCTTCCCCTCTACAATTCTCTCTCTCTCAATCCCTTACAAATTGAAATCTAAAGCATAAAAGAGAGACACTTAACTCATGGACGAATCACCATCTTCTAGAGCATAATCTCGTCCACAATTGCTGTAGAAAACGTCACCACATCAGCACAACAGCAACACAGCAGCAGCTTCTGCTTTCTCTCAAGAACTCTCTCTCTTTTTTCTTCTCTTCTTCTCTCTTTGGTGGTGTGTATATGAACGACCCAAACATGCCTTTATATAGGTTTTAGTAACCCTTAATTGTGTTCAAAACAGGCTACAATTCGTTTAGAAAGAGTCCCAAACGAAATAGATAACTGTGCTGAATTTTCGTGCAAAACTTCTAATTCTGCGCAACTCTGGTTCCCGTGCTCGGTCGACATCCTGGCTTGCCCGGTCGACCGAAGACACTGACTGGAAAACAGACAATTTCGAGCTCGGTCGACATCCTGGAGTCCCGGTCGACCGAAGACACACTGTGTCACGAAAATAACTGAGAGGTGCCTTTTTCTGTTTTCTGCAGGTTTCTTCTTGCTCGGTCGACCGCATGAACAGCCCGGTCGACCGCGTGCTCTGCATCAGGAATTCTTAATTCCAGACTGTTTTAATTCTGTTTCTCCTTTTCAAGCTCTATCAACACCAGCTTATTATCATCATGTTTGTGACAATGTGTTGACAAGAATTCCAACTCAAACTAATACTTGAGATACTGATTCTTCAAATCATCAAAAACTACTCAAGTCATCTCAAATTCCAACAATCTCCCCCTTTGGAATTGTTGGCAACACTATTGGAACTTCAACACTTTCAACTCCAGCTTGCAGCTCTTCCAAGTTCTTTTCTACACTCACTTGGAACCAATTCTGAAATTCACAATCTCCCCCTAGCTTTCATAGTATAACATCTCTCCTTGCTAACATAGCATAACATCTCTCCTTGCTATCGTAGCATAACATCTCTCCTTGCTATCGTAGCATAACATCTCTCCCCCTTTGACAACAAATCCAAAGGGACCAAACCGAGGAGCGAAATGCATTGCTCCCCCTTTCAAGCACAACTCCTACGGTTTAGGAGAGTGAGTAACTCCTAACTTTTTCCGGAGATACTCGAAGACTTCCTTTGGCAGAGGTTTCGTGAAAATATCAGCGACTTGCTCAGTGGTTGGAACATACTCCAACTTGACCTCTCCATCAGCAACTTTATCTTTAAGAAAATGATAACGAATTGCTACATGCTTTGTGCGAGAGTGCTGAACAGGATTCTTAGATATATGAATTGCACTCGTGTTGTCACATAGGATCGGCGTAGGATCCGTTGTAGGAACTCCTAGATCAGAGAGCATTTGCCGCATCCATAACACTTTGCGTACAACAAGTTGCCGCTGCAATATATTCCGCTTCCGCTGTCGAAAGGGATACTGAGTCTTGCTTCTTACTATGCCAAGCAACTAATCTTTCTCCAAGATAAAATGCGCCGCCGCTAGTACTCTTGCGATCATCTACGCATCCAGCCCAATCGGCATCAGAATATGCAACTAGAGTGAAGGATTTGCCTTTGGGATACCAGATACCAAGCTCCATAGTACCTTTCAGATATCGAAAGATTCTTTTCACTGCTGTAAGGTGCGTTTCAGTTGGTGCTGCTTGAAAACGTGCAACCATACATACTGCTTGTAGAAGATCTGGTCTTGTTGCAGTCAAGTAGAGCAAGCTTCCTATCATAGAGCGATAGGTGGTATGATCAACGGACGAGGCCTTATCATCTTTGCTAAGCTTCGTGTTCGTTGTCATTGGTGTGCTCACTGGCTTGCTGTCTTCCATATTGAACCGTTTCAGCATTTCCTTAATGTACTTCAATTGTGATATGAAGATGCCATGTTTCAGCTGCTGAACTTGTAAACCAAGAAAGAACTTTAGTTCTCCAAGCATTGACATCTCAAATTCTTTCTTCATCTCTTCTGCAAAATTCCTGCACATCTCCTCATCATTGCCTCCAAAGATTATGTCATCAACATAAACAATGACAACCAGCTGTTTGCTTAACTCAGTTTTGACATATAGATTGCTATCAACAAGTCCTTTTCCAAAACCGATCTTGCGGAGATATAGGTCCAGCCTTGCATACCATGCCCTTGGCGCTTGTTTCAGTCCATAAAGAGCCTTTTTCAACTTGCATACTAGATCTGAATTTTTGCTGATGAGGAAAACCATCAGGTTGCTCAATGTAGACTTCTTCTTCAAGTAAACCATTCAAGAAGGCTGACTTTACGTCCATCTGAAATACCTTGAAGGTTTTGTATGCTGCCAATGCAAGAAACATTCGAATAGCTTCCAGACGAGCCACCGGTGCAAAGGTCTCTTCAAAATCTATGCCTTCAACTTGAGCATAGCCTTTACAAACCAACCTTGCTTTGTTTCTAATGACTTGACCATCTTCATTCAGCTTATTCCGAAAGACCCATTTAGTACCAATAACATTCTTATCAGTAGGTCTAGGAACAAGTTCCCATGTGGAGTTCTTCTCAATTTTGCTCCAACTCCTCATGCATAGCTTTCAACCAACTATTATCGAGACTGGCTTCAGCCACAGTCTTGGGTTCAATGGTGGACACAAGTGAGTAATTGCTAACTACACTTTGTCTAGTTTGAACGCCTGCCTTAGGATCTCCAATGATTTGATCCTTAGGGTGTTGCTCTACCCAAGTGCTGTGCTTCTTAGGTGAAGTATCTTCTGAGTCATCCTTTGATTTCTCAGAATCATTAGATTCAGCCATCTCATCATCAATCTCACTCGAGTCCTCATAAACTGGACTGTCATAATGAGTTGCATTCTTTGGTTCAATATTCTCATCTATTCTCACATCAGCACTTTCTATGATTTTTCTGGTTCTTTTGTTAAGACACCTATATGCCTTGCTAGTAGAGGAGTAACCCAGAAATATACCTTCGTCAGCTCTTTCTTCAAATTTGCCCGGATTTTGTTCGAGCCGCTTGATGTAACACTTGCTGCCGAAGACTCTGAAGTGCTTGATTGTTGCTTTTCTTCCAAACCATAGCTCATAGGGAGTTTTGACTTCATGTGGCCTGATCAAGCATCGATTTTGAATGTATACAGCCGTATGAATTGCCTCTTTCCAATACTTGTCAGCCATCTTGCTTTCACTTAGCATCGTACGAGCCATCTCTTGTACGGTGCGATTCTTCCGTTCCACAACTCCATTTTGCTGTGGAGTTCTAGGGGCTGAGTACTGTCTTTGAATGCCATGATGTTCACAATATTTAGTGAACTCTTCAGATGTGAACTCGCCTCCACGATCAGACCTTAAAATCTTGATACGTTTTTCCAATTGATTTTCAACCTGTGCTTTAAACACTTTAAAACGATCAAGTGCTTGATGCTTATGTTTAAGAAACAATACCCATGTCATACGAGTATAATCATCAATGCATAACATGAAATACTTATCTCCATTGGTGCTTTGAGTTCGCATCGGTCCACAGAGATCAGTGTGCACTAGCTCAAGAGGTTTCTTTGAATGATGCTCCTTTGACTTGAACATGACCCTCGTTTGCTTTCCCTTTTGGCAAGAGTCGCAAATGGGATTGGAAGGCTTTTCAACTTTAGACATGCCTCTTACAGCCTTTGAATTGCAAATCTTTGACATATTGTCAAAGCTTAGATGCCCAAGGCGTTTGTGCCACAACCAACTTTCCTCTGTCCGACTCATCAAGCAGGTCTTTTCAGCTCCATCTGACAATGTATAGAGATTTCCAGCAGTTCTTGATCCAGTTGCCACTGTTTTGCCGTTGCTACTCTTCTTGATGGCAAACCCATTCTTTGTGAAGATAACTTCATGACCCTTGTCACAGATCTGGCTCACACTAAGCAGGTTGTGTCTCAATCCAGACACATATAAGACTTCTTCAGATCTGATCTTGTTTGCCATAAGCTGAATAACACCTTTTCCGCAGATTTTGGCACCATCATTGTTGCCAAACTTCACTGAACCGCCTTCATAGTGCTGTAATTTGACAAATTTCTCTTTATCACCAGTCATATGGCTTGAACAACCACTATCAAGGACCCATGGTGCTGTCTTCTTTTGTGCATTGAATGCCGTTTGCACAATGAGAGATTCTTTGGGATTACCTTCCCTTTTCTTTGCCCTCCATGCCTTAACTAACTTGGGTTTCTTTTCAACCTGAAATTGGTTAGCAATAGGCAACCTACAATCCCTAGCCAAGTGTCCATAATTATGACATATATAACACTCAATTTTGTGGCTACTTAGGATTGAAAAAGGATTCCTAGTCACAAATGGACTGTTTCTTACATAGAATTTGCAATCAGCTCTTTTATGTCCAAACATATTACAATGAAAGCAATAACCATAGAATTTGTATCTTCTTTGTGGCTGGTTAGTCTTCATTACCTTTCTAACAGGAATGGACTCCTTTCTAGGTTGAGTGGGCTTCATGGAGTTAGAGGGTGCAGTGACTTGCTTCACAAACTCTTTCCTTTTAGGAGGTGCAATCTTAGAGGATTCACCTTTCTCAAATCCTAGACCAAATCTGAAGTGGGCTGGTCTTTGAACTTTCAGTAGTTCATTGAGTTTCATAGTCCCTTCAATCGCTTGGAGCGCTTTGAGTTTCTTGCTATTTTCCAAATTTTCAGCCTTTGCTCTAGCGATCTCAGTTTCAAGTTTCATAGCCTCTTCCTTTTTGATACTTATTTGGTTTTCAAGGACTTCTACCATTCTTTTATATTCTTCTACTTGAGTTTTCAAAGAAATAATAGAACTTTCAGATTCATGGAGAAGTTTCAGATTTTTCTTACTTGATTTGCGTTCCATGCTTAGCTCCTCAAGTGCGGCTATGAGTTCCTCTTCAAGATTGACTTCAGCCTCCTCATCCTCTTCCGGATCTAACTCTTCTTCTTCTTCTTCAACAGTGACCATGAAGAGAGCTTCGGTTGATTCATCATCGTCTGAAGTTTCAGACGTGCTGTCATCTTGTTGACATAGAAAGTTTTTAGCTTTGCCCCTTTTTCTGAAATTTCTCTTTCCTTTACTCTTTTCAGCATAAGAGTCACTTTCATTGTCTTCTTTTAGCGGACACTTCGCAGCAAAGTGACCAATACCTCCACAATTGAAGCATTTAAAGGGTAGCTTCCCTTTGTACTTGCCAATGCTTCCTTTCTTCAACTTTCTAACAAATTGAGCCTCAAGCTCATCATCATCAGAATCAATATCATGACCAGCAGTCTCTTTTGCCTTTTTCTGAACTTTGAAGGCGGCTTCTTTATCAGATGAAGACGTCTTTCCTATGCGCATCTCATAGGCAGTTAGAGAACCATGTAATTCATCCATGGAAAATGCATTCAGATCTTTGGCTTCTTCAATGGCTGAGACTTTTGAATCAAACCGGGGAAGAAGAGATCTTAGAACCTTTTTGACGATGACCGGCTCTTTAATCTCCTCCCCTAGTCCACGAATGTCATTCGTGACTTCATTCACTCGTTGCATATACGAGTCAACATTCTCGCTTTCCTCCATGCGAAGAGATTCAAATTGAGAGCGATGAGTTTGCAATTTGGCTTCTTTAATCTTCTCATCACCTTCATGTATGCTTTGCAACTTGTCCCAAATTTCCTTGGCTGTTTTGCATGCAATTACTTTGACAAGCTCGCTGTCCACAAGGCCACTAAAGAGTGCATTCTGCGCCTTGGAGTCGTTGTCTGCCAACTTCTTCGATGCTGTATCATTGGGTACGGTGGCAGCATTGTAACCGGCTCTGACAGACTCCCAAACATCATAGCCAAGAGATTTGATGAAGGCTTGCATCCTAATCTTCCAAAAGGAGTAATTAGAACCATCAAACAGAGGTGCTTTCATATTCCCTGTATTGACCGCCATGTGATTTGACAAGAGATCACCCTTAGCGTATTAAACTGATCAAGGGAACCTCGCTCTGATACCAATTGTTGGATACCGCGATCACTGAGAGGGGGGGGGGTGAATCAGTGATTTCTAAAAACAGGTCCAATTCAACAACAAAACAAGTCAAATCGCACAATGACACCAGATTTAACGTGGTTCACCGAAAGGCTACGTCCACGGTTCAAAGACTGTCCGAACACCAATCCGGGACAGATCTGAATCTTATTTAGTCGCTACAACGACAAAGAGCACCAACCCTTAGTTTCAGATAGCACCAACTATCTAGGAAGCACCTACTCCCTTGAGTTTCAGATAGCACCAACTATCTAGGAAGCACCGACTCCCTTTACAATTTATCTGCACCAACAGATAGGATCACCAAACCCCAGACACCAAGCACCAACTTGATGTTTTACAGAACAAGAAGATTAAACTCTGTCTACAGCCCTTCCCCTCTACAATTCTCTCTCTCTCAATCCCTTACAAATTGAAATCTAAAGCATAAAAGAGAGACACTTAACTCATGGACGAATCACCATCTTCTAGAGCATAATCTCGTCCACAATTGCTGTAGAAAACGTCACCACATCAGCACAACAGCAACACAGCAGCAGCTTCTGCTTTCTCTCAAGAACTCTCTCTCTTTTTTCTTCTCTTCTTCTCTCTTTGGTGGTGTGTATATGAACGACCCAAACATGCCTTTATATAGGTTTTAGTAACCCTTAATTGTGTTCAAAACAGGCTACAATTCGTTTAGAAAGAGTCCCAAACGAAATAGATAACTGTGCTGAATTTTCGTGCAAAACTTCTAATTCTGCGCAACTCTGGTTCCCGTGCTCGGTCGACATCCTGGCTTGCCCGGTCGACCGAAGACACTGACTGGAAAACAGACAATTTCGAGCTCGGTCGACATCCTGGAGTCCCGGTCGACCGAAGACACACTGTGTCACGAAAATAACTGAGAGCTGCCTTTTTCTGTTTTCTGCAGGTTTCTTCTTGCTCGGTCGACCGCATGAACAGCCCGGTCGACCGCGTGCTCTGCATCAGGAATTCTTAATTCCAGACTGTTTTAATTCTGTTTCTCCTTTTCAAGCTCTATCAACACCAGCTTATTATCATCATGTTTGTGACAATGTGTTGACAAGAATTCCAACTCAAACTAATACTTGAGATACTGATTCTTCAAATCATCAAAAACTACTCAAGTCATCTCAAATTCCAACACTATATACCTGTATAATCCAAACACCCCTCCCCCTCTTGCTGTCTTTCCAAACACCCTTCCCCCTCTTTCTGTCTTTCTTTATTTTTTCCCTATTTGTTTTCTTTCTTAGGCTGAATTTCACTTCAATAACAGTAGGGCTCACTGTCAGATCTCATGTAGAAAGGGTGACATGTAAAACATGTCAATAAAATAAAGAAAACTAGTTGAGTGAAATCACTTGTTCTACCTGTTGATCAATTTGATGGTGGGTCTAACTCCTATTTGAGTTGAAATCTGGCCAAGAGTACGTGAGGATATTTTTACTTTTGGAGTGGTAAGTGGGCTCCATAATGGATTGATGGGCGGGTACACAAGGATCCATACTCCTTTTTAAATTCTTTAAGAAGATAAGAGTTTGGGAAGGCAAGAGGCAGCATGGGATATTGAACATCAATATAGGGATAATGATTTGTGGTACGGGTTTTGTGAGAGATGTTAGACCCAGAGAGTAAGACGGCAATACTGTCAAGTTAGCAAAGCTTTTGAAGGCAACTTTATTGATGATCATGTGTGGTGTGTCCCACTTCTCATTGCATTAGATTTTGTTGAGAATTCTCTATCCACGAGCTGTCGTGTATATTCTGGTCTAGAAAAGGAGGTTCTCACACTCTTTCTTTGCCTCATAAATGACCCATATTAAATCTTGTCTGCTCAAGAACCATGAGACAGCCCAAGTGGTAAAGGGCGTCTCATCTCACCACCAGTGCCTTGGATCAACCCATGGTGCTGTAGAGCACAGGTGTGGAGCGCTCCTGCAGCGGAGCTGTCCAGTGGCAGAGCACAATAGAAGACGTACGCAGCAGAGCAAGGATGAAGGAGGTCTTTGTGGCAGAGCACGGAAATGGAAGCAGAGAGTGCTGAAGTGGAGCATCCTAGGAATGATCTCTAGGACATCAGACTAGGCTTAGGCTAATCTAGGACTAGGATAGTTTACCATTCCTCCAATATACAAGAGAAAAAAATGGTGTCTGGCAAATGAGGTTCTCATACCGTCGCCGCCTCATAAATGACTTATATTAAATCATGACTACTCTAGATGTTAAAATGTGTTTGTCTCTGTTATGCTGCTCTTTGTTATATTTTAATGATGTTCTTATGCCTGGAAATAATATGAAAGCATTTTGAACAATGTTTAAAATCTCGATTTGAGATAAAAGATTTTGAGCGAAACATGTGTTTGAGAATAAGAATAACCCAATATAAACCAAAATGGTTGTTGACTTCATTACAGTAATATTTGGAGATAGTACGAAGATGTTCAAACCAATTGATACTCCTATCTATGAAAGATAGTGACATGAGATGTACAATAGAAGACAAGCTTTATAAAAGATACCCTGTGCTCTATGGATGTCAAAGGGTGTAGCAAGCACGAAGGACTTTGCAGTATATTAAAAAGAGCTAAAGCACAATTGCTTATGTTATGGGGCTATTCAGATGCTGATTGGGGTGATGATGTCGGTTTCGTGTACTCTATTTGCAGAGGTACCATGTTATGGAGCAACGGGAAACAAACACCTATTGCTTTGTATACTTATGCAGTTATGCCAGCAGAGTAATATAGCTTGTAGTACTGTTGCTTCAGAAGCTATCTGGTTAGGACGCTACATTGTTGATTTGAGGCAAAGGAATGAAGGATCTAAACTAAAGTTTCATGCTTGTGGGAAGCACATTGGTTCATATAATCATATATATCACTTTATCATTATGAGACAGTTCTACCAGAGTTGGTGGCGAATATGTTCACGAAGCCTTTAGCAAGAGATGTTTTTGAAGAACACATGAAAATGGGACATAGATGAAAATTATGTTAGTTATTAGCATTGAAGAAAGTGGGTGCATGTTTACACATTAATGGAGATAAAAGGGTCAGTAAGAAGCCATTCTGGCTTTTAAGGCACTTGATTTGGGTCGAAATCACCTGTCCGCCCTGAGTTTGTTTACAATTAAGGAGTTTGAGTCGGGTCCAACAAGGACACCAGAATTCGGATCCAAGTCCACCCATTTTGTACATAGGCAGGCCCAAATCCAACCGTTTAATGCTCATAAGTTCATTTAGACCCGGATCCAACTAAATAGAAAATCATAATTCCTTTTTTTAATTGCAAATGAATGTTTTATGTTATTTTTTTATCGCATGTAATATGATATTATACACGATCATACTATTTTTTTTTGGTTAAAACAGAAACACGATAATACTAATTGAGTCTATTAAGAGTCCAATGGGGTTTGAATCCACTGGTAGGTCAGCGGTGTGGCATACAGAAACAATTGGAGATCAATTCCTGGCTGTAGTGCTGATGGTGAGAGTCTTGGGTGAGAGAGCGTGTGGCATGTGGGTATCTACCCTAAAAAATACAAAAAGAAAGAAAGAGTCCAACGGGTTTGATATGGGCAAGATCTGGCCCATTAAGGGCATTGGACTCCCGAGCTTATATCGAGGTCTAGTCCATTGGACCCAGATGCATGTCCAGACCCGCCAAAATGGATTAGAGTTTCGGCCAGAGCTACGCTTGCTTACCTTACTGTATTCAGTCCACAAGTGCCAAAAAAAGATACAACCTGAATTATAAAGGGTCAAACTTTAGCCCACTTGAATTCTAGAAAGGTCAACTCCAACCAATTTTATATTTTGTAAAATATACCATTTCAAATACTGATTATAACTAGGGGTGGACAACGAGGGTTGCACAGTTGGTTGGCCTCTCACCCATTTTTTTTTTTTATGGGGATCAATATATGCATGGGTGTGTTGCTTTTCCACATGTGATGGTTCTATTTGGCACATGTGTGGGTGACCTCTCTCTGTGTGTGCAGTTGCCTCTTAGGTCCGAGGCCCTTGGCTGGGGTAAACCCAAAAAAGAAAAAAAAAATGGCCGGTAACGGGTCTGATTTGGTTGAGGTCGGAATGTCTAGTAATCCACCTATAACCCAACCAAAAGTCCACTCCAACCTGTGTTCGGTTTGGTTGGACAAGTTGATTGGATTTATGTCACCAAAGTTGCACCGTAAATGAGAAATTTGAAACCTAAAAAAATGTCCAGAGGTTCTTCGGCTACTAGTGTAAGGACCATGATATTAAATATCGGCCGATACAGGCCGATATGAACCGGTATCGGCCCATACCGGTACGATATCGGTGATCTATTGATATCGACGAGATGGGGGAAAAAATCCCCAAAATATCGGCTTATCTCGGGCGAGATGATATTCATCTCGGACTTATCGATATCTCGACCGATATTTTCAAAATATCGGCCGAGATCCTTTAAAAACACCCCAAACCCTATTTTTTTTTTATTTTTTTCCATCTTCATCTTCTTCCCCTCTCCTCTCATCTCCTTACTCCTTAGAGCAGCAGCTATTCCTCCATCACACATTCACACATCCCTCTTGCATATTTTCTTATTTAAGGTAAGAGAAAATCAAGGAGTGGGGAAAGGTACTCATGGTCATCACGAGGGTTATGTTGGCCAACAAGGTGCCATGTATGGACAGCATATAAATTATTCATATTATCCTAATTGGGTACCCCCCTTCACCAACACCGATAGTTTCTATCGAACTGCTATTAATTGAGCAAGGGAGGCTTCCCTCATCACCACATAATCCCCAATGACCTATATATGCCCCTCATAGCTATTTCATGCCATTTGTGTACAATTATCAGCAATCTCAATTTATAGGAGATCAAAATAGTTCATCATCTTACCAAGAACAATCTGAATATGGTCATGGGTATGGTAGTGCTGTGCAATAGTATGGAGCATATATTTTTAACCAATACCGAAGAAATGATGATGATGATGATTATATTGAGCCTGAGCGACACTCCACTTGGAATTAGGCTGTCAATCTGTCATACACTCATACTCATCAATCTCTCTATCTAGTTTCTACTCTCTAGTCCCCTCTAATTTCAGGTAAACTATGAACCTTTTGATGCCCAAGTGCTTTATGATTTATCTATCTTACTATTATGTTTCAAATTTTAATATATTATCTTCATGGTCATGAATTTCATAACTTATTTGATGATTGAGTTAGTATTAAATGATGATTGATATGTTATCTTTATTTTCTTATATTTTACACTAATAAATTGATTATGAGCATCAATAATGGTTGCATTATATGAAATACTGGAGAAGAAAGCGAACAACGACACAGACATGACTAATAACTTAAGGTGACCGAGATTTTGATTTATTGTTGTTACTAATGGAAAAAAATATTATTTTCCAGTATTTTCTAATATTCTAGATTTTTTGGATATTTTTGCGATTTTTTTTGATTAAAATAAAATTCACACCGCGACGACCGTGACGGACCGATATCCGCGATGATACTGATATCATATCGGTTTTTCGGTTCGGCCGATACCGCGCCCGGGACCGAGATTTTAAACCATGGTAAGGACGGCAAGACTTGAATATTCGGTCACCGATTCCTTACCTTAACTGGGCTTAGTAGATGGATGAGAAAAGATAAAACTTTTCTCTAGAATTGTGGGACCCACTTTGAATTAGCTTGTCTGAGGCCTGTCTATTGTTTAGATGGGTCTCCGGGCAAGAGGAAGATGAACTTTGATTGATGAGATAAAGGTTAAAATGATGATGATGATCACGGCTACTTAGGTATCAAATAAGAGTCCTTAATTAACATGTATATGGGGGCCATGAATGAGGGAGGCATCGTGATCATTGGGCTAAAGCCATGATCACAATCGGTCTAATCTTATGATGAATGGCTCCGATCTTAGACATGTGCCATATGTTGTCACATTGGCTTCTTAGAATGGGATAAAGGAGATAAAACAAAAACAATGACCAAATTCACATCTATAGCTAATCTAACCTTAATGTGTAGTAATTCTATGAAGTACCACAAAGAATTGGCACATTTTCTACATTTCCTTTCTTATAATTCTCTCTCTAAAATCCCCTCCCCCTCCCCCTCATATTACCAACTCTGTTGAGCACAATCCAAATCGGAAGCATCACATTGCTGCCCTTGTTTGAATGTGCCCTTTAAATGGCAATTTGAATCATACAGATCTTACTATCATCTTTTTTTTTGCCCATTATATCTTACATTGTGGGATACTTTCTTCCTCCTAAGATCACTGATATGAACAAAAAGAGAGGCTTGAGAGTATTGGAATTCCAACTTCCTCATGAAAGAAAAAAGTACAGCCAAACTTGTAACCATTCTTTCAGCCAAAACATTCAAACCAATTGCAATTGCAATTGCGAATTTACAGACACCTAAAAACAAGTATCAAGGGAATCACTTAATCCATGGATCTACAAAAACACATGACCAATGTAATGTCTTGTTTTAACACTAAATAAACTCATCTACCAATTTCTCAATATCAAACTGCCCATGAGAGCACTCCACAGCACTCAACACCTCTTGAAATAAGGAGACAGTGCATGGCACCACCAGTCCATTTCTCTGATCAAATCCATATTCATTGTAAGCCTTCTCTAACAACATCTTGAACAGAGGATGAGAGAGAAAGTCCATCGGAACGACGAATCTCTGGTGGTCCTCTCCGACGTACACCGCGAAGAACCCGGTTGGAGTCGAAGAAGAAGGGGGCCCTTTGTCGCTCGTTAGACATTTGTATGGCTGCGATTGTTGCCGGCCTCCGAGCACCTTCACCTTCTTGGCAAGCTTCTTAAATCTCTCCATCTTCTTCATTAGCATTACTCTGTTATGACTCTTAAAATTATTGAGGGGGACTACTGAGATGTAGGAAGAGAGGAAGTTTTGGAGAAATGGGTGGTGCTGTATAGGATGGTCTTGTAGCTGTGGATGTGGGCGAGATGATTAAGGCATGGAAATTTTGTTTTTGTCCTCGGAAGGAATGTCTCAGACGTCGCAAAACTTGTAAATAGGGTTGGTGTACATTTTCAATCCTTTTTGTTTGTTTGTCAAATTGTAGAGTTTGTGGCAAAGTGGATCCCACATAGAGTTGATGAGTACATGGCTAAGTCCTTGTCATCATCTTAGCCTAGAGTCCGGATCCTGTGAGGCTCTGACTTCTAAAAATCTAAACTTCCACTAAAAAAAAAGCCTCAATGTTGCATGGGCTTTGGCCAAATTTCACTTCATTATTACATTTTCAGCCGCGTCTAAATTTAATACTTTAGAGCATTTGTATTTTTCGTTTAATTTTGATTCAGTTGTTTTCTAAGTGATCAATCTCCGGTGGGCTAGACTCTTATTGAAATGAAATTTGGCTAAGGCCTATAATGGAGATTATTTATTTTTTGTACTTCAACTTTTTCATAATTGATATCCTACTGAGGAGCATCAAGAAGTTCTTACGAGCTCGAATCTCATACGATTTTCCTACGGACAGTTAATTTTTCTGTGTGGGTGGTGGAAGACTGGGTTCCACCAGAGGGAGAGTGTTGAGGAGTGGGCTCCACCCGAGGAAAAATATTGACAAGTATTTTTGCTGCATCTACTAATACCTCGAGGTTTTGACAGGAATGGTAAGAAATTTAATAAAGCATACTCCAATTTTATAAGGAAGAGCAGCAAGCTATATAACTCTTTCCTTTTTATCTTTCTTCTATTTTCTCATTTATTTAGCATCATCATCATCTACTACATAAATATTTATTTATTTTAGTAAATATGCTCCATTTTTATAAGGAGGAGCAAGCTGTATAACCCTTTCCTGTCTCTCTTTCTATTATATTTTCATTCTTTATTAACTACAACATTAATTTATTCTAGTAGTTGTTAGCATTTGTATTGTCCGGCCATACATATACAAGTAGCCGTTTTGGTTTGTTTTGAATAGATATAAGAAACATGTCAATAAAAAAAAAAAAAAAAAAAAAAAACTCATGTAGAGAACTGTTCAAAGACTGAAACAAGAAACATCTGAAAAAAAATAATAAAATAACAGCACTTGTACGTGCATAGAACTTCCCCAAGAATCTCTTGGGCCTACCGGCCACTTGAAGCTAATCAGGTTGATTAATGATTATAACAAAGTTATTTTACAAGAGGAAAAAGTGAAACTTTTCACCTATGCATACCTCTGGATATCTCCCACCACTATTGATAGAAGGGTCTGCTGCAAATATCACTCTCATCAGAATAGTACTCACCATTGGATTGAATCATATCATTGGAATTAAGAAAATTAACTAGGACAGATCACGCACAATCAATCACAAGCACACAAACACAAGAGACTTACGTGGTTTGGCAATTGCCTATGTCCATGGGGCTATGAGCGTTCCGCTCGATTTCACTATCTAGGAAATTGGGCAACTCGTTACGAGAATGTTCGTCTGACACTTAGCCTACTCTCCCCCCTATAGGTCTCAATCTTGCTCTCACAGCCTCTCCCTTTACAATGCTCTCTTGTTTCCCTTGCTTGCTTTCTTTCTTTTACTACTAAGAATAACCTAGAGAGTATATATAAAGAATTAGCCCTAATAGACTTGGGCCCCAAGTAAACCACTCATCAAGGCCCAATGGGCCTTTTGAGCCAAATCCAACAATCTCCACCTTGGTAAAAAATGTCCGACCTTTTGAAAAATTGTTGTGCTGTGTTTATAACACCTGTACCGTGTGGGAAAGCCCTCCCACCATATATGCACCTCACCGAAGACGAGGTGCACTTTCAATCTCTAACAAGAGGAGAGATTGAGCAAGTCCAGGCAATGCCTGAACTTCTCTGTAGTGACTGGCTTCGTGAGCATATCAGCTGCATTCTCATATGTGTGAATCTTCTCAACGGAGATCTCACCTGTAGCAACCCAATCTCGAATTCTGTGATACATAACAACAATGCGCTTTGTCCTGGCATGATATACCCGATTCTTCGCCAAACATATGGCGCTTTGAGTGTCACAGTGTATCAAGATTAATTCTGCTTAATTCCGATTTCATTCACTAAACCTCTCAACCAGATTGCTTCCTCAGAAGCCTCTCCAAGTGCCATGTATTCTGCCTCTGTAGTGGATAATGCTGTTGTAGATTGAAGCACCGATCTCCAGCTTATCAGTCCGCTCGCTAGTGTATAAACATAGCCCGCGATGGATCTTCTTTTGTCCAGATCCCCTGCAAAATCAGAATCTACATACCCCACTACACTTTCTGAACCCATGTTTTTTTTCAAACAGTATTCCCAAGTCTTTGGTGCCTTTCAACTATCTCAGAATCCACTTTACTGCATACCAATGCTCTTTTCCTGGATTCGCCATGTACTTACTCACCACTCCGACTGCTTGAGCAATATCTGGTGCTGTGCAAACCATGGCACATACATCAAACATCCCACCGCATTAGCATACGGTATTTTGGACATTTCTTTAATTTCATCGTCCGTACTTAGACATTGACTGGCACTTAACCTGAAGTGACCTACAAGTGGAGTAGATACGGGCTTGGCATTCTGTATGTTAAACTTCTCAAGTACTTTTGAGATGATTTCTTCTGTGATAACAACAGCTTTTCAGCCTTTCTGTTCCTCCTTATTTCCATACTCAATATTTTTGTGGCTGCCCCAAGGTCGTTCATGTCAAACTCCTTTCTCAACTGAGATTTCAGTTCTTTTATTTTTGACACTTAAACAACTTCACAACCAGTGATGAGATTAGGTATCTCATCTGATAATGTTGCAGCATTATGACCACTATGAGATAGTGTGATTTGTCTAAATCATCAGAGTGTAAGACTCTGGATTATTATGCTGGTACATTGGATGTATTAAAGGACCATGAGAAGCACCTTATAAAACACTGTCATTACTTTAAGGTCTGCTCTCATAATTCCCTAGCAATAGGCTCATAATCGTGAGATATTAATGGACTCAAGTCTCTATCTATTCATTTGCTTTGAGTCACCAATGAGTGAGGCCAATTGTAGGTCAACACCTCGGTGTCTCGGGTACGTGGTAGTAGGACTGTGGGAACATTCAATGGTCAAGATGGAATAGAATCTATCGTCATTATCCCCTTGTGCCAATTAATGGATTTATCAATGGTAAGTGCGCACCCATCCCAATTAAGAGTTAATTGGATAGGTACCGATGATCATTATAATTGATTGGGCCTTAGGGATGATAAGATATGGATCTAATTTGGTGGACAGGTCCAATTGATCCATTGATACAGATGGAGGGCTCTACTTGTGGTCACAGGTAAATTTATGGTCTTCTTTGTAATTTATTCCTAAAACTGGAGTTCAAATGCATTTATATAGTGGAGTTATTTGCAATTAACTGTGGGCTCAGATTGCACATGAGATGTGGGGTCGGGGTTTCCCAGTTGGAGCTAGCTTTCTATGGAATGTCTAGTGGTCCACACGCTAACCCAAGTTACTAATTCTCTTTGAACTCTAAAAGGAAAAGAAATAGAAAGTTGCTATTTCTATTGGAAGTGAGACTTTTAATAGTGATAATAGTAAGAAGAGTAAGTTACTTATTATAATGGAAGTAGGACTTCTAATTATAATTAAAGAGGAGGTGGCTTTATGCTATAAATAAGGGAGAATAGGGTGTTGGACGTCCCTATGCTTATTCCTTCCTTGGAATTCACGCCTTGCCCTAGGTGCAAGAGTTGCACGCCCCACCTCCCTCTCCTCTCTCTTCTAGTTTCTCTTCCAGTTTTCCTTAGAGCTTCTAGTTCTTTTCTCTTGGAGATCCCACCCCTCTCCTTGAGATTAGAGATCTGACACAGGTCAAGCGTGGAAGATGACTGGGTCTTGGAGATTCTGACTTGATTTGCAGAAGAGTTCTACATCAAAGAAATAGATTAACTTCTCCATTAAAGTACAACCAAGCTCCCAAGGTATAACCTACTTCCTTGCATGTTGTAGATTTCATGGTTGCTTATAGGGTGCTGTTTCTATCTTCTAGATAGAGTTATTTACTGATCATGGTTGATGAGATTGAGGACTTGGATCCTGGATTGGTTTTGTTGCCTTCTGGAGAGTTGATCACTGCATCAAGTGGGTCAAAAGTTTTTGAAACCTATCAAGGAGGCCCACCTAGTTCCAACAATTGGTATCCGAGCCATACCTGATCATTTATAATCATGTTAGATCAGTAAGCTTATTCTAATCTTTGCATGAGATGCGAAGAGGATAGAGTGAGGGCTATGTAAGGATCAATTTTGATGAATTTACTTGTTTTATTAGTATATTCATGTTTGGATAGTCACAAAAGGGTTTAACAATGATGGAAGGATGGTAGGGATCCATTAAAACACTTTTGAAGAGTTTTGGAGAAGTTTGGACACGAATACAGAAAACCCATATTCTGATGTTCGTCAGTTCGGTTGACCGAGCACGACGACTGTAGGCCGATTGACCGAGCCCTCTACCCGGTCGACCGGGTACACTGACATAGCAGGTGCAAAATCTAGATTTTTCAGTTTCGGATCTTCTTTGGCATCCCATTTTTCCAGCATTGTTTGGCAGCCTGGTTTTGTGATTTGTATGGTTGTATGAGATACTAATTATGCAGGTTTTCTATGTCCTCTCCATGTGGCCCACAAGTCTTTTACTTTCTTTTATGGTTGTTGGTTTTTTTAAGGCTAAGTGTAAAGGGCATCATGGTTTCCTTGGTTTTCCGTTATAGGGCAAGGCATGGTGAATTTTCCTATAGACCTTTTATTTCCATTATTAGATTACCATGTAAGTCTCATTTTTGAGGCATAAGAATTTATGTAATTTCCTAAATTTGTAAATTTTGGCGGTGTCTGAGACGAAGAAGGAAATTGAAGTTGGACTCCTAATCAAAGAGTTTGAAGATTAATAAAAGCGTTTTGGAGATGCCCAAAGAGTTTGAGGAATCCCTAAGTTTTGGAATGTCTAAGAAGTCCAAGAAGTCAATTATGCTTGGGCCATGTGGAGGAGAGGACTGGTTTCTATTTTTAGCATTTTCTATTTATGGATGAATGCTTTTATAGAATGTTTCCAAATCTAATCCAAACATAGTAGTTACCAAAACTGGTCAAATCAAATTAATTTTGGAAAGAGTTCTAATTAGTGTTGGTTGACCCATGAGATGGACCCATTGGTAACACTATTATTAGAAACTGGACTTTCCTTAAATATAACTTGACTTGGAACCCATCATTAGTCATATCATGAGATGATTTGATGCTTATATTTGTGGGCCCTAATACCTAAAAGGAAATCCTCAATTCTAAAATATTAAGTGGGAGCGGGGCATTTAAATTGACAAATCCACATGGTTTTCCACCATAGGTCCATTGTAAGGAAAGTATTAGCCTCGTGCCATCTTTAGAATGATTGTTCCCCACGGAGGGCTTTTATTTGTCTGGTTACTAGATATGGATCTCCCTTGGATAGTGTTGGTGAGACGTGGTGGGGGCCCACTCCCCAAGGAGGAGCTGCCCACAACGGTTGTCACGCAATACTAGTTGGTGGGCCACACTTAACTAAAATAGTGATGTAGTATCACCAAGGATTTGCCTCATGTATTTTAGAAACCAAAGCTTATCGGGAGTCATAGATTATTTGGATGAGATACCTAGATGATAATGAATGATGAGGATCATGGATAGTTAGTCTTAATCCTAATTTGACCAACTTTGATCCGCACCAATCTAAGTGGCATTCGCACTCCCCAAGGAGGCATGCCCTAAGGGATTGGAATTCTAATGTATTATGAATTTAGTGGTTATGAGGATTCTCACATGAATTTGGTAGAATACTAAACCCTAATGTCATTTATATTCTTTTATTGAATGTATGGTTATGTGTTACAGTTTATTCAGCATGAACTCAAATACTTTCAATCCACTTGCGACCATCCTCAACTAGAATAAGTTGGTGGGATCCAGCTACGTAGACTAGAAAAAGAACCTTGATATTGTCCTGACTGCTTCAGGATACAAATATATCCTTATCACACCCTGCCCTAACGAGCCTGAGCCAGATGTACCACAGGACGAGAAAGACCTTTACACCAAATGGATCAAAGACGATGAGATGGCCATATGCTATATGCAAGCATCCATGTCTAGTGTTTTGTAACACCAACATCAATCCTATAAGACTGCATACGATATTATATCGAACTTAAATGAGATGTTTGCGGACCAAGGGAGAGATGTTTGTGGACCAAGGGAGGCCTGCTATGCAGGCAGCTATGAGGGTGTTGATAAGCACCAAGATGGCTGAGGGTACTCCAGTACAGGACCACCTGTTGAAAATGATGGACTCATTGAATGAGTTAGATGTACTGGGTGTTGCGATTGATGCAGAATCGCAGATTGACATGATCATCGAGTCGCTACTCGATTCATTCAACCATTTCAAGATTAATTATAATATGAATAAAATGAATCTGACCCTAGCTAAGTTATCTAGTCAGCTAGTAGCGACTGAAGGCATCATGAAAAAGAAGCCAGCTGCACTGATGATAGAAAAGTCATTTGCCAGGTCCAAGCCGAAAGGCAAAGGCCGGAAAGGTAAGAAGAAATTGGTCCCCAAGGGTCTTAAAGTGGAGAATGGAACTTCTGGTGGTGTGGCCAAGGCTAAGGGTACGGGAGAAAAGGGAAAGTGTTTCCATTGTGGTATGACAGGACATTGGAAGATGAATTGTCCTAATTTTCTATCTAAGAAAAAGACCTCGGGTATGATTGAGTCACTTGTTTCTGATGTTAGTTTTATAACTAGTACTTCAGAATCCTGGCGTGTTGACTCCGGTGCAACTAATCACATATGTAATACGTTGCAGGGGGGGTTCCGGGAAAGCAGGAAGCTTAGTGATAGAGAAATCATTGTTAACCTGGGACCGGATGTCAAGGCAGAAGCGGTGTCAGTGAGAGTAGTAACTTTGCTATTTTCAGATATTAAATTGATTTTGTCATATACATTATATGTACCGTCTTTAAGACGGAATTTAATTTCAGTTTCTAGTTTGGCGAATAGGAGTTATTCTATTACTTTTGGTACTGAAGTTGTCATAAAGAGGAACGATACTTTTATATGTTCTGGCAAGGTAATCAATGGACTTTATTTATTAACTCCCACAATGTATGAGATACATGACATCGAAATAATTAATAGACTATCATTAAAAAGGAAGTTACCTTCATCTAATCCGAGAAAACTTTGGCACCTGAGACTAGGTCATATAAACCTAAACATGATTGACATGCTAGTGAAATATGTTATCTTGCCTTCATTGGTAGTGGAACCAATGCCTGTCTATGAGTCCTGGCTGGAAGGCAAAATGACCAAAATACCCTTTTCATCCAAGGGCAATTGGGCCAAAGATTTATTGGAATTAGTACATACTGATGTGTGTGGACCCATAAATATTAGAGTGAGAGGTGGATATAAGTACTTCATCACTTTCATAGATGATTACTCAAGATATGGATACATATAGCTTATGCACCGCAAGTTCGAGGCTTTTGAAAAGTTCAAAGAGTTTCGAACGGAAGTGGAAAAGCAATTAGGTAAAAGTATCAAGACTCTTCGATCAGATCGAAGAGGGGAATATATTTCTGCTGAATTTATGGGATACTTATCAGAGAATGAGATTCTATCCCAGTTGTCTCCTCCTGGCATGCCTCAACAGAATGGAGTAGCGGAAAGAACGAACTAGACTCTTTTAGATATGATCAGGTCCATGTTGTGTTTCTCAGGATTACCTATATTCTTTTGGGGATATGCTTCGGAAACTGCAACGTACATACTAAACCTCGTTCCATCTAAGTCTGTACCTAGGACTCCCCGGGAGTTGTGGTTCGGCGAAAGCCTAGTCTGCAACATTTATATATTTGGGATTGTCCGGCACACGTGCTGAAGGTTAAGACGGATAAGTTGGAATCGAAGTTGGAAGTATACATTTTTATAGGGTATCCCAAAGGAACTAAAGGTTGGTTATTCTATAATCTCAGAGAGCAGAAAGTTCTTTTCGAGAATTTTTATCTCATCCATCATAGCACCCATCCAACCTTCCCTTTCATTTCTTAGAGTGTGGTTTGATCACCACTGCTGGTGATAAGAGCAAAATGGACTTCATCCTCATCCCATCCAAACCTTTGAGGTGGCTTGATGTTTCTCTTTGCTCTTCCCTGTGCTAGACTTGTGGGTTCGTGCTGAACCTCAACTTCTTCCTCTCCACCATATGTATTGTCCTCTATTTGACTCTGCATTGGTTTCTTGCCTTTATTGTCTGTAAGAGGGATTATTTCAACAACTGCCTTTTTAGCACTGTGCCCTTTGACTTCACCATCTTGTTCCCCATTCAGCATAAAGGCTTCATCAAACACCATATCTCTGCTGATGATCATTTTCATGTTTACTGGATCCTATAGCTTGTACCCTTTCACTCCCTTCTCGAATTCGATGAATATGCATTTGAGTGACTTGGAATCTAGCTTGGATCTTTCATCACTAGGAATGCGTGCGTATGCTGGACATCCGAATAACTTGAGTGTGGAATAATCAACTTCTTTACTGGTCTAGACTTCTTTTGTAACTCTGCAGTCCAAAGCTATTGATGGTGACCGATTAACAACATAGCATGCGTTATTAACAGCTTTTGCCCAAAAGCTTTTAGTCAACCCGCTATGAAGTCTCATGCTCTTTGCTCTTTCCAAAAGAGTTTTGTTCATTCTTTCCGAGACTCCGTTTTGCTGAGGAGTCTTTGGAACTATAAAGTGTCTTGTGATGCCTTCATCCTCGTAGAATTGTAGAAAACTGTGATTTTTGTATTCACCATCTAATCTTAGATACTTGACTTTTCTTCCTGTTTGATTCTCAACTTCTGCCTTCCACTCTTTGAACTTGTCGAAGACCTCATACTTGTGTTTTATGAAGTAAACCCAAACTTTCCTTGAAAAAAAGTCGTGAATAAAACTCACAGAGTATTCAGCTCCACCTTTTGACTTAACCGGGGATAGTCCCCACACATCTGAGTGAATATAATCTAGAATGCCTTTACTTCTACGATCATTGCCTGCAATTTTGAAAGACACTGTCGTCTGCTTGCCATAAACACAGAATTTGCAAAAATCCAACTTGCATGTTTTCACACCCTTCAACAACTGTCTTTTATGAAGTTCTAACATGCCCTTGTCACTCATATGCCCTAGCCGCATATGCCATAACTGAGACTCATCATTGCTGTTTTTGTCTTCCGTGGAGATTGCCGCTCCACCTACAACTGTGTTTTCCATCAATTTGTAAAGGTTGTTTCCCACTCTGGTACCTTTCATTAATACCAGAATACCTTTTCTCACTTTAAGCAAACTATTCTTTGCACTGAATGAACATCTTTTGGATTCTAGTGTGCCTAATGATATCAAATTCTTCTTGAGTGCGGGAACATGTCTCACACCACCCAAGGTTCTAACTGTAAAGATATAGGTCAGCCCACAACCCAAGAATTGGGTCAGCCCACAAGTTAGATTGTATGAGTTGTCAATAGATATTAGTTTCCTTAACAATACCTGTAATCATGTAATTAGATCCACTAATCTAGGCATACTGTGTTATATAAGGATCCATCGTCAATACAAAGAACATATCATTCTCTTGCAATTCTTCTCTCTCTTGTATGCTTCTGTGATCTATTCAAGATGAGTTTTGGATATTCTAACATGGTATCAGAGCCCATCGATTTGTCCATCAAGCATAAGAGGAGCCCTGATCATTTGCCAAGAGAAACACTGTTCTTGGCTGTGAGAAAGCACTGCAATCTGCTGTGATCAAAGGTGGCCCCCTTGTTGATCACCCTGCATTAGAATATCTCTCCATCCTAGTCTACCATTTATCCTGAGAATTCTGAATAGTTTTTTCAAGATTTTTTTATCATCTGAGGTAGGCCATTCTCTCCGATCTGTACTTGTCTCCTTTGAGCAACTAGTTTTCATCAAGACCGTTCAATTTTCTGGTGTCTCAAGCTTTCATCAAAATTCCAGTTAGAGGAGTTTTGCATTTTAGGGATAGAGACCACTGTGTGATCCGATCTTCCATCCGATCAACCAGTGGGCCCCACAACGCTGATCTGTTGATAGATCCAAGGTCGCTCGAACTGATTTGTTTTTTCAGTTTTCAAGTCTACTTGATTGATTGCTGTTCTGTGGCTTGATCTCCCATCTGACCTTTCAGTGGGCCCCACAACACTGATATGTGCCAAAATCCAAGGTCACCTGGACCTTTTTCACCGGGATTTCGGATCTGGTTACTGCTTTTGTGGTTGGATTTCAGATTTAACTTGATTTCGGGGGTTGGATTACTCTCTAACAGTCTGTGAGCAATTTGGGTTGTTCCAATGTCTTTTGATCGATCAGTATCGGGTATTACTGTCAAACTTGATG
Source organism: Litsea cubeba (assembly GCA_012931725.1). Classification (NCBI taxonomy): domain Eukaryota; kingdom Viridiplantae; phylum Streptophyta; class Magnoliopsida; order Laurales; family Lauraceae; genus Litsea; species Litsea cubeba. The sequence continues at coordinate 39,582,900 of CM022948.1, forward strand.
GCATAAATTATCCATATTGGCCCCATCTAAAACAAAATTTCCTCAAAGGTCAAAAACTGTGGAAATATATTACTTAGCAGATCACTACACCAGATAGTAAAGACGCCACTTTTGAGGAATGGGAAGCTTCCGTAGGGAAGATAAATTCTTGGATTGCCAATTCGGTCAATCCATCTGTGCAGGATCCGCGCACTGGGAGACAGATTGTGACCGGCCTTAGGTCAGGGGGACTTTACTATCTCCGCTCGCTGCATCTTCCATCATCCAGCATCTCCTCTGCTGCCCTTGTTTCATCTACATCACCCTTTGCTCTTTGGTACTCTTGTTTAGGCCATTTATCTTTAAATAAAATGAAGTTTAGTGGTGTTTTTGAAAACATTTCTATATCAGACATTTCTACTTGTTTTGGTTGCCAATTTGGTAAACTACATGCATTCCCTTATAATAAAAGCACTTCTTTTACTGATGCTCCTTTTGCTTTGGTGCATTTTGATGTCTGGGGACCTGCCTTTCAACCAATGAAAGGCGGTTCCATTTATTATGTGTTGTTTATTAATGATTTCACTAGATATATATGGTTGTATTTGATAAAAAATCGTTATGAGTTATACACTATCTACACTGCTTTCTCCACCATGGTTTCCATTCAATTTGACACGAGGATTAAAATATTCAGGTTTGACTCCGGGGAAGAATACATGTCCCACAAATTTCATTCTTACCTGACCAGTCAAGGGACTCTAGCTCAATTATCATGTCCTGCCACACCACAACAGAATGGAGTAGCAGAACGAAAGCACTGACATATCCTAGAGACTGCTAGATCCGTGATTTATTCCTCACATGTTCCTCTGCAATTCTGGGGAGAAGTAGTCCTGACTGCAATCTATATGATTAACAGAACACCATCCTCTGTATTATCTGGCACATCTCCATATGAAAAAATTTTCTCCTGTAAATCTGACTTGTCATATCTTAAAGTATTTGGCTGCACCTGTTTTGTTCTATTGCATGATAATGAGAGAACCAAACTTTCTCCAAAATCTATTGTCTGTGTCTTTTTAAGGTATGGCATCGAACAAAAAGGCTATTGATGCCATGATCCTAAAACCAATAAGTTACGAGTCTCTCGTAATGTCACCTTCTTGGAATATATACCTTTCTATACATTACCTACTCCATCATCTTCTCCCGAGTAACCTACGGTTTATCCTCTTGATCCCTTTCTAGACCTATTTCCCTTCGATACCCCTTCTCCTTCACCCCTGCATCTATATCATCGTCGGCCCAAAACTTCGTCTGCTCATTAGAAATCTAAAGCCCCATCTCCGACTTCTAACCATGGGCCTATCTCCTCTGCCCAGATGTACAGGACCCTCCTCAAACTCAAAGGTATCCCTTGCACACCAGAATCCCTCCCTCCCAATTTGGCTTTGTTTGTACTGATCATTTTTCTCCATCGTATAAGTAATTCCTTACAGCAGTTCATACTTTGGTAGAACCACAATCCTATAAGGAGGCAATTACTCATCCGAACTGGAGATCTGCCATCGCAGAAGAACTTGCAGCTCTGTAGAAAACTCAAACATAGGACCTTGTTCCTCTTCCCTTAGGGAAACGGGCTATCGGCTGCAAATGGATATTTAAGATCAAGATCAAATCTGATGGATCTGTTGATCGTTACAAGGCTCGCTTGGTTGCAAAAGGCTACACACAAGAATATGGGGTCGATTATGAGGAGACTTTTGCTCCGGTTGCTAAGATGACAACTGTCCGTACTTTTATCTCTATTGCAGTTGTTAGACATTGGCCACTTTATCAGCTTGATGTCAAGAATGCATTTTTGAATGGATTCCTTTAGGAAGAAATCTATATGCATCCTCCTCCAGGCGTCGTGAGACCTCCTCATTAGGTGTGTCGTCTCAAAAGCGCTTTATATGGACTCAAACAACCCCTCATGCTTGGTTTGAACGGTTTAGCACCAGCATTATCAGCATTGGTTTTTCTCAGAGTGCTCATGACTCCGCTCTCTTCACTCGCTATTCACGATCTGGATGTGTTTTCTTGTAACTCTATGTCGATGATATGATTATTGTCACGCCCCAAAAATTCGATTGGATCCTAACCACATCATTAGGGCATGAGAATCAAGGCCAATCAAAATCTTTCCCTTAAATACATTTGCGGCCCTAATTCCGGGTGGATCGAAGTCCACAGTGAGGTTATATGTGATGATCAGTCACCATAAACAAACAAGGAAGCAGCGATTCATACAATCTGCGCAGATGGTCACCAATACAACATACAATAACATCAGAGCTGATACAAGTAACGGAAAGACATTTACTTATACTTCAATTACAAAATGCATTAGAGTTTTAACGAATGTCTAAAACACCATAATGACCTGTGCAAGAGACACCTATGCTCATAGCCGAAATGTAAAGTGAGGCTCTTAAGTACCAATCCAGCAACACCACAATGCTGCCACACTCCACTAGGGGTAATCCCTCAACTAGTGAATCTCGTAAGACCGCCGCAACCACCTACACAATGGGCCCCACTACCTAAGCACCAAATGTAGTAGTATCAGATATACTGGCAAGTAAATAGATATGAGTAGTAGTGTAACATGTGCCAATCGAAACCAATATGTCAGAAAGTACAAAAATATTTGATAAACAAAACGTAACTAACCAACAAAATAATCAGACCATCATATGCTACCAGAATGAACACACCTAGGCGAACCCAGTACCCAGACAAGCTGGTTAAACAAATGCAACCTAGGCGTACCCAGTCAAACCCAGACAAGCTGGTATGGTGGCGTACGTCCACCTCCCAATTTGCAGACGGTAAGCACAAAACCATACGCGGGCGCACCCACACACACACAAACCCATATGTACACACGCATATTCAACCCCCCCCCCCCCCCCACACACACACACAAATCCAAACCTACACATACACACACAAACCCACATGTACACGCGCATATTCAAACCCACACACACACAAACCCAAACCTACACATACACATAAACCCACATGAACACACAGATATTCAAACCCACACACACACAAACCCAAACCTACACAAAAATCCAAACCAAACCAAACCAAGCCTTTTCCCACTAGGTGGGGTCAGCTATATGGATTTGACGACGCCAATCAAATCTGTTTAGGGCCATGTCCTCCGTTAGATCCATGTAGGCAAGGTCATGTTTAACAGTTTCTTTCCAACTTCTCTTGGGTCTCCCTCTCCCTCTCCTCCTCCTGGCAATCTCCATGCTTTCACACCTTTTAACAGGTGCCTCCGTTGGACGCCTTCTAACATGGTTGAACCATCTCAATCGATTTTCTCTCATTTTATTTCCAATCAGTGCTATTCCTACTTTGCCCCTAATCTCTTCATTCCTAATCCTATCTCTCCTTGTGATCCCGCACATCCATCTTAGCATTCTCATCTCCGCAACTTCCATCTTCTTGACATGATTATGCTTTACTGCCCAACACTCTGATCCATATAACAACGCTGGTCGTACCGGCACCTTATAATACTTTTCTTTACCCTTGAGGGGGACTTTCCGATCACACAAGACCCCCCGAAGCACTCCTCCATTTGGTCCACCCGGCCTGAATCCTGTGACTTACATCAGTATCAATCTCTCCATCTTGTTGCACTATAGATCCAAGGTACCTAAAGTTTTCTTTCTCTACTATCTTTTGTGATCGGAACCTACACATACACACATACACAAACCTACACATACACACACAAATCCAAATATACATATATACACACTTATTTAAACCCACACACACACAAACCCAAACCTACATATACACACACAAGCCCAAACCTACACATACACACACAAACCCACATCTACACACACATATTCAAACTCACACACACAAAAAAAAACCAAACCTACACATATACACACAAACCCAAACCTACACATACACACCCAAACCCACACACACACACTCTCATAAAAAAGAGGTCCGATTAATCCTACATAGGGTGCTCCCATCACATTGTCAATAGAGCCACAAGGGAGCCCACCCCGCGAGCATATTAATGGAGGGTATTAGACCGAGTAACGGAATGGGTATATGCTCCTGTCTTATAATATTCGGGAGGTCATAAGCTAACCATAGCCTATACAAATCCTATAGTCAAGGGCCAAGGCGAGTGGGCACAAACCAACCTAAGGCTAGGGTTATTCATCGCATGTAGGGTCCATACCGTCTAACTCGGTGGTTATGCGGGTCTGAAATGCCTCTTATAATCATTTGGTGCTTCTGAAGTTGTTGGCACCTTGGGGTTCCACTACGCCACCCACTTAGCCCAATATGGGTCCCGCATATACTACCTCACAACCCACAAGGAGATGTTAGCCTACACACCCCCTTACTAGAGGTCCAATTCATATTCATAGGTCAAGTGGGGCCAAAGTCCAAGTTTTAAGGGTAAATGGGTTCCAAATATTCCATTCATTTTAACACCATTTTAATGCCCCCAAATCCATTCAATATAACACCATTTTAAAACCCACTAATAGCTCCAACCCTTAATGTATTTCAAGTCCATACCTACTAATCCACACAACCCAATTTAACACCATTTAACACCCATTAATAGCTCCACCATTAGTGTATTTTAAATCTATACCTACCAACCCAATTATCATAAATGCACATGTTAGAGATATCTAACACTTTAGAGATATTTAACACATTTATAGCATTAGTAGATATATTTAACACATTGAAGGCATTAGTAGAGGTATTTAACACATTTCAAGCATTAATAGATATATTTAACATATTTAAAGTAGTAGTAGAGATATTTAACATATTTAAAACATCTAGTAGAGATATTGAACACATTTAAAGCATCTAATAGAGATATTGAACATGTTTAAAGCATCAAAACCAACAAATGTAACATGTACACACTATTATTCATGTCTATGTACTTGCCTTGGCTTGATTGCACAAAACCCCTCTTTCTTGGTGCCTAGGGTTTCCAAATCTTGATCTCCACCACAAACCACTCTAATCCAATGCTTAAAAACACTTCCCTACATGCCAAATAAGAAGAAAAACATACCTAAGACATGGATGCAAGGTTCTATAATGAATAGAAACAAATACATGGAGATTGAAAATGAGTATGCTTACCTAAAGATGAAACTGGGGAAGGAGATGATGAGGATGGGGAAGATAATGCTCTAGGGAAGCTTGGGGAGCCTTGGCTTGGCCTTGGAAACTTGCACAATGGTGGGAAGGGGATGGAGGAAGAAGAGAATGGGAAGGGAGATGTGAGAGTAGAGAATAGAAGATGAAGTATTGTGAATGAAATGAAATGAAGAGAAATGGAAGGAAAATGAAATTAAATGTAAATGTAAATGAAAGAGAAGTGAAATGAAATGAAATGTAAATGAAAGAGAAGTTTAGATTTGTAGAGATAGTTTGTGGGGTTTAAGGGCCTAGCCCATTTGTTAAATGGGTTTTATGAGATTAAAAGGGCTTAGGGTCATTTTGGGTTTCTAAATGGGTTCTAGGTGGGTTTTGGGCCAATAGTATGATGGGGTAACACGTGAATGTCATGTATGATGAAAGCTACTCAATGCACCTAATTATGTTACAAAACTAGATTAACCAACACTAACCTTAATCAATAATGCTAACCTCCTAATTAAGGCCAGGGGCCTTACAATTATCACTGGCAATGATGCTCCTGGTATTCTATCCTTGAAGCGTTTTCTTCATTGACAGTTTGAGATGAAAGATTTGGGCCATCTGCGGTACCTTCTAGGCATTGAGGTTGCTTATTCTCCCAAAGGATATTTTTTTGTTGCAAACAAAATACTGTCATGAAGTTCTCGAACGAGCTAGACTCACAGATCTTAAGCCTGTCTCTACTCCAATTGAAGATAATCTTAAGCTTCGAACTACTGATGGGGATCTACTTTCTGATCCAACTTGTTATCATGAGGTGGTTGGCAGCTTGGTTTATCTTACTATTACCAGACCTGATATTGCCTATGCGGTACATGTGGTAAGCCAATTTGTTGCGTGACCTACTCATATTCACTGAGCTGCTGTACTGCGCATACTGAGATACTTACAAGGAAGTTCCAACCGCGCCCTCCTTCTTTCCTCCAGTCAAAATCTTACTCTGCATGGCTATTTTAATTTCTACAAGTGGGTCCCACATTGTGCATCCTATGTCCGCTCCTTGGAGCAAAACTTTTATAATGTTACCAAATAAGTTCTTAACAACATATTCTCAATGGAGTAATTTAATATATTCTTGTCAAACAAGTTTTTGTAGAGTATAGTCTCGGTACAACCCGTTCTCAGCACAACCTAATCTGAGCATATAATAGGGAACAATACGGGAATGATGCCAAACGGGCCTGAACTTCGTTTGGGACCCAACTTATTAGGATGGTTGGAGAGCCTGAATTTTAAATTTGGACTTGGAGCTGAATGGGTTTGTGCCAAACCTGGGCTCCATTGAAAGCCCTAGTGGCCAATGAAAATAATGTACACTATAGTTTAGCCTTGATAAAAAAAAGGTTAAATAAAACAAATACATTATAAAGACTTGAACATATTCAGCCTGCTGCATCACATAAATTTTTTATATAAAATTTGGCGTCTGGCAACCTTCGTGGTTCACCAGAGGTCGCATTCCAACGGTGAGGGAAGGAGGACGAAGGAGAAAAGGAAAGACGTGAAGGTACGTTGGGAGCGAACGTTTTGTCCTCTTATTTGGAAAACTGGGACCCTATATACTAACACATTCTTAACCAAATAGCTCATAATTATTTACAAATTTTGATTAATACACCATCTTGACAACTCATTGATGCATGTGCTGTACAAATGAGCACAAATAAATGTATGTATCTATATAACTATGGGAATGTATTTTTCCTTGGTTTAACCACAGGGCTTCAAAGTATCAATCCTCACTTTTTAACATACTTCAAGCCAGCTATCAGTATATCCTTCCATTCCAACTCTCCTCTCTTTACTATCCTCTCCCCCCACTGTACTCTGTCTAAAGTAACCGACTCGCATAACTTCCTAAAAAAAAATTTCTCACTTCGTAACTGCTCTCTCATCTCCTACTCCAAATACATAAAATATAAAATATGAAGAAACCCTCCATCTCCCTCTCCAATCAAATGCCCTGAAAGTTGAAACCCTCCATTTCTTTCCATTTCTCAACCTCGTACCATAACAAGAATCAGCCATTTTTTTTGGGTTTTGTTTTTGGACGGTATGAATTTCGAAATCAATACCTAAATCAGAGAAGGCGTTGGTGATGAGGCAATACAATCAGATCCGAAAGGTCACGACCTTTTTCCGATTCGCAGCTGAAGACAAACACGCCACTGGATGGCGGATGCATAAGCCGCTCAAAATTCCATTAAGGATTGTTTCTCTTTGTTGTTGTTCCTATGTAATGGAATATATCATATGACTGTTTTATGTTACATCTGTGCAGAAAACTTGAAAAATTATTCTGTCTCCTTGATACCAATATAAGTCGACAGGGGCTATGGGACCCCTTGGTCCACTTGATAGAAAATCTGGACCAGTGATCCAAAGGGTGTCCCATGGTCGACCCAAGAAGAGCTGGACCCATGAAGAGTGGGCACCATCTGTGCCTTCATCCAGTTGCTATGATGCAACCCAGGCGACTATTGCTAGCATTACATCCTATTGTCGTCAAGGCCTTCTGGGACCCACCTGGTTGCCTTATTTCTAATCAGGCATGGCCATCTGATGTGGGACCCTTGCGCGACCTCATGGATGGTGGCATCTGAGATTTGGACCAGTGGGACCCGCTGTTCACTATCCTCATATATTTCTAGGCGTGAGTAAATGGGTGCAAACAAGTGACCCCTAACGAAAAATATATTATCCTCCTTAAATGAATCAGAAATAGAAGGAGTTTATCTTGAAGATGATATAAGTGTTGGAAAGATAATTAGGGATTAGAAGTAGGAAAGATTATAGAAGTTTAAGAATACTTATAGAAACTAGCACCATAGCTCGTGCCGAGCACGATCATGTTTTCCTACACTGTCATTTAAGAATTTATAAGCATAATTTAGTTTGTTTTCCAAAAAGTAAAAAAAAAAAATAGTTCATTTACAAGACACAATATGACAAAAAGGTCAAGAAGGTGGATTTTGAAATTTTATACTTTTTTTATAAGACCCTCTTAATCTTGTCTCTTAAAAATGATCATTTACTTTGAATTTACTTTACAATTGAACTTTTAAGTGGGCGTACGGAAAAACAGTTGCATCAAACATGAAAATTATTAGAGAGTTAAAAAAAAAGCGATCCTTACTTTTTAGGGGGAAAACTAGCAGTGTAATACTTTTCCGCAAAAAAATGGGCGGTTTTCCGTGGAAAACCCATTTTTCAGGCATTTGGTGCGGAACAATTCCACGTAAATGCTTTCCTGCTTCGTCAGCATTTTTCTTGATAATTGTGGAAATGAGTTTCCTATGGAGGGCTATGGAAAATGGATTTTCTCATAAAACTTCTCCCTCTTTTCCTCACTCTTGTCCATTTAAGCCCAAAACCCTACAACACTTTCATTTTTTATTTCTTTAAATAAATCATTAATTGATGTTGAATGAATAATATACATGTTATGTTATTTTTCTTCAAAAAATTATTTCACCAAATAAGAAATTTTGATTTTCTATAAGGAATCCATAGCCACACCAAACAACATTAGCACCAATTCAACGAGGAAAATTTTTTTTGCACCAAAAATGAATTTCTAAATTCTATGAAAATCCTTTTCCGAGGTTTACATTTCTATGAAATTTGCTGACGCGACCATTTTCCCTTTCCGTGGAAAGGGTTTGCACACAAACGTGTCCTAAAAGTTCAACATAGCTACAACGTAAAGAAAAGTCCACCATCATTTTGTTTTTGCCACGGAAATGATGCACTTTGACAAACAATCACTGAAAGTGTAGCTAGGGCCAATGAAAGTGTCCTAGAGGGGGGGGGGGGGGGGGGGGTGAATACTAATGGAATTCTTTTCCCAATTAAAACATCTTAGTCCAATTTTAATCCCAACTAGGAACAAGAACATAATGAACACAAATAAGAATACAACTTATGCGGAATATGTGTTCAATGTATGAGTGCTTAAACAATCAAAGATAAGACAATTAGTTTCATATTAGTAAGCACAAGTGTGAGTACAACACTCTTCACAAATTCACTTATGATTTATATCAATGTGCTCAAATGAATATTTGTTAAAGAGTGTGTGCTAAACAAGATTTGATTTACCAATATGATCAATGTTGTTTTCGCACAAGTGGATGTGTGTCAATTAAACTAAATATCATTCATATCATTCTCCACAACATATAGATATATAAATCAAGCACAAGAGATAGAGATAAAGAAATTGACACAAGGGATTTATAGTGGTTCAGTCACACAGACCTACATCCACTCTCAAGGGTCACACAGTCCCCTGGTTCCACTATGAAGAATCAAACTACACAAGTACTGATTCTACATAAATTTTATTCACGAGGTTCGACCACACAGATCTACTCCCCATTTTTGTTCACGAGGTTCGATCACAAAGATTTACTCCCCACACACAACTAATAGAGTGATTGAATCACACAGAAAAAATCCACTATCACAAAATTTTAAATTGGTTGAATCACGTAGAAACAATCCACTATCACAAAGATATAATTTGAATGGAGGGCGAAGAACACTTGCCTCTTTTTGACAAAGTCTGGAGGTTGCCACTTGCCTCTTTGACGAAGTCCGGAGGATGCTCTTCGAAACTTGTCACCGCAGCTCCAAGCTTTGATGCCTCTTGCAATGCTTCCTTGATGTTGATGATGGTGCTACAATGTTGTGCTCAGTCAAGGGAAGAGGTCTTTGGTCTAGGGATTTGGATAATAAACTATGATAACTCAAGTTCTTCCCTAGGCAATATTGTCTCCACACATCACACTTTCCTTAAGCTAATGGAGCCCTTAGATTTGACAAACCAAGCTCATAGTGTGTGTGGAATGATCTATGAGAGCTCTAATATGATACACAATAGTTAGGACATGAGCTCTCATGATCTTGGAGGCCTTAGGAATGATTTTCCAAGCCTTAAGGATGATTTAGGGCATTTCTTCTATTTATTGAAAGCTCTCCAACGGTCATAAAACGGCTAGTGAACAGTGAATAGTGAATAGTGTTACTGTTCAAACGGCTAGTGAACAGTGAACAGTGTTACTATTCAAACGGCTAGTGAACAGTGAACAGTGAATAGTAAACAGTGAACAGTGAATAGTGATGTTACTGTTCAAACGGCTAGTGAATAGTGAATAGTGAATAGTGATGTTACTGTTCATGTGGCTAGCTGCGAGGTAACCGAAAAACCATTTTAAGAGAGTTTTTGCTCTTTGGAAAAGTAACCGCGAGGTGACCGAAAACCATGGCGGTTGCCGACTTCTGAGGCCTGTTTTGAGTCTTGAAAAAGCTGAAAAACAATCTCTAAAATCCTATTAAATAAGCCATTAAATTAAGGGTTTTTAGGGCCATGTCTTGGTTGGTTTGGAGTTTCATTTACCTGAATAGGTTGGCACACATATGGACGTCTTCCTTTATGAATCCGAGCCTTCCAAGACTTGATCTTCTGCCTTCAAACTTGATCTTCCTTGAGAAATTCTGAGAGGCAAGGTCTTGGATTCTTCGACACGGAATTGACAATACAAAAACAAGTGCTCATAGGAATGTGGCACTAACAATCACCACCTATCGTAATTAAAAAAAAAGAAAATGTATGAGTGTTTGTTTTCTAAAATAAAAACATTTGATTTGGATATATATCTAATTAGGATTGACTAGATAAGTTTTTTCGAATGGTAATAAAAAAGACTAGGAAAAAATTGTAAATAGGTTATGATATCGTCACCTATACCAATAAAAACTAGGAAGTTTAATGGACTTAAATTACTCTTCATTAAAATAAGACTCTCCTATACTTCTTGTATATGATCTTACTTTTCTTTACCAACATCCTCACAGTGATCGAGGACAACTAGCATCTTCACGACGATTGGTTGAATGTAGTGATAGTCGAAACCATGTCATGACTTGGAATGAAGGGCAATTTGAGTATTTTAAAAAAATCGAGAGAAAAAATTGTAAAATAGTACGATTAAATGTCCGGATGTCCTTAAATGAAAACTTATTGAAAGACTTAGGGACTTATTTAAAATTTTTTGAAACTTGTGTCCATTTTTTAAATAAGGTAAAAACTTAAGGCCTTATTTGAAATTCTTCCTAAAAAAAGTTACTTAGCAAAGGGAAATCTCTTTTATTTGTGTTTTTCTTCTTTAATGGTGGTGCTGCTAAGGCGTCTTTGTCCTTCTCCTCTTGTACGCCTTTCGTCTCTTCTCACCTGTATCTCTCAAACCTCATGACTTCCTCTCGCACTCCTCCCTCTCCCGTATTTCCCTCAATTCCAGGTTTAACAACTTTTTCTATTTTTTTCTTTTGTTGTCTTTGTTTTTGTTTGTTTTGATTGATTTATATATTGGTTCTTTTTTAAAATATAATTTACTTGTTCTTATCTAAGTTCGCAAAGGGTTCGTGGGGTACCCCAGAAAAGATGTGGGTGTTTTTATGGCAGTCGCCCTTACGGACAGTTTTGAGAAGAAAAAGGTAGATAAAAGCCTTGCAATATTTTCTCTTGAAAGATTTAATATTTTTTGAAAGCTTTATTTTATTCTTTTGAATTATGTTATTTAAATGGACGGTCCTGATTAGGTCGGACCATATTTTCAGGTTATCATATTTTTGGTATGGTGAGCAGTGGAGAGGACTGAAGCAAATAAGGTGATCTAGATGTGACCCTAACTTTCTAGGATTTCATTTCTTAGGTGATGGATGGGTAATCATTTTCCTCGTGAGAATAGAGATAATTTGATGGTCATTTGTGTATCTTCACCTTCTTTCTTCAATTTTAGTTACTCTGGGACAAAGGCTTTTCTTAGAATTCCCAGCCATTCAACAATCGGAAATGAACGGGCCAAGTTAGTAATTTGGTATTTTGGCTTGAACAATTCTAAACAAGGTAGTTAGATTACCCCTAAAGTTTAATTTTCCGTTTATATTATTTTAACAAGTTTAGGTCGTGCACCCCATGCAAATGACCCATTATCCAAAAAATATTTACGAGCACCTAACCATAAACTAAGGTGCTGAATTGGCCAAAGAATCACCATTTGGGTCATTGCAGTTGCTCAGTGAATTAGGTTCCCATTCCACTGGCTATTGTCTGTACATGATGAGCTACCCCTCATGAAAGGTCTATACAGCTGAGGTAGACATTTATGGAGTTTTTCTCCAAATTCCTTGAATCATTAAGGATGACTTAATCTCATCGATTTTTTTTTTTAAGTTTTTGCACTCCCACTTGGTAGACATGATAGTTTCTTTAATGATACTTCTTTGGCTCTATCAATTGAATTATTTATTATTATTAATTAAGTCCCAATCTTAGCATGGGCAAAAGTGGGTCATATCTTCTTTTTTTTCGCACGTGGAATGCTAGAGATATTTATCCGTCCAACTATATGGGTTCTTTGATTGGGTCATTTATACTATTGATTACTACAGGGCTCATTATTAAGGTATTCTTCTTTTTCTTTCTTTATTTCTTTTAATTTTGAGATGTTTTTATGTTTTATTGGACTATAGGTTTTTTAGATTTCTCTCTTATCTTCATTACCATATCTAACCAAACAAAGAATAATCTCTTTTTTTTTTCTCCTTTCCTAAATGATCTCCTTTATATATTTGAAACCTTAATTTAAAGGGGCTTTTTGGCTGGAGGTCCCTCGTAACATAACTTTGTTGCTAACAGTCCACAAAAAAAGTCATACAGCCAAAGGTCCCTCTCACACTTTTGGGTACCTGAAAAGACCAATTTACCCCTCTCTAAATTGTCGCCTTGGTATAAAGATCCATGTTCGAGACGAGAGCAGAGTCGAGGAGCACAAGCCACGTGCCTATTGCTATCATGCGCTCCTGGAGAGATGCGACAGGGAGCGGGTGACATTTGGATCTTTGTAAACCACGTGCAAGTAAATTTATTTACATGTGAAGCGTTTGTAAGATGAGTGACCATGAGTTACACTCCGACAGGGAGTGGGTGATCAAGTCCACTATCGCCAACAAGAAATCGGTGGAGGAGGTCATTTTCCGGCGGAAGGAGGAGGAGGAGGAGAGTGTCGGAGGCTTGGCATGGGGGTAGGGGAGGGTTTTAGAGTCAGAGGCGATGGGTTCCGTTGACTGTTGAGGTTGGAACAGAACAGGACAAAGAAGAAGAAGGAGGTTGGGTTTGGTGAGAGTTGATTCTAACCTAACCAGCTACGAAAGCCCAGCCCATAGCCTAGTCCTCGTATCAATTTTATCTGAGGGCCCGGTTTTTAGGAGGAAGAATATGAAAAGAGATCTTCCACCTGGTTTTTCCGTTACCACCCATCTCTCTCTATGCAACTTCTCCTTTGTCTTCCTTTTCTTGTTTTTATTCTTCTGGTTTTGTGGGGTTGATGAAAACTGAGGGTTTTTGCAAATTAATTCATCTTCTTCTTCATTGATTTTTGTTAATTTGTGGTGGTGATGGAGGTGGGATTTATTGGGGTTTTGATTTGCAGCCGTTCCTGCCGCTGTTTGTCACCGTTCATTGCCAGACGTTAACTGTTCCCATCGCTGGAGGTTGATTTTTGCAAATTTATCTGTGTCTTTGATAAATTTATCTTCATTTTTGGCAAATATATCTGAGTTTATAACAAATTTATTTGAGTTTTTGACAAATTTATCTGAGTTTTTATGAAATTTATCTGAATTTTCGTCAAATTTATCTGAGTAATGGACAAGTTTATCTGAATTTTCGTCAAATTTATCTGAGTTTTTATAAAATTTATCTGAATTTTCGTCAAATTTATCTGAGTTTTGGACAAATTTATCTGAATTTTCGTCAAATTTATGAGTTTTGGAGAAGTTTATCTGATTTTTCGTCAAATCTATCTGACTTTTTTGCTATTTATCTGAGTTCTGAAATAAATTTGTCTTCTACTACCTGTAGTGCCATGTTCTCTCATTCGTCTTCCTTTTCTTTTTCTCTCTGCAACTTGAATAGATCAATTTTTTTGCTAAAGGTTAATTTGTATTGATAAAAAGAGAAAAGGGCAAGAAGCCCCCAAAATCACAAAAGACTGCACAGAGACAGAAACAACCCATAAACCCAACCAACTCAAAGAATTACATTGGAACTTCAAAACTGACAAAAAGAGGTAGACTGCCAGAAGGGATCCAGAGCAAAAAGAAGAGATTTAAGAGGAACCGGCTCCCCTCCAGTCGAACTGCGCTGCATAGAAAGGAGACGGCAACCAGCAGATCAAAACCAAGCAGCACAGAAATCCTCTTAGCAGAATAGTACAGTGCAGCACTCTGCTCTGCAGAGAATAGGCAGCAGAGACAGGAGGAGCTGCAGCTCGCCAAACAGAAGGGACTGAACTGCACCCCAGAAAGAACAGCTTGAAACTAGCAGCATGCTGAGCTCGCTGAAAAGGATCTAGCAACAGAATAACAGGCAGCAACAGGAGCACAATCAGCTGAGAAGGGTGTCTACCAGATTGGGCTGACAAGCTCCGAGCATTTATCAGGAAGATTGACCAGCATCCAACTAATCAGAAATGAAAAGGAGCTAGACACAGAGCTCTGTCCTCAACCTTCCTAGCTGATTTTCCAGTATTAACAGAAAGAGCTCGGGACCCAGGAGTTCATGCTTTACCCGGGGCAATCTGGGGAACCAATGGCTGAAGCAGAAAGGAGCACCTCCAGCGGTAGGAGCGACTTAAGCAAAGAAAGACCCCTGAGCTTGTAAGAAGCTGTCCTCTGAGCAATTAAACAGATCCACAGAGCAGGCGCAGAAAACCCAAGAGGAGGAAGAGAGAGGCTAGGAGATGTACAAAAGTCAAAGGTTGGGGTTAGACAAAAAATGTATAAACAGCTGAAGAGTCCTACCAGAAAAAGGTCTGTTGATAGAACTGAGAGAGGAGGAGAGAAGCTCTTTCAGTAGGATCTTGACCTTCGTCTGAGAGGCTCTTAAATTTCTGTGAATTTGGTCATTTCTGCATTTCCAAATAACATAAGTAGTAGAGAAGAAGATGGAGGAGACTCCTAGTCTTGCTATCTTGTCACAGCTAGCTGAAAGTCTCTGCCAAATAGCAGAAGGTGAACAAGGAACTGCAATATTTACTCCTGCTTCTTGAAGAATCCATCTCCATTGGCCAGAGGCGAAGGGGCAGAGGAAAAAGAGGTGCAGCACAGTTTCAACATTCTGGTTGCAGAGACAACACCTGGAGGCTAGACTGATTCCAGTGGCTTGAGCCCGGTCGTTTGTAGGAGTCTTGCAATGCATCAGGCGCCAAGCGAAGAAGGACACTCTCGGTCTAATGAGGTGGTTCCAAACCAGGGGAGCCCAAATTTTGCGGGGCTGAGAGTGCCTAATTAACTGCCAAGCCTCTTTGAGAGATAAATCTTTCCCTGGGTGGCTTTTCCAATAGATGGAATCAGCTTTAGCGGGGTCTATAGAGATAGACTGGACGGCACTCCTTAAAGCATCTTCCACCTCTATTTGAAGCCCTGATGGCAAGGTCCAGGCTGAGCCATCCCAGAGGGAGCTGACTGTCTGGTGAGGGGGAAAGGAGAAGGAGGGAAACTGATCTGCCAGGCTTGACTCTGAAGACCAAGAGTCAAACCAAGCATCTGCCAATTTGCCATTCCCAATAATCCATTTACTGCCTTCTTGAATGATGTGAGCTGCCTTCCTGATTTTCCGCCAGACGCAGGAACCAATTTTGGTCGTGGAAGAGCTCCATAAGGTAGCCCTGGGGAAGTACCTCCCTTTCATCCAGTCAGCCCAAAGAGAAGCTGACGTAGCAGCTGTCCATGCTAGCTTGACAAAAGAAGCTCCGTTATGATCTTGGATTCGCCTGATACCAAGACCTCCCTCAAGGGTGGGAAGACACACCAAATCCCAGCGAATCTGACTCCTCTTGGATCTAGAAGCAGCTCCCGACCATAAGAAATTCCTCATTATACTTTCTAAGTGGTTTGTGACTGACTTTGGGAGTGGGAAGACCATCGCAATGTGAGTGGGTAAACTGCCTAGCACATGCCTAATCAGGATAGTGCGACCAGCAAAAGAGAGCAGCCTGGACTTCCACCCGACTAGCTTGGAGAGGAACCTATCCACCAGAGAGTGCAGGTGATGTCTTTTCGGCGTTCCAATTATCAGGGGAGCACCGAGGTAAGAAGAGGATAGAGGATGATCTTGAAGGTTGGTGATGGACAGAATCTGTCTTTTTGTCAACGGGCTACACTTGCCTAAGAAGAGTTTACTTTTTGCCACATTGATGTGTTGCCCCGAGCTGAATTGATACTTTTCTAGGAGTTGTTTGAGAGCCATCAGACCTTTCTTGTTGCCTTTCAAGAAGAGCAGTATGTCATCAGCATAGAAGAGATGGCAGGGGGTCTTTGGCACTGAGGAAAGAGGGAGAACCAGCCTAGAGGAAACCAGTTTCTGAATGTTAAGGCTAAGAATTTCCTCTGCTAAGATAAAGAGGTAAGGGGACAGGGGGTCCCCTTGTCTGAGACCACAAGTGGAGTCAAAAAAACCCATAAGGCACTCTATTTATAAGGACAGAGCCTTTTCCAGAACAGACGCAGGCTTTAACAAGGTTAATCCAGCTATTTGAGAACCCAAAGAAGGCTAGAGCTTTAAAGAGGAAGGCCCAGCTTAACTTGTCAAAAGCTTTAGATATATCGAGCTGCATACAAAGAGACCCACCCCTAGTCTTCAAGCGGAGGAATTGGAAGAGCTCATGAGCTAAGGCAATGTGTTGATGGATTGATCTCCCTTTAACAAAAGCTGCTTGGTTTGGAGAGATTAGAGAGGGGAGGATGAGAGACAGTCTGGAAGCTAAGATTTTGGAAATGATTTTGTAGGAGAAGTTGAGAAGACTAATTGGCCTATAATCAGTGAAAGAAACTGGCGAAGTTGATTTAGGAATCAAAGCCAGAAAGTAAGCATTAGAAGCTTTGTACAGATTACCAGAGGAGAAAAAGTGTTTCACTGCTCTAATGATTGTCCCTCCAGTAATCAGCCAGGTGGCAGTGAAGAAGGAACCAGGGAAACCATCTGGCCCAGGGGAGCTGTCCGCCTTCAAATCAAAAACTGCCCTCTTAATTTCTTCTTCATCCGGAATTCTTGTCAGGTGAAGATTCATGGCAGAGGAGACTTTGTTACTCTCTAATTCAAAAAGGCTCCCTCCAGGATCAGGGTGAACTAACTGTGCCAGGCCTGAGAAGTGACTGACTGCCAACTGCTGGATTTGGGAAGGGTCCTCAATCCAATTACCATTGGATTGGATTTTGTCAATTCGGTTAACAGCCCCTCGAGATTTTGCATAGGCATGAAAAAAAGCTAGTGTTTCTATCTCCATCTTTCAGCCATCTCACTTTTGATTTTTGGCGCCAATGGAGATCTGATATTTGGAGCCAATTGTGAAGAGAGGCCTTGGCCTCCGAAAGAGCCTGGTGGAGAGAGTCTGTTGGACCAGCATCCAGCCTTGCTTGGATTTCCAGCACATTCCTTTCCGCTTCTTGAGTCTTGAGTCTGATTTCTCCGAAGACAGTCTTGTTCCACACTTTGAAGACCTGCTTCATTGCTTTCAGATTTTGAGCTAGCACGTATTGGGGATGGCCCTCAATGTCTGGCTTCCAGTTTTCCGCAACAAGACTATGGAATTCCGGGTGGAGCGTCCACATAGCTTCAAATTTGAAAGGAGCATTTGAAGGAGAGGGACTCTGGCTGTGAGAGAGAAGCAGGGGGCAATGATCAGAAGAGACCTTTGGCAAGTGGGAGAGCAGAGGATCAGACGAGATGGCAGTCCATTGGTGGTTGCATAGGGCTCTGTCTAGTCTTGCTGCAACTATAGCTGGTGCCTCTGCGGTTGTTAGACCATGTGAATTTGTTTCCAGAATAGCCCATGTCTTGCAGACCAGAGGCTAGCAGCATCTGTTGGAAGTCAGTATTTAAGCGAGAAGGTCTGAGACTAAATTTTTCGGAGGCAGAGATGATGGAGTTGAAGTCTCCCAGCACACACCAAGGGATATTTGAAGAAGCTTGAGAAGTAAGGTAGTCCCAAAGCTCTCTTCTGCGAATATAGTTTGTGGAGGCGTATATTCCAGTGATGAGGCATTGGGTAGCATTGGCAGGGTTAGTGAAAGACAGGGTTAAGAATTGGCTAGAGTAAATCCAATAGAGAGAATTGGAAAGCAGAAGTAGTTTTGAAAAAACACCAAATGGAAGCAGCTGATTGATTGAGGTTAGAGAAGAAGCCATCAAAGCCGAAGATTGACCTCAAGGAGGGAGGGGGAGAAAGGGTCATTGGTTCCGAGAGAAAAATAATATCAGGAGAGTGAGAAGAAATGAGATGATGGAGAGCCCTAAGGGAAGGGGAATTTGCAATACCCCTACAGTTCCAATAGAGGATTTTAATCATTTGGAAGTTGAGGGGAGAGAGGGAGGTCCATTGGAGCTTCTGGTCAAAGGGCGGGAGGAGGAGGCCTTATTATTTTTTATTTTGGTTTTCTTTCTGTTAGAGGGAGTGGTGAGATTTGCCTCTAAGGATATATCAGCATGAGGGGGGGAATTTGGGGGATCAGAGGAAGGCAAGGTGTGAGAGGGAGAAGGGGGATGTGGAGGGAAGGGGACTGCATCAGTTGGCTCTATGAAGGAGCATTTTTCCAGAATATCAAAGGGGTTTGTGGTATCTAGGGTAGGAGCAGGAGTTTTATCAAGAACTTCCAAGAAAATCTCCTTGGGTAGCTGATCAAGTCTGGAGTTTAACTGAAGATGATGACCGGAAGAGGTGGAGGGACTAGGGGAGCCAGGGGGAGGGAGAGGGGGGGGGGGGGGGAGAGAAACAGGGTCCTTTTGTTGGTCCAAGGAGCTTCCTGGAATAGAATGGTCAAGAGAGACCACTTGGTTTGAGGCTGGAACTGACTCAGACTCAGTGGGGGATGCAGAGATTGAAATAGGATGGTCTTGGGAACCTGGCTCCAGAGTTGGAGACTTGCCCAGAATACCTTGGCTGTTGTGACTCTGTTTAATTGAGGATCTGGGGATAGTTTTGCAGTAGGTTTCTGAGTGTCCATGGAGAAGGTAGAGGGAGCATGGCAGATTTTCGTAGGAGACAGAGAGAAGGACTTCCTCTTCTCCAGCTAAATCCACCTTGATTTCTGTAGGTTTAGGTATGGAAAGATCAATGTTAACCAGGATTCTAGCAAAAGTGAGAATTTTTTGGGAGGCAGTGATGTCATCCAGTTTCAAAGGAGTGCCTATGGAACTTGCTAAGGAGAGAAGGATATTTGAACTCCAACAGTGGTAAGGGATGCCATAGATACGGATCCAGACTGGGTGAAGATTTGGCCATTCTACAGAGCCTTGACCAGGGGACCAGGGGAGAAGAAGGAGTTTTCTATTCTGCAGGCTGTGGGGTGATTGAGACAGAACCAAATCCCGGTCTTCCTTTGAGCTAAATCTGAAGATAAAATGGCCTTTATCTGTAAGGGAGATCAAACATGGTTTAGAGAGGTTCCAATGAGAGTTGGCTTGGGAGGTCAACCATTCCACAGTTGGTCTTCTTCCAATGAATTTGCCTATAGCTGCATTTGAGAAGGAGTTTTTGCTTGGCTCAATCATGGAAGAAGGGATTTTCATGACTATCTGACCATCGATTAGAGAGGAGGATGGGAAGTCTGAGGGGGCTATCGGCTTTGAATCAGGGAAAAGGTCTAACCAGGAACTAGGTGGGGGCTTAGATTGCTGAACCAGGATAGGGTTGGAGACAGAGTTCAGGAGAGGAGCTAATTGTTCTGTGGGAGAGCAGGGGGGTATAGGAGGAGGGTCTGGGGGTTTCAGAGGAGGAAGAGGTAAGGATTTACCTAAAGCTGTACTGAGGAGACCCGCCAAGTGGTTATGCAGAGTAGCTAGCTGAGCTTCATCCGAAACCTGAGAAGAGGGACGGTCTGAAATAACTGTTGAGGGCTGAGACAAGGTTTGAGACCTTAAGCCCGTAGTTGAGGAGCTAAGGGACTGAGCAGGATGGGTTGGCTGGGGCGATTTTGGTAGGAGGAACTCTGGCGAGGGGACTGCCGTGGTGGTTGTTGGTCGAACCAGAGCTGCGATAGGCTGGGAGCTGGGTAGAGGGGGAAAATCTGAAGAAATAAAAGGGAAAGAAGCTTCGGCTTGATGGGGTTCGGCTTCAGAGGTGTTAGAGAGGATTTGGGGAGGAAGGGAACGAAGGGTAAGGGAAGGGTTAGGGCTTGCAGACATGGCTCTTCAAGCTCTCATCGAAGAGAAACGATGACTTGTGAATATTTCCAAATCATAATTAATGATACATTTGAACTTGAATAGTTCAAGAGCACAAGAAGAAGCAATAAGAAATAAGAAGGGGGAGGATGAGGATGAGGATGGATCTCAATGTCACCGGTAAAAGACGGAAACAGTCGACATTAAGCCCAATAATCGAGGTTTGCTACAGTCAGTCAAAAAAAAAAAAAAAGATCTGCTATTAGGCTTCCACTCACCATAAATTCGTGAGGCGATGGATCTAATGATCGGTAAACTCAGATATTGGAATAACCTAAATGATGGACTGTGTTTTGCCGATAGCTGGTGGTCCCGGGTTTGCCCTTTCTACGTGTGGGCCTTCACAGGCAATACTTGTCGTGACGCCGGCAGCACTTGGCTGGACTGGTGGCTGGACTCCTCTCTCGGTACTCTTCTACTCTATGCCTTGCGTTCGATGGCAAACAGTTACAGGGGCATTTTTGTCCTGAAAAATGAAAGCATGTGGGCTCAGGGACCTAAGGCTATAAAAAGTCTAGCTGAGTGGACCATAAGCGTTAAAAAGTTTTTCCTTGGACTGGAGGCTGGAAACATTCAACTCTAGAGACCTTTTGCTAATTTTGCCTAATTTAAATTTATATAGGAGCACTCATTCCTAAACGCACTCCTTTCTAATTTTGATTTCTTATCTCTTCCTAAAATCTCTCTCAATACACGATTGTGTGCCTAAAATCACTCCAATTCTTCATAAGAAAATACTCGGTCCAAAATAATATATTTTCCTCTATAAATGAGATCCGACTACACCTATTCTATTTTCATCCATAGTGGGCCCAAACTATTTTGAATTTTTCAGTCTCTTACAAATCACCTTTGATTGGTGGGCCCCACCATGATGACAAGTTAGTGCCCAATTGTATTGTTTGCTTTGTAATTAGTAGTAGATATTTTCCGTCTCTTGCCATTAATCTTCATCAACATAAAAAGTTTCTTTCTTATAATTATGCACTTCGTTGTTGTCGATGATGTTGATTTCAGTAAATTTTTTTAATATTTCAGGGTTATAGGGATGCAATTTGAAAGCAACAAAGGCGGTAAAATGGTACTTTGTTGTTTTTATTACTCTTCTTTAATATTTTTTTTTGTTCTTTGCATATATGTTTTAGGGAATTGTAATTCACTCTCATTCTACAATGATTTGTTGAAAATCAAATATTCTAGCGTAGTTGCTGGAGCTCCAATGACCGTTACTACAAATCTACTCTGACCTATCAAGACAAGATTACATCTCTTTCATTTTTATTTTGCTTTTCCTCCTAAACGGGGTTTTTTTTTGTTTCACTTTTAGTTTTTGTGGCTTTTATAGTAGACTAAAATCATGCAACCATGAATACCTAGGGTTTTTTGGAAATATTATTTTTTAATACTATTTAATAAAATATTTTTTGATGAATAAATTTAAAAAATACTTGTAATATTTTAAATAGAAACTATTCTCCCAAACTTCCAAGAGTGACGCTTCATTGGATTATGTATTGAAGCAACACTTTGGGCCCACTTTAAAAATCTAATATTCTCCTTATCCAATCTATCCATTCCAAAAATCTTATTTTCGCATGAGCATTAAATGTTTAGATAAATTTGCAAGGGTCATCTTTTTTTATTTTTAGTCCGATCCGAAAGAGATCATAAGCATTACATATCACTTTGTCCAAAGATATACACTTGGTTACACTTTCTTAAGATTTCATGCACACTTACCTATTTTTTCTGAAAAAAACATTATTTCTATTTATTCTTTTATGTATACATTCTTTAATAATTTAATCTTATTTTTTAACTTTTTTGCATTCGTTTTTTTGTCTTCTTTTTCTAAGCTTCAAACATTTTGTTCTTATTTTAGCATGGGGGACATTCATGTGCATCCATTCCTCACCATAGGGTGAGGGACACCGATGAAAATGCAAAATGTCATATTTTTCTCCCTTAATGTTTAGTCTTTTATACTTATTTGGTGCCTAAATGTACTCATTGTTTTTATATTTTGATTTAGGATGCAAATGGAGGCGTTAAGTGCAACACGAAGCTAATTGGGCGATTTTGGACAGTTTCGACATTGCTTCGTAATCTATGCATAACTCTCTCATCCGAGCTCCGATTGAGATGATTCAAGATGCTATGGAACACCAAGAAAGCTTTATTGAAAAAAATAACATAGCCAGAAACGAGCATTTGCATCGATTTCATTTCGTTGCAATTGAGTTTTAGGCTTTTAGCTGCAACGTTTAACTAGCGGCGAAGTTAAAAAACGTTGCGAAAATATTTTTCCGGCGATAAACAGTCGCTGCAATTGATTTTTTAAGTCAAAAACGAGCATTTACGTCGATTTCAATCAATAAATAATCGCTGAAAGTGATTTTTTTGAAACCAACAAAATAACGGTAGAAACCAACAATTGCGTCGATTTGAGATCGACGTAATTGTGTTTTAACCGCATAATTTTTTTGCGGCGAATCTAAAAAACTTTGGGAAAATTTAATTGCGGCGATATATAGTCGCTGCAAGGAAATCTTGATCGCTGAAAAAAGATATTGCCAACCACTTATAATTGAAAGTTGAAGGCTATTTGCGGCGAATGTTGGCACTAATAGCGACGAAAAAAAATGTCACGACTCCAAACCTGAGGGGCCGTGAAATTGGGGGGAGTTAAGTGATGATTATGTTTCTCCCAAGATCAGTGTGTGAGGATAATACGTTTCAACACACTCTGAATATTTTTACGGAAGCTTTCGTGGTGATGCGACCCGAAGTCCATGGCCATTGGATTCCGTGTCGCACTTAACCTCTAGCAATAGCTATCATATCAATGAACATATCAGACTGGAACAAACCATCATAACAAAATACAGAGCTGATGGTAACTGGATATTACATTCCCATATATATTCAAGTTACAAATAACAATGTGTGTTAATTACAATCCCAAGAAAAAGGCTAATAAAAGCCAAACAAAACAAGGTAATAATCACTATCCCATATGTGATGTAGCTCCGATGTCAAGCTCAATGTCTACATGACATAGCCGACAAAACAACCTGCAAGCTCATGGCTCCATAGCCAAAACGTGCACTCATCTCGGGCAAGAAATCTGGACTTAAGTACTAAAGTAGTGGGTCAGACACGACGGTCTGGCAGGTGGGTGAAAAGATAATACAAGTACTGAAGAATAAAACATATGATAAATCATGGTATTTGACAAAATCCTGTATTCATGTAAAAGCATGGATGAGGCATGTACATTTGACAAAAACATGTATTCTTTAAAGCATGTATATTTAGCAAAACATGTATTCATTTAAACGTGTATAGAACATGGATATTTGACAAATCGAGAATTCATTTAATGCATGTAGGAAGCATGTATGTTTAACAAATCGGGGATTCATTTTAAACATGTACAAAGCATGAACATTTAACAAATCGGGGATTCATTTAAAACATGTATGAAGCATGTATATTTAAACCAGTAAGGGTATCAAGGATCTGGAACTGTGAAGATGGCAACCACATAAAGCTAAATCCTCTCACAAAAGTGATGAGAGCACATACGCTACAGGATCATTGACCTCAGTCACACAAGGTGAGGAGGGACAATGATAAAATACTATAATATACATATATATACTCTGCGGGACCACGGTAGCAAATCGGGTAAAAACTCTGCGGATTCCAGACTGCAGCTGACTAACAAGAGGGGAACGATCTCCAAGTCGGTGGATCAAACCGACAAGGTTGTCCAAGCTTAGTGGTGCCGACTCATAGGTCAAATGCGGGAAATCAAAACAACTGCATAATAACAGAACAGGGTGCCCATAGGCACAAATGCACATTCATATCGGGTCGAGCACATACGGGTTAGCAAAAGCTAAACACATTTTCCAATACTTTCGGGACAAGTCCAAATCATAAGATATGATGTTTGAAAGGCACAAATAAAATTCAGGTCAAGATGCTCATCAGCATAAGATATATCATATCAAGTCAAGCAAGAACAAGATAACAATTATGCTAAAAACCATATCCGTGGCAAGATTAGTTACAAGGCACAAAACTTGAAATGTACAAGTGAAATCCGGTAAAATCAGGTACAAATGGATTCTATAAATCTCCGGGCCAAGTGTTGAAGGTCCAAGATTTAAATCAATGTGTATAGGGTTCCGTATGTTAGGTTTGATAAACATTTGGTACTCTTTAAGAATTAAAAACATTCCGGGACCTTACATACATTGACAAATCTAAGGATCTTAACAAATCATGATAAAGGGGTTTCTTCTTCAATATAGTTCCACATTCTTATCCCGTATACTTCCACAAGTTCTTCAAAAGAAATCCATCAAGATTGAAATCTCGGTCAACCCTTGGTTGGCTTGTCGGTTAACCGACAGGGTCATGTCGGTTGACCGATGAGCTGACCGACGGCTAGCCGAGTCCAGAAATGGGGAGAAAACAGCTCTTGGGAATTGGAACCGAGGGGGTGTCGGTTCACATGTCGGTTGACCGACACTACAGCATCAGAAATTTGATAGAAAATGCAGCTCTCTGAAATTGGAGCCGAGAGGCTGTCGGCTCGCTGTCGGTTGGATGTCGGTCAGCCGACAAGTTGAGCAACAGCTGCGGACATAGCATTCCTGCAGCTATTTTCGGTCCCTTCTTTCTCTAAACTCTCCACATTTTCAATGGTCAGATCCCTATAATAAAATGGGCTAAAAGTCCTCCATTTCCTTAATCAAAACTTTCAATCCATAACTATAATTCCACCATTCCACCTCATCCACTCTTCCATCAAATCACCCATAAAAATGGATCCAACCTCTTCATCCCATTCACATTTAACCAAAGAAATCCATTACTTGAAACGAGTCAAAACTTAATACAATCAAGATATCATTTTCAAGAAAGCAACATGCTAGCAAGATACATTAATGAATGTATTTCAAATCTCAATAAAAGCATGTCATGAAGTAAAGCTTAAGTAATGAAAATCATTAATAAAAGATAAGCATTTGCATAAAAATATGATTAATGAAAATAAATCATTTAATCCACTTGCCTTGGGTCCAAGCTAATGCAAATCAAGTCTTCTAATCACTTCTTAAGCCTAAATCACAAATTACACAAAAACCCCAAAATACACCCATTACAACCCTAAAATGGGCAAACCAAGAAATAGGAAGAGATAACTCCCAATAATCAAGATGAGGCTTCTCAAAGGCTAAGAGAATACAAATCTAGGAGATGGAGATAATCACTTACATGGAAGACATTCAAATAGACAAGGCTAGCTCAATGGAAATCTTGAAAAGCTTGGTTTTCTTCAAAAATGGTGTCAAAGGGTAGCTCTTGATAAGATGAAGAAGATTTGTGAAGCTCTTCTCTTGGTTTGGCAAAGCTTTGAGGTGATTTGAGACGAAGAAAAGCAATAAGGAGATGAAATGG
>CM022948.1:39616416-39633916 GCA_012931725.1 Litsea cubeba
TCAAAGAGATAAGATCAAGAGTGATGCCAAATACTATGTGTGGGATGACCCATACTTATGGAAGAATTGTGCAGATCAAGTGATAAGAAGGTGCATTCCTGAAAATGAAATTATTTCTATTCTCACCTTTTTTTATGCTTGTGGAGGTCACTTCGGAGCTAAGAGAACGGCGAGAAAAGTGCTAAAATGTGGTTTCTATTGGCCGTCTTTAGTCCAAGATTCATATTCTTTTTGTAAGTCATGCGATCATTGTCAAAAAATAGGTAATATATCCCAAAGGAATGAGATGCCACAAACCCCCATACTATTTTACGAAATTTTTGATGTTTGACGCATCAATTTCATGGGACCGTTCCCTGTATCTTTTAGTTATGTTTATATTTTACTTGCTGTTGATTATGTTTCAAAATGGGTGGAAGCTAAAGCTACTAGGACTAATGATTCTAAAGTTATTACAGATTTTATCAAGTCTAACATATTCTCCAGGTTTGGAATCCCAAGAGCTCTAATAAGAGATCGAGGCACTCACTTTTGCAACCGAACTGTGGAGATTTTGCTGAGAAAGTACCATGTGACCCACAAGGTGTCAACTGCCTATCATCCACAATTTCACTATCGAGTTGAAATTTGCGAGCTTTATTGGTTTGATGATAAACATTCTTTAGATGACCCCACATATCAGAGGCAGCAGCATATGCTTGAAGAGCAATGGCAAGAGAAGGATCAATGGAGTTAAGAATCCAAGTGATAACCTTAACATTTTCTTTAGACCAGGTAGCTAAAGCTTTGGTGTCAGTAGTTGTAGTAGGTTTAGTTATCGAGCCGTCAAGATAAGCAAACAATCCTTGGCCTTCAACGAAATTCTTCAGATGAAATGACCAAGCCATGTAATTATTTCCATTGAATTTAATGGGAATAACATCATACTTGTCCATATTAAAGAAGCGGCAGCAAAATGAAACAGCAGCAACCAACCAAGGATAGAAAACAACTACAGAATAGCAAGATGCACACAGAAATGAAATAGATAAGCAGCAGGAGAGGATAGCTGCTAATACAGCACAGAAGAGCACACACAGCCAGCTATCAACACAAAATCCAGCACAAAAGAGCAACAGCACAGAAGAATCCAGCACAGATAGCAAGCCCGCAGCATAAAATGCTCAAAATCCAGCACAGACAGCCCCATGCGACCTAGATGCTGATGGCAGATGAGGTACGTGGACCCCACAATCTGATCTATGCACAGATCAGATAGAAAAGACTGGAAGAATACCAAAAGTCCTACCTCCAGTCCAAGTTTGATGAAGATCGGACACAGATCCACAATATTGGACGGTTGTGATAAAAACAATCTTGTAAAAAGAATATCAAAACCGACAGAGGAAGAAGGGATAAAAAATACCTCAAATGAAGAAGAAAAATTCCATAAAAATCACTATAATCCCCAGAATAATCAGCCGACCAACACAAGGTGGACAGTTTGTAGGTTCTTGATCATCGAATGTAAGCAGCAGTGAAGCAGAGTGAAAAAAACGCACGACACGTCCATCTCGTCAGTGAGTCGATTTGTACACAGATTTGATTGGAGGATCAGTGAGCAGATCAGAGGTGGGGGATGGAAGGACAAGCTATTTTCGCAACTTCAGGCCAAAGTTTCACTCAAATCGGATCAAAATCCACAAATTTGGACGGTTTTGATGAAAACAGAGGCAAGAAATAGAAATATCACAAATGTTGCTGGAAACCTCACCTCTGATGGGATAAAAAATCCAGAAAAATGCTCATAAATCCCAGCAATGTTGGTCGACCAGGATGGAGGTGTTTTTGAGAGATGTTGAAGATGATCTGAAGTGGGCCACGTCTTGATCAAGGATGATCAGACACTATTAGGGATGATCAGACACAATCAGGAAGAAGATCCAAGTCAGGGAGAATGACTGAATCAATTTGAGAAGGTAACTATAGCTTTGATACCATGAAATAATATGTAAAGATAGGAAGAAGAATAAACCAAAGGTGGAGAGAAACCGATACCTCAATGGGAGGCTCGTATGAGATTTTATAATTACACAATACCCAAATCAAGGGTAATCTAATCAATATACAATCCCTAATTAAGAGTAATCAAATCAATTTACAACCTTCATCAAGGATAATCAAATCAATCTATAAATCTATACAAGGAAATAAATAAATAAGAGATAACTCAAGATACAGATATATACAAGCTCTGACGGGCCTTGGGCTGGGCCAAGTGGGCCTAAGTCACATTATTTCTACAATAGAGTCAACTTGACAACTAAGGTAGTTGACTGGGACAATTGTCTTAATTTTTAAATATCACCAGGCCCGTATTTAGGTCTGAGTAATACTTACTCCAAGATAAGTTCTTAAAATCAACATGTAATGAAAATGAGCTCAATCCATTAGAATGTATCCCTCCCATTGAGCACAACTCAGCATTTTATAAAACAGGGGATGTTTTTCAGAAATTTCAGTCACCTCTATATAATACTTTCCACACACCATTGATAAATTGTATCATTTGAAGATCAAACATATAATACTTTTCACACACCTTCCATCATGTAAAATTCCACTCATGATTTATACATTAATAACTAGAGCTCTTCATGGGCTGTACCGTCCAGGAATGTCCCATATCAGGATGGATTGGGCTGTACTCATGATATATAACTTATATTAGTTGATTTTGGTATTACAAGATACAACCTTTTATCTATTTTTATTAATTTTATTTTTCTCCTCTTCAGGTTTGTAATCTTCTTTTTTTCCTTTTGTATCTGCAGCCCTTTGTCTCCTCCCTGCTTGGACAAACATCTCAGGTATTTTTTATTTATTGATTTTCTAATGTGATATCATTGAGAAGACTTATTGATATAAATTTGAGAAGATCATATAAGTAGAACAAAATTTTCAGATTGTTACTGTGATTTTCATTTTGTTTGTCTTAGCATAAAAGAAATGAAATGCAAATGTTCTATGATACTATCCCACTTGTCCAACAGGTTTGAAGGTTTCGGTGGCTAGATCGTTTCCCAATCAGTTTGTAATACTCTCAATAGTTGAGAGACTGCTTGGATGGGTGGAGAAAGTATACATGTCTAATAATCTTCCTTCATCAATTTATGTTAGTTTCTTTTGGGATATTTTCTTTCATTATCTTCTTGTATTTCCATTATTTCATAGCATATTGTTGAACCATGATATGTCATTGACTTATTACTGCAGGTTATCAATCTTGTTGGTGTACATAAGAGATCACTTCATCCTGTTGATATGCTTCTACTTGCCAATTTTGTGTGGTCTTTTGAATCATTTAGTCAAGGGAAAACTTATTTTTTTTTAATATTATGTCAGCTTTCTTATTTGTTTTGCCATTGATCTTGCTCAAAGCAGGTTAAGAAACTTGAAAAGGTTTAAACTCAATTGAGAAACATATTAAATACTATTTGCTCAATATCTATGCCTATGATGCTTGATATCTATGCTTGTGGTGCAGATGCTGAAAAGGTACTTGTTTGAAAAGATAATGTGGGTATGACTCTGTCCCTCAAATTCAGTTTTCTTTATCATACGTTTTGCCATTTACAGGTGTGGGCAGAATTGGTTTTATTGAGGTCATTTCAATCTTTATCAGAGTCTTTGTGATTTTTGTGAAGTGGGTTTTTGTTTTCTCGCATTTAACTTCATGGGTGTGTGATTGGGTTTTTATTATTGCTGCCCCTATATGATTAATTCTATTGATTTCAGTTCAGTACTTTAGTTTATTTGTTAACTTTTATTATTGATTGGTGAAGATCTAATAAACTAATTTTGACCTCATGTATCTGTTTTCTTGTTTTCTTTGATAAATTCCAATGTTTGTGTTTATGACACTATTCTGTTTTGTGTATTTGTTGTTTTAGTCATTGAAGGGCTTGGATAAGTGTCTGTATCTTTGATCTCTCCTGCCAAAAGGTCTGGCTTCCTTAGTTGCAACCCCACTCATAAAAGAAGATTTACATGTGTACTCAAAAAATGAAGGAAAAGAAGATGATACTAAACCCTTTAAAATTTTCATTTGGAACTTTGGGTCTATTCGGCCCAACATTTCACTTTAGAGTCAAACCGAATGAGGTCAAGAATAAAATTGACGACTATGGTTGAACGTTATGTCCCTACTTCCAAGGAAAACCAAGGAACTGACATGTATTAAAATTAATAAAAAGATAAAATTACTGCAAATGTGTTTTTCTTTAATTAGTGGGTGCTTATACATAACCAGCTTATCACAATTTAGTTAGATGTTAGGGACCTCTTTTTTTACATTTTATAATAGCAGATAAGCAACCTGTAGTCTGTGAGTTGGTTGTGGTGTACACAAACTGCTCCTTTTTAAGCATCTGGAAGGCATCAAAAGTTGGATAACTACTTTAGCAAATGAAGGAGGGAAAGAAGAAAAAGAAAAGTAGTTGGATAGGTAAACGGGTCATTAGTGTGCCTTACCAAATTAAATTCACATACTAGTTCATGGCAACAGCCATTTTTGTGCTTGAGAGAGACTCATTTCAAAATATTTGATGCAGAGAACGTCACTTTCATCATATGATGTTAAACCAGAAGAATCTAAACCGGGCAATGTAAACAGAGCCATCCATGCTGAAGAGCCTCACAAGGCTGTTCCATCTAGCAGGTGAATATCATGTTAGTTGTTGATCCCCTCTTACTAAGGCGCGTTTGGATGCACTCTAAAACACATTTTGGTTGCTAATTGAGAAACAGATTAAGCTAGAATTTCTTTACTGTGTTTTTTACGCCTTATTGATGTTGGAATGATTGACATATTGATTTGGGACCACAATCTGTTTAACTGTGCTATTTGTACTCTTGGTGATATTGATTCTTCTGAAAAAAGCATTGGCACACATGTAAACTGAGGTGCTTTATCTAATTGAGCTAATAGCCCTTGTTTAACATTGATAGATATCATAGACATCCAGTGGCTGAATCTGCGGTGGCTTTAACCAACTCAATTGTCTGGGTCAGTTATGAGATGGCTGAGTTGTGTCAATCTTTTCCCTCAAACAAATTAAAGTGCTCCAGGAATCTGACATAGTTAAAAGAAAAATGGAAGGTTGGGTGCGTTATGGGAACCAAAGAAATCCTCAGCTTGTTTACTTTACTGAATTTTCAGCAGATTCACCTATAACATTGTTGAGCTCTGTCACCATCGTCTCCACCTGCTTTCATAATAGTCGAGTTATGCATGAGTTTCCATGTGCAGACTGTTGTTTTCTGTGAACGACGATGTTAAGTCTTATATCTTGTTTTCCACAGGGTTACCAGCTAGGATGCCCATATGTCTGTGAATGCATTGCATATCATGATACTTGGCTATTTTTATATGGCCCAAGTGTGTATCAATATATCTACAACATAGGTACCAGTGTGGGATAGGGATGATACAGCTGAACACATGTTTTAACTGTGTCCTATTCACATGAAATATAAAATTTGTTATTGCAAGAATATTTTTAATGTCTGCTTAAAGTTCCATGAAAGGAAATGTGATGAATGTTTTATGTATTTACCCATGCATTTAATGGTTGAAGATGAAATTGAGACCACTGAACAAAAAAATATGCATAACTTTCTGTTGGCATTGTCCATCTTATTTTAGTCTGTCCTCTTGCACAACAGGCCTTGGATTGTTATTCTATCTGTTTCATTTTTTTGAATGGTTCTCCTCCAGTCATCCATTTCAATTTTGCTTTTGAGATTTAAGATCAATGAAAGTTTTGCTTTGGACTTTTTTTTTGTTTCCTGTTTTATGCTGTAGAAGAAAAGAAGGTACAACAAAGATGAAACTTTTAGTATTTGGGCAAAATGTTATTTTGTTAGTCTTCCAAAAAAATCTAAGATGAAACTTTTAAGTTCAAAGGATATATAATTTGAATAATCTGATAGTTGTATTTAAAAAAAAAATGATAGTTGTGATTTTGTGTGATGATCCATTTTGACTTTTGAGTGAGGCTTATGATTTTGGCTTATGCTATAGTCAGGATTGAACTTGCATTTTACCACCCACCGTCTTTGACATACTCATTTCAGGATGAAATGAGCCATCAAAATTTAACTTGTAATGTTGAGTGGGTGGGTGAGTCTTGGACACAGATACTATGAGGGGTGAGGTAGCCAGCCCTTTGAGTCGAAGTTTTGATACCCGCCACTCAAGAATATATGCAGTCCTTATCGAACAGTAATTAGTCTTGGCTCCAAAGGATGGTTTGAAAAAATATGTTGGTTTTTTGTTTTAAGTACCAAGAAAAGGTTGCGCCTAAAGTAAAAGCTTCTTTATTTGTTTGGCAAAACAATGTAATAATAGAGTTGTAATTGTGGGTTTGGTAATACTTTGGGGTAATTTGGACCAAACATAGTTGTGTAAACAGGCATTTGGTCAACAGATGGTCTATCGATGCCACCTATTCTTTTGTAATTTTTTATTCTTTATTTTTCTGTGCTCCAGCACAGCTTTTTTCAAATAACTATTTTAGGTATAAAGTACGGTAGTATTGGCTGGAGCACAAAATTATATCTTCCGTTTAGAAACAAATTGAAATCCATGGATAGGCAACTTTTGTATCCTTATTTGTGTACCTTGTGTTGTCAGGTTTGTACTGGAGCAAAGAGTGAAGCACAATCAAAACTAGCACCAAGAAAGGTATGAATGATGATAAATTTATCCCAAAACTACTTGTGGTTGTGTCACATTGAATGATGACTAAAGAGCTCCTAAATCTTAGCTGTACAGAAAGTTTCTAGTCTGACATTATTACCTTGTTTTTCCCAGTATGCTCGGATTATTCAAAAACTTGGCTTTCCTTGTTTTTCCCAGTATGCTCGGATTATTCAAAAACTTGGCTTTCCTGCTAAATTCAAGGTCTCTCTCTCTCTCTCTCTCTCTCTCTCTCACAGATGCATTCCTTATTTACACTGTAATTTATTTATTTATTTTAACATCATGACTGTGATCAATAGGATTTTAAGATTCAGAACATAGTGGGCTCTTGTGATGTCAAATTTCCTATAAGACTGGAAGGGCTTGCATATTCCCATGGTGCCTTTCCAAGTGTAAGTTATAAATATCAGTTGACCAAGAATGGCACATGGTTTCCAAGTGGTGCAAAACAAGGGCATGGAATGGGCACCATTTTCAACCATGGAAAGGCAAGTTTACTTGTCCAGTTTCTGACAAGCCAAAAAGACCTTAAAGATTGGATATTGCAGGTTATTTAAATGTTTGGTAGGTGGATTGAGTTTTTCTTATTCAAATCCAAGATTCAACTCTCTAATTTTCTAAAACTTTTTGATACTGTGTATAAGTTGGTTTAGTCTCATTCATCTGACAATCCCACATTCTCATGATGCATCGTCTAATTTGGTAGATTATGAGAAAGTGACAGATTCTCATTATGATTTCTTGGGATCTTTCTTGGGAAGGTTAGGAACTGAAATCAATTATTTTCTTCAACTCCATGCAGGACCATGTTTTTCTTTATTTCGTTTTGAGTCCTCTGAATCTGTTCTCATTATGATTTTTTCTTTGATTATATTTGCAGTAAGGAGAAGGCAAAAGATGCCATCTTCTACTCATACACTAGATCTATTAATGGCTTTGCAGCGAACCTTGAAGACGAAGAAGCTCAACAGATATCAAGCAACAAGCAGTTCTCTGTGTCATCTACTGATGTCTAGTTTCCATTCATTTGCTTTCCTCGGTTCCAACTAATTCTTATTGTTAACTTGTAATGCCTGAATTTTGAACGATATTTTGTAAGCTTAGGAAGGATGCGATTATTGTAAACTTACATCACTAGCAAGGCTATGTGGAAATTATCTTGGATATTGTGACACTTTTCTACATTTGGAACTTATGAAATTAAATTTTTTGTTAGTTAAATGTTTTTGAGTGTGTAAAGGTTTTTATAAGCCACTGTTAAATGAATGTATGAAACTGCAAATTAGGAAATTATAATAGGGAAGAAGAAAAGATCTTCTGCAACACATTCAAATGGTTGCAAATATAAAGGAGTGCTAGCTATGCTTTTAAAAGCGTTGTAAATGCATAAACGGTTATACCTTGCAAATGGTCTTTTTACAACCCTTATAAGTGCTGCTAACACTTTCTAGAGAATAATATTAGTGCACGCAAATGGTACTTTTATAACCCTTAGAAGGGTTGCAAATAATAATACTTCACCAACGGTAATAAAGCGTAGCAAGTAGTATAACATCACCAACGCTTACAGACCGTAGCCAAAGTACACGATCAGCAACGACACAAAAACGTTGCAGTTAGTGAATCTTTTGCAACTCTTAAAAGCGTCGAGAAACATATTTTAATAGAAATTATCATAATAAGAAAAAAAATTAACTAGCGACACTTTTAGTGCTTTAGCAACGCTTAATTCCGTAGTTGACACATATGCCTTTTGCAACGCTTTGTAGCGTCGTTAGTTATATTCTGCGTCTGCATCAACTGCTTGCTGATAATCTTTTGCAACGCTTTTGGTTTCTATTGCTACGCTTATAAAAGTCGCAAAAAGACTCATCTGTTGTAGTGGTATCTTACCAAGTTTGAGAAGTTATCTCGTTATGCCCCGGAGCTTGTTGATACGGAAGAGAAGAAAATCACCAAGTTTATGGATGGACTCAATCCCATCATCTTGAGGGATGCACTAGGTGTAGTACCACCAACTACTTTCCAAGAGGCTATCAAAAGAGCTTACAGATTTGAAGACATCAATAATCAGATCATCAAGGATAATCAGAGGAAGAAACAACAATACCAAGGGCAGAAATCCTACCAAGGCAAGAGACAGAGGTAGCAGCAAAATACTCCAGCTCAAGGTGGGTGTGAGCATTGTGGCAAGAACCACCCTTCTCAGCAGTGATATAGAGTTACTGGTGCATATTTTAAGCGTGGTGGCACAGATCACCAAATGAAAGATTGCCCAAATAACAGAAACCAAGGCAATAGGGCACCTCAGCAGCCACCAAGGCAGGAACCTCAGCAGAACCAGTAGGCAGTTCAGAATCAACCAAGACAGCAGCAGAATCAGCAGCCCCGTCAGCAACCGCAAAATGAGAATGTTCGTCCACCTCAACAAAATCGGAATGTGCAGTAAGGAAGGAAGAATCAGAACCAGAATAGACCGCGTCAGCAAGGCCGCCTCAATCACCTCAACCAAGTGGATGCAGAGGCAGCGGGAGATGTTGTGGAAGGTAAACTCTTAATTTGTGAAGTAAAAGCAAAAGTGTTGTTTGATCCGGGATCTACCCACTATTTCATATCCCCTATGTTTGCTAAAATGATTAGTGTGCCTGCTAGAGAGTTAGAATTTGTTTTGACGGATACAACTCCGGTAGGGAAACAAGTTGCGTGTAATACATTTTACCCTAGTAGCTCAATGAAGATAGGAGATGTCATATTCCCTGCAGACCTTATTATCTTAGTTATGCATGACTTCGATGTCATTTTAGCCATGGATTGGTTAGCGGGACATCATGCCTCCATGGATTGCTATAGCAAGACCATTGCTTTTAGCTTGGATGGGATATCCTCCAGAGTGAAATTTCAGGGAGAGAAAAGGGTTTCTCCGGCTAGGTTTATTTCAGCTCTTTCTGCAGCTAAGTTGTTGAGATCAGGATGCGAAGGATTCATTGCATTTATCACCAAGGATGAACAGTCCCAAGGGCTGGAGAACATCCTGGTAGTGTGCAAGTTTCCCGATGTTTTTCCGGAAGAAATTCCAGGTTTACCACTTGTCAGAGAGGTTGAGTTCACAATAGAATTGATGCCAGGGACTGCTCCAATCTCCATTGCTCCTTACGGGATGGCTCCAGCAGAGTTAGGAGAATTGAAATTTCAGTTGCAAGAGTTACTAGACAAAGGCTTTGTTAGGCCAAGTGTTTCGCCATGGGGAGCCCCAGTTCTATTTGTCAAGAAGAAGGATGGAAGCTTGAGGATGTGTATAGACTACAGAAAATTGAACCAAGTGACCATCAAGAACAAGTATCCCTTGCCAAGGATAGGCGAGTTATTTGACCAGTTGTAAGGAGCAGAATTCTTCTCAAAGATAGATTTGAGGTCCGGATATCATTAGTTGAGAGTTAGAGAATCAGACATTCTGAAGATAGCTTTCCGGACTAGATACGGGCACTATGAATTTTTGGTGATGCCCTTTGGACTGACGAATGCACCAGCGGTATTTATGGCCCTTATGAACAAGATCTTCGCACCTTATCTAGATCAGTTCACAGTCGTCTTTATTGATGACATACTAGTGTATTCCAAGTCAAGAGAAGACCATGAGCAGCACTTGAGGACTTCATTGCAGTTGTTGAGAGATAATCAATTGTATGTGAAGCTTGGGAAATACGAGTTTTGGCTAGAGCAAGTCACCTTTCTTGGTCACATCATCTCTAGAGAAGGACTAGCAGTTGATCCAGCAAAGATAGAAACGGTCATCAATTGGGAGAAGCGGAAGAATGTGACTGAGATTAGGAGTTTTCTGTGGTTAGCAGGATACTATAGGAGATTTGTACAAGGATTTTCATCCATTGCAGCACCCTTGACCAAGTTGACCCGAAAGAATGTGCCGTTCATATGGTCAGAGAAGTGTGAAGCTAGTTTTGAAGAATTGAAGAAGAGGTTAACTTCAGCACCTGTCCTCACCTTACCTTCGGGGAGTGGTGGTTTTGTTATTTATATTGATGCTTCAGGTGTAGGACTTGGATGTGTTTTGATGCAAAATGGGAATGTGATAGCGTATGGCTCGAGGCAATTGAAAGAACACGAGAAGAAATATACAACACACGATTTGGAATTGGCAGCGATAGTGTTAGCGTTAAAGATGTGGAGACACTATTTATACGGAGACAAATTTGAAGTTCATTCGGATCACCATAGTCTCCAATATTTATTCTCTCAGAAAGAATTAAACATGAGACAAAGAAGATGGATGGAGTACATCAAGGACTATGATTTCCCAATCATCTATCATCCGGGGAAGGTTAACGTAGTGGCAGATGCATTGAGTAGAAAATCAGTTTGCTTGGCCAGTTTGCAAGGGTTTTATAACTTTAAGTAATTCGAAGAGTTGAGGGTGGATTTCCAACCCTTGAAGGAAGGAGTTATGTTGGCAAATATGACAGTGTATGAGCCCGTCTTCATTCAGAAAATCAAGGACAGTCAGATGCAAGATCCGGACTTGGCCAAAATTGTAGAGCACATCTCAGAACGCCCAGATTTTCAGATCATGGATGGAGTTTTGTACTTCCGTGGCAGGCTTTGTGTTCCAAAGATAGATAATTTGAAGAATGACATTATGGTAGAAGCTCACAATACAAGGTATTCCATACACCCGGGGAGCACAAAGATGTACCAAAATTTGAAGAATCATTTTTGGTGGAACAATATGAAGAGAGAGATAGCAGCCTTTGTATCCAGATGCATGACTTGTCAATTGGTGAAGGCAGAATATCAGAAACCGCCTGGTCTTTTGCAGCCATTAGAAATTCCAGAGTGGAAATGAGAACACTTGACCATGGATTTTGTTTCGGGTCTACCGACTACAAGCAGAGGGAACAATGCCATTTGGATCATAGTAGATCGGTTAACGAAGTCGGCACACTTTATTCCTTTGAAGACCGGGAAGAAAATGCACATGTTGGCTTTAGCACAAGCCTTCGTGAAGGAGATTGTTAGTCGCCATGGTCAGCCGGTTCCCATTACTTCAGATCGAGATAGTAGATTTGTTTCGAGATTTTGGAAGACCCTACATGAATCGATGGGAACGAAGCTTCAATTCAGCACAGCATATCACCCGCAAACTGATGGTCAATCGGAGAGAACTATTTA
Source organism: Litsea cubeba (assembly GCA_012931725.1). Classification (NCBI taxonomy): domain Eukaryota; kingdom Viridiplantae; phylum Streptophyta; class Magnoliopsida; order Laurales; family Lauraceae; genus Litsea; species Litsea cubeba. The sequence continues at coordinate 39,628,346 of CM022948.1, forward strand.
GACCCTTGAAGACATGCTTAGGGCTTGTGTACTTAACTTCAAGAATCAATGGGATGAGAATCTACCTCTCTGTGAGTTTGCCTATAACAACAGTTACCATTCAAGCATAGGGATGGCCCCTTTCGAAGTGTAGGACCCCAGTGTGTTGGGAAGAAGTCGGAGAACGTAGTTTTCATGGTCTTTCTTTGGTTGAAGAAACAAGTAACAAAGTCAGAATTATTCATGAACGCTTGAAGATTTCGAGAAGTCGACATAAAATTTATGCTGATGTTCGAAGGAAGGATCTACAATTCCAAGTTGGGGACAAGGTATTTTTAAAGGTATCTCCGATCAGAGGAACACTGAGACTTGGACAGAGGGGCAAATTATCTAAGAGATTCATTGGACCGTATGAGATCCTGAGTCGTATCGGGGAAGTAGCATATAGATTAGCTTTGCCTCCAGAGCTTTCGGGTGTACACAATGTGTTTCACGTGTCAATGCTAAGGAAGTATGTCTCGGACCCTTCACACGTGCTACATCACGAACCGTTGGATGTTCGAGAAGATGCCACCTACATTGAGAAACCGGCAGAGATTATTTACACTAAAGGGCGAGAGCTGAGAAACAAAACAATTCAGTGGGTAAAGATTCGTTGGGAGAATCATGGACCAGAAAAGGCCACTTGGGAACTTCGTGATCAGGTCCAGAAGAAATACCCTCAGCTATTTCCAGAGGTTAGTGATCATTTGGAGGACCAAATGTCATTTTTAGGAGTGGAGGATGTCAAACCCCGACCCAGGTTTGGAATATTTAATTATATTTTAATCATGATTGGTTGATAAGTGGGGTTAGTGGTCGATTAACTTAATTTTTAAGCTAGATTAGAATGTTGGAATAGCTTTGGGAATTTTCGAGAGTCGTTGACTTAGGCTTGACGCGGGCCGGGGTGCCCGTGTGTTGTGTGTGAACTTAGGGGTTTAACCTTGATTTTTGAAAAATCCCAATTTTTATTTATTTTGGCTCATTTCACCTAGATTATCAATTTTCATGTTTTGGCCGATTGGATTTAATGATCAGAAAATGCGTTTTTCGAGAAAAAAGGGCAAAACTGACATTTCACACAAAATCTGTACCCAAATTTCAAAAATTTCAGAAATCAACGAAAATATACTTTTTGGAGAGTAGAAATTTTTTTGATCGTTTTTGTCTTCTTCGTCGTTTCCATTCGGGGCCCGCAAATACCATTTTCAGCCTTATGAAGATTGGGACCCACAAACCCATCTTATTAGAGGAAGAGTTCTTTTCTTCCCTTCTATCTTTTCCTGCAATGTTTTGGAGCCAAGGGTTTTTCCCTCTCCCAGCACTTTCTCTCTCCTCTAGAACACCCATCTCTTGAAGATTTCTTGAAGGATTGATCTCATAGGCTTCTTCCTCCCTCTTCAAGCTTTCCAAAGAACCCCTTTTCAAAGGATTTGAGCTAGGGCAAAGCTCTCTTTCAAGCTTCTCTTCATTATTTGAGCTCTTCAAGGTTAGCAATGGTTTTCCAATCTTGAAATCTTGGTTCTCCTCTTCATTTGGAGTGTTTTCATCACACATGCAAGAGCTTTCCCTTGAGATTTACAAAGGATTGATTTTAGGGTTCTTCTTGGGGAACTTTTGGGGGGTTTTTGTAGATTTGGAGCTTAAGGCCCTAGAGAGTTGTTTGAGGAGTAATTTATCTCTCATCTTGGCTTGAGGCAAGTGGATTCTACAATTAATATGATGGTTCTATTTTATAAGTTTCATTTCATGGCATTTCCTTTCTATGTTTTAATCTCTTTATGATACATAGATTTATCTTGGTTAAATGGAGTAGTGTTTATGTTTGATTCCACTTATGTTATTGTTTTACAATGAATTGGAAATTTGCTTTCAATTTGGTCATCTTGAAATTTAGCCTTCCTTATGTCAAAGTCTTGTTGTTCAAAGAATGGAGAAAATCTTTGCTTAAGTGTGTTTGGTATTGTAGATTGGAATGATTAATTGAATGATGATTTGATGAGTTGAGGAGGTCAAGAAAAGGCCCAAATGATTTTGATAATGTGTATGAAAGAAGGGGAAACAAAAAGGAATGAAAAAGATTGCAAAAAAAGGGAAAAAACCAGCTGAGACGGACTGGACAGAGCCCAGTCCGCTCGAGCGACCCAGTGGGCCGCTAGAGCAGACCAGGTTCTGCCTGGTCCGAGTGAACCAGAGACTGGTTCGCTCGAGCGACCTAGTTTTTGGATGGGCTTTGCTCGAGCGAGCCCAGCCCAGCTGTTTGGCCTGTTTAAAGACTGTTTGGGTCCATTTTAAAGACTGCTTTGGGCTTGGTTTTGAGGCCAGATTTGGGCCTGATTCAAAGAAGTTTAAACCAGTTTTTAAGGGGACTTATTGGATGGTTTTTTAGGTTCACTTCAAGCCCATATTCAAGTCCAATTCAGCCCAATCCCTTTTCTATATTTGAAGCCCATTCAGCCCTTTTACAATCATAGAACCATTATGTAAATTGGTTTGAACTATGAATAAAACCATTTGGGGAATCTTTCAAGTTTCAATGTACACTTCATCCCTTTTTATTGTCAAAGATCTTCTGTGGCACCAAATTACTATCAATTAATGACAATAGGGGGTCAAATGTACATCAAGACGACCCGCATTAGACTGTTGAATCATCATACACTAAATTCATTCCATGTTAAAAGGTTTTGTCCGGATCCATTTATAAATCTATTTGAATGCTTTGGGGTGGTTTACCACAATTATGGACATTGATAAGACTACTCATCTATTTTACTCGGATTTGTCAGTATGTGAGATATGTATTTGTTCGGAGTAGATTTCTTATCGATTTTGGAAATATATCCTTATGAACGGATTTGTATTACTTCAAGGTTTCGAACTTTTACTCTAATGGCACCACTAAGCTTAGGTTACCTTGTCGGACTGATCATCCGGCTTAGAATCTTTAAATTATTTGCCAGCTGCAGCTTGGATTCTGTCTGTACTGACCATGGCAACGGTGTTGTATCCGGTCCCACGTGTAGTGGCTACGGTTCTGTTTGATAACGACCTTGTTCGTTCCGGTCCACGATTAGTGGCTACGGTTTTTGTCTGCTCCCGTTACTTCGGTAACAGGAGAATTTAGCTATACGTGGTTTGCCAACGTTTTATACGTTTGATATTTTATCTTATGGTTCTTGTTTACTTCAACTTATTATAGTCTTGGATTCGTTAATATTTACAATGTCGATCTTTTATCTTGTCATTTCTGTTATTTAGGATTTAATCGTAGTTCTCATTTATTAAATGTTTTACTCTTTCCATCATCCTATTATATGTTATATTTGCTTACCAGACCGTTGTGTCTGACCCTTTTTGCTTGGTGCCAGATGTCGAGCCCCTTGCCATTGAGGCGCACTTTGAGGCGGACCCAGTAGTTCTTGTGGTACGCGAGTGGCAGCCTGATGATGTCGCTTAAACGTCGGGTTGTTTTCAGAGCTTTGATCACCTTTTGGGATAGATTCTATTTTGGGAACTTATTGGTAGCCACTGTTGGCTTATTTTTTTTGGGAAATTGTAATTATTGACTGATTAACTTTTGTATTTAATTGGAAACTAACGTTGGAGCCTATTTATGGAATGTCTCTCCTTTTGATACTAGTCTTGAGCGTCCTCATCATATACATATGTTATGGACTTTTATGTTTGCTACAATGCTTCCGCGTAATTTATTCGCGTGAATGTGATTCTTATTAATCATTATTGGATTGAATTTCGAGGATCCTTACCACGGAAACATGTGGGAAACTAGCGTGTGCGGGCGGAATTTTTCGGCCCATCGCGCCACGACCCCGGATTAAGGTCTTGTTTAACGGATCCTCAGTCCGGGGCGCGACAGGATGGTTTCAAAAAATAGTAAGATTGTTGATGAGAATGCAAAATGTTATATTTTTCTCCATTAATGTTTAGTCCTTTATACTTATTTGATGCCTAAATGTACTCACTATTCTTATATTTTTCTTTAGGATGCAAATGGAGGTGCTGTGTGCAAAACAAAGCTAATTGAGTGATTCTTGACAGTTTTGACATCACTTCGTAATTTGGGCATAATTCTCTCCTCCAAACTCCAATTGAGATGATTCAAGATGCTATGGAACGCCAAGAAAAAGATCTACAACTTTTATGTTTTGAGTTTTGAGAGATTCTTGCTGAATCAAGAAGTTTTTAGATCTGATTTGGAAGAGAAGTATTCATATTTGATGCTAAATAGATGAAGAATCAAGCATAAGGGCATTGTGGTAAATTTGATGAAATCAGGAGTTTCCCGGAACATATCCAATATTGGGCTCATATTGTCCGGAACGAAAAATGGTGCAACTTTAATTCTTGGGTTGAGTCCAACAGAAATCCGAATAGGAAGATATCACCAAAGAGAAGATTGTAATAAGTTTTAATATTTTATTTAATTCTTCTCTCTCTTCCCATGTACTTCTTAAGCAAAGATTCTCCCTCACGTCACTCCCATTCTTTATTCATTTTCTAATCCTTATTCAACACCAAGTCACCAAGAGTCCCTTGTTCCAACCACTCTTTTATCTCCACCTCACCCTTTCCCATTAAGACTCTCTCATCTCACGGCTGAATCTCATCCAATACCAAATCATAAACAATTCTACCTCTTCATTCTATATAAAGCAACCCAACCACAGCAACCCATAACACACGTTTTTTTTTCTCTCTTTTTCTACCTTCCTCCATTGCAAGTTTTTTCTCTCTCTCTTTCTTTCTTTTCTATTATTTTCTTTGCAAGTTAGTATGGCCCTGCGTGGCTAATTTTATGTAATTGGTTGAAGAAGACTGAAGCCTCGGAATAAATACTGTGAGATCTAATTTATTTTCATTATTCAATTTATGCTTTGAATATGGGTTGCTCTTCTGTGCTTAATTTGTTATCATGATTGTTTCGTTTAATTGCTAGGATGCATACTAGTTTATTTTTCGTTGCAATCTACTGCTAAATTAGAAATCAAATCCGTAATTGTTTGATCCCTCTAATTTGCGAAGCAACTAATATTTAATAATTTACTGCTTTGGAAATTATTATATATTAGGAAGAACACCTGGCTAAATTAAATGCAACCGCGTGTGCTTGTGTTGTTTAGATTCATCAATCTCTCAAGATCTTAATGCTGTTACTAGATTAAATCTTTGGCGCTTGTCTTGGATTGTTTAGTAATTAGGGATAATTAGAGCGCGTGTTTTCTAATTAACTAATTAAGGAGGTAGGAATTTAATTCCAATGATGAATATTCAAAGTATTAGTTGATTTATTTTTGCATCAATGATCAGTATTTAATTTCCAATGGTGGATGTTAACTTTGACCAATGCTTGTTAATTTGATTGAATTTATTAAATTATTATTCTTTATTTGCTTTTATTAATTTTTTTTTTCATTATAATCAAAACCCCCATCTTTGATCACATAGCATAAAATTTGGCTAAACACTCTCCGTGGGAACGATCCTTACTCGCACTACTACATATATTTTGAGGAGTAAAGGTTTTAT